>CM049843.1:20748756-21348756 GCA_027422415.1 Schizothorax lantsangensis | reverse complement strand
ACTAAACCTCTGCACTGGGGCAATACATTCAATAAAATGGAGGAGGAGTTACAGTCAGAAATTTTTAGTGGGATTTTGGGGATTTTTTGATCATCCGCTAAGCAAAAAACAGAATGATTGGTTAGAAAAACAACCTGAGTCAAAACTGAAGGCTTAATGATGCAATGCACTTAACTTGACCTTTCATCTGCAGAGTGATAAACAAATTATAAATAATATCAACCATGTTTATTAATCTGCTAAATGCATAAATTATTAATCTGCTAAATGCATAAATGTAAATGTATTAATCAAACATACAATAATTAAATGTGCAAAATAACCTTTTTATTTGTGAGATTTCATCTGAATATTTGTGGCCTCTTTCTTATTTTGTCCTGTCATATTGCAGAAGGGTTAATGAAAGAGACATGATGCTAACATACTGTATATGAGATTTATGGATTACAGGTTACATGAATGAGAACTGTACTTTACCTGGGTGAGAAGAAGAAGATGTGATGTGAACCATGGATCTGCTGTAAAAATGAAGCAGGTGAGGTACTTTGTGGTTGAATCTCTACATTTTTCACTGCTCATTTAACACTTCATTTAACTGTTTTCATTTAACTAAATCTTTAGTAATGTTTTACTACCTCAAATGCAAATGCATCATTGCAATACATACATACATGTAGCTACAATATTTTTCCACAAAATTTGAGTAGCTAGAAACAACAACAAAATGGCTCATGTTTTGTGATATGCAAAATACAAATTTGTCAACACCAATAGCTTTATTTCAACAGCCTATTGTTTAATTATTTTCAATAGGTGAGTCTGTGAGTCAATAAAAAACTGTAGTCTTAATGTATTCTTAATCACAACCGAATGCTAGATTTGTCAATGTTTATAATAAATATTTGACGTGGCATTTAGTGTATCTGATTCAGACAAACAGACACATTTTATGAGAATATGGAAGAAGCGGGAGGTTGCACTAGATAAATTTTGATATGTAATTCAATAATACATAGCCTACTTGAAAGTGCTAACACATCTAAATAATCCAAGTAACATTCGGTATAAACTCATTTTAGTTCACAAACAGAATATGAGATTCTTCATCAACTGTGGGTCCAAAATATGAATCATATAGACAAGCATAATGTGGAAAATGAAACTTTTGAATGTCACGAGAGCTTGTCTTTAACTCTTCAGATGATTTCAGTTGGGAAGTTCAGGTCGACGGCCGCTTTGAGTAGTCGTGCTGCAAATCTTTCCGATGTTTGCACCGGAGATGTTAATTGTGGTATAACTTTTTAGGTCATACTGACCTGGGAAAGTCACTAAAGTATATTTATTAAAACATATCGTTCCTAAAGGGTTGTTGCCATGGTGTAGAGATACAAAAATACCCCCTGACCTTTCTTCCCCGTAACCTGTTAACAGTTTCAGTGAGCGGAAAACTCTTTCTTAGTTTTGGTGTGGTCATGCAGGTTTGAGGGTTTAATTTTCCTAACTGTGATAAAAGGTTTTACACATTTACATGTCTAAATGAGAAATATGACCGCATATGTTTCCTATAATGTTGTTTTTGTGATGTCAGTTTGGATTCACCAATATTATAGTATAGCATGTCATACTGGCGGACATGTCAACTTCCCAAAAGTGTTTCATGTCAACTACTGTTATAAAATGAATTTTGCAAACCACGCTGTTTCTTTGAAGACAAAAAATGACAAAAACAAATTCAGGATAGCGTACTTCTGTTCTCTCTCATACTTTTTTTGTATAGCCTACAAATAAAATTATTATCATTATCATTTATAAAATTAAAAAAGTAAAAATGCCATTTACAGAATTTCTCGGATGTTTACAAGCATACATTAGGCATTGATTAGAAATACAAAGGAAACTTTTAGTCAATTTTTAGTCAATAGACTCCTTTCTATTCACCAACCACCATGGCACGCCATGTCACCACACACTAATGGCAAATTAAAACCAAGTTTGTCCTTATGAATCATTTGCGTAGTGCCTAGTGGTTAGACTACGGTTACTGGGGGTGTGAAAATATGCTGGTTTGTGCATCATGTGTGTTTCATACAGTCTGTTCCTTTATTCGCCTTGGTTTATCGCAATTGTGTTCTGTTTATACGTGGGTTTAGAAATCTGTCCGTTGGTGTAGTGAGTGGAATTGGAGAACTTTCATCTGTCACAATCTCAGCCAACAACTATTTTCAGATAGAGCTACAATGTTGTTCTGTCAGTGAACCACACAGTTTTACTATGTAGAAACATATGTGGGTAAGAGCATCTCCCTCTGGCCAAACACTATAACTGATTGATTTCAACTGAATGATTCTTCATACAGTATTGAATGCAAGTACAAATAAATAATGATGCCACAGAAATATATACAGTATATATGTATATATTTTTGAGTAAATATCTAAACAGCCTGAAACGATACATTTCAATTTAAATGTCTGTTCTGGGAGTATGTAACTCAATATTACAGGTTTTTAAACTATTGTCACTTTTTGATGTCATGATAGCTAATGCCTTCGTCTCATTGTGTTCATATAGCAAAATCACTGCTGAAGTCTGTTGCAGATATGATATTCATACATGCATATAACTATGGTTGCAGGGTCACAGTCAACTTTACAAGGAGGAGCCATGCTATCAAAGTCCTGCCTAAACCCCCACAGACCCAATTGCAAACACACAATCATGACACCACACACAGTTAGCATCAAATAAGTAACTAAAAGCAAACTTATTAAAAAATGAACACTTGAACATACATCTGTGTGATATGAACTACCTAAAATAATGGAAAACATCATTGGGAAAAATCAATTTGAAATGTAATTTGATTGTTTAATTTGGCTCACATCCCATTCGTTTACATGGAGAGAGCGGAGTTAATGACCTATACTGCAGCCAGCCACCAGATGGCGATCAAAATATTTTATCTTCACTTTTCAGGATGTGTTAAGATCACTTGGGCTGCATCCGAAAACCGCAGACTTCCCTATTATATAATAAAAAGGATAATTTGTTACATTTATATAGCGCTTTTCTGGGTACTCAAAGCGCTTTATATGAAAGGGGGGGGGTCTCCTCATCCACCACCAATGTGCAGCATCCACCTGGATGATGCGACGGCAGCCATATTGCGCCAGAACGCTCACCACATACCAGCTTATTGGTGGAGAGGAGACGATGATGAAGCCAATCAGTAGATGGGGATGATTAGGAGGCCATGATGGTCAGAGGCCAATGGGCAAATTTGGCCAGGATGCCGGGGTTACACCCCTACTCTTTTTCGAAGGACATCTTGGGATTTTTAATGACCTCAGAGAGTCAGGACCTCTGTTTAACATCTCATCCGAAGGATGGTGCTTGTTGACAGTGTAATGTCCCCATCACTGTGCTGGGGCGTTAGGACCCACACAGACCACAGGGTGAGCACCCCCTGCTGGCCTCACTAACACCTCTTCCAACAGCAACCTAGTTTTCCCAGGGGGTCTCCCATCCAGGTACTGACCAGGCTCAACCCTGCTTAGCTTCAGTGGGCAACCACTCTTGGGCTACAGGGTGATATGGCTACTGATAAAGTGATATAGGGCGATAAAGTAAGTGAAAAACAGTATGTGACAAAAGAAATATGTCCGAATTCACAGTAAAAGAGTAGGCAAAAAGTACCCAGATGACGTACCACTTCTGGCGTGAATCTGAAGTGTGCATACGATGGGCACTTCACTATCCCATGAGGCCACAGGAGGGGATTATGAATGGCAGTGACACGACACAACTGACACAGGTAGGTCACGTGATTATATAGTCCTACTATATAGAACTATATACTATGTTTGCAGTCGCAAAGTAATTACTTATTCAAAAAAAGTACTTCAGATTTCAGATGAATACGCCTTGGTTCATGCTTTTACCACCCGAGTATTGAAGGATGACTTATGTATAGTGGCCAACAGAAACAGATGTTAATGAGGAATCTAAGTATATAAAATCTATGTGTACAGCTATCTACTGTAATTAGGACAGTGGTATATTTAAGGGTAGGGACACACCAAACCGTCGCCAAAGAACTAGCACTGAGGATAGCCAGCTGTGGCGTCACCTTGCGTTACCTTATGTCGCCTCCGTCGGGGCAAAAAAAGTTGCACTAGAACACACCAGACAGAGAGACATGAGAGAACATAACTCTCCCATACCATCAGGTGGCAGTAGTCTGCATTCGGCATTCAAACAGGGAAACCAAAAAAGCTAGAACAGCAAGCAGCAAATAGAATGACAACAAGTGTCTTTGTGTTCCCTCTTTACTCCGTCATTGGTTTGCTTTCATCAGTTCCGTTTTTTCTTGTGAGCTCATTCGCTAAGCTGAATAGCCAATCAGAGTTCTCTTTCTTGTCGACAAGCTTTGCCACCAATTCAACATGGAGAATTGGCCAGAAAACAGCTGACGGTGTCCTACTAGAGCCAACAGTGCAGAAAACTCTGAAGAAACTAAAGCCGACCGATGATCAAAAACCACCCAACATTGCCTGATGGCCGACCATCGGCTTGGTGTGTCCCGGGCTTAAAAAGGGAAAGTCATATAGACCCCATCCTAGGTCTATATGACTTTCGTATTTCAGACGAATACAATCAAAGTCTTATTAATATGTCCTGGCTCTTCCAAGTTTTATAATGGCAGTGAATTGGTGTTGAGATTTTGAAGGCCAAGAAAGTGCATCCATCCATCATAAAAAGTGCTTCACAAGGCTCCGGGGGGTTATTAAAGGCCTTCTGAAGTGAATCGATGCTTTTATTTTACTTCAAAATCTCAAACCCCATTCAATGCCATTATAAAGCTTGGAAGAGCCAGGACATTTTTTAATATAACTCTGACTTTATCCGTCTGAAAGAAGAAAGGGTGAGTAGTGAGAGGGTGAGTAAATCATGGGGTAATTTTCATTTTTGTGTGAACTATCTCTTTAAGACAGTGAATTCCACTCATTTAACTGTAGGGGGGCTCCAAAGTTGCAAAAAATATACAAAATTACATACAGATGCTTATAAAATACATTTAATATAAAATATGTATCTTATTTTATGGATGTTTAGATACTTTACAGAAAAACTAAATGTTGTGCAGTTTTATGATTAATATATTTAAAAAGTATTTTTATTATATTCTTGAAATTATCATTTCAGTCATTAGAGAAAAATGTGGAGAGATTATTGTCTAATTGGCTCATGATGGCTGTCTAATGTCTCAACATTATTATTATTCTTCCAACTGCAATGACACCAAGTTCTGTCAGGCCAATACTGAGCTGAATGGAGATCAAACTGAGAAACATGGGTAAGCAAAGACTAATCTAAAATTTTCTTTTTTTTAACTTAAAATTTCCACAGTGCAGATTTCGCTCTGGCTCGGATCAGCTTCCTTCGCAGGCTGCTGCTGTACATGGGCACTGGTCATACCACCGCATCTGCATCCTTCTGCGCTATTTCCTCTGCAAAACCACTGCTTTTGCTCTGGTGCACATTTGGTATAGTTTCTACAATGGCTTCAGCGCTCAGGTAGAGCAACTAGGTCACTTAATCCACTTTACACCCACTAACTCCAACCACACTGCAAAAATATCTGTCATTACAGTAAAACTAAGATACGTTTGAGATGTACTGTAACATGTTTGAAGGAAGTCAGATCATTATCAGTAATCAAGATTGAAATTCAAGCGCAATAACTGAGACCAGATAAGCCATATGTCTGTCTAAAGGCAAATTTGTCAAATTGTATGATTTGTGAACATAAAAGATGATTTGATTTGGTAAGTTGTAGTTTCAATGACATGATGAGCTATTAATTTATTTAAAAATACATAAAAAGTGCAGTTTATACATGTCTATAAGTCTATAATGAGCATGTTTTTAATTTCTATATTCCAATATATAACAAAAAATCAAAGTGGGCCCACCATAGCTTCAGAAATAGAAAAATATTTATGTTCTCACCACAGGTGACGTTTCGAGCTTAGACACTCTTCATCAGACTGATGGAGGTTCATATTCTTGTGTGGTGGAGCACCCACATTGAGCTTTTTGCCTATTGGATGTGCGTTCTTGGACTGTTTTTTATATTCCAAATAAAGAAAGAGACAGCACCTGACTAACTAATACTAACACTTACCTATTCTATTTAATAAAAAAAAAACAAAAAAAAAAACAATCCTAGCTACGTGTACTGTGCTAGACTAACTGAGACTTGTCATGGCACTTGTATACTGTTGCTCTCTCGATGATCTGATTGCTTCTATTGTTCTCCTCATTTGTACGTCGCTTTGGATAAAAGCGTCTGCTAAATGATTAAATGTAAATGTAAATGTAAAGAGATACAATTGTCCTGATAACATAATAGAGAAAAAAGCCCAATTAAAAGAACAAAAATACTGAAGATAAAACCTTATTAAGTAGTTTGGCACAATGTTGCATTATTGTAATTTTTCATATATTTAAAAAATATTAATGAAAATAAGCTTCCTCATTTTAAAAAAAATCATTAAGAAAAGTTATTGAAACTAAATCCTCATTAAGTAGTTTAAAATTTGTTTTATTATTGTCTTTTCTTATAATATTTAAAAAACTTTTGACTTCTTTGACAAAGCAAGGCTAGTTAAAATGCTATGTGGTGCAACCAAAAATGTAACAATATTTATACATTAATAGTTCATAATATTTATAAACTATTCATCATGTTAGTATAAATATTTACATTTATATAATTGAAAAATATTCATTAAAAAATGTAAAGCCTTATCGGCGCTGATAGCCTTGTGGGCAGTGTGCCGACATACAGCGCCGTTGTGCTATGGGTGTCCTGAGTTCGAATCCCAGCTCGAGGACCTTTTCCGATCCCACCCCCCCTCTCTCTCTCTCTCTCTCTCTCTCTCTCACTTCACTTCCTGTCAACTCTAAACTATCCTATCACAATAAAAAAAATCAAAAAATATATTTAAAAAAAAGCCTCATTAAAGAACAAATTAAGTAGTGTGGCAAAATGTTTTTTTTATTTTTGTAATTTCTGTTACTTTATTGTAATTTTATTTAAACAAAATTGCGAAGTGATTATTAATATTTTAAAAAAATTGACATTTTATTACAAGGCAAGGTTAGTTCAAGTTAACTGCTGTGGTGCAACTCACCAAAAATGTTAAATTATTTACATTGTAATAATTCACAATATTTATAAAACAGTATTCATACAGTATACATATTCATATTTATATATTTGAAAAATATTATTTATACATACATTTTATATATATATATATATATATATATATATATATATACACATTTCTTTTTACTTGATGGTTACACCACATTATGTTGATTAAATCTTAAACTTTTCTAGGTATAATTTTTCAAAAGTATATAAAACCAGCATCAGTAAAAGAGTACAATTCTTACCACAGAACTTAGCATGTTTTATTATAAACAAAATTCCTTACTGTGTTCCTATATGTCATTGTCCCTATAATTCTCGGTAAGAGTAAGTGTTCTTTTCTTTGCACATAACACGTTCTGACACAATTTTTGTCCTTTTGTCTTTTCCCCAGTCTATATATGAGAGATGGTTTACTAGCCTCTACACATTAACATACAGATCTTTGCCTGTGTCTGGGAATTTCCACTGTCAAAGTAACTTGATTCACAAACCCATTTGATTGCATACATAAGTGAGCATGATCGATGGCCACAGCATTTACATTAGATGACATGCAGCATCTATGCAAAAACTGAATCAAGAAACTCATCCCAGTGTGGAAATTTGGTTTCTGGTTTCTCCTGTCTGTTCTAGGTTACAAGACCACGTTTATTGTAGCATCATTAGTTTACTGTAGTTATTTCTATCCATATTCACTCATGTTTGTTTTCTCAAACCTCTTTTCCTTACAATTGTCATGAACTTGATGAACATATTTCCCTACCTCTCTTCATTATTTTGTATAGTACTTACTGTATTTGTGCAGCTGTCGTCACCTCAATAGTCAATTTCCTTGCCACAGAGCTTTAGCATGTTGTAGTTTTTTTTAGCTATTCTCACAATGTTTCTTGTCTACATACCACTTAGATCCACATATGAATAAACTGAATTGCAGCTGCGTTTTTGTAGAGGTGCCTTTCAGCGATTTTCATTTTATATGGTGTGTTGCTCAAGGGAAAGGTTTTAGAATGTTAATCACCAAGAGTTGGGTTCCCCTGCTGCGCCCCCAAAGGACAGGAGAGTTACAGTAGATTGTCTGAAGAAAGAAGAAGAGAAATGGTGGTATTATATTATATTGATAATTAATGAGTTTGCAAGCTCATGTACCATGGTCAAAGGTCAAGCCAAGGATGTTGCATTGTGAATATTCCTCACAGTGATTGTTTCTTACTGCACATTCAGGCAAATCTCGTCCATGTATGCAGAATATTTTCATACTATGCACAGTGTTCACACTGCATATGCAATATAATACGAATGCTATTCTGAACACATGCAATCATGCTCTTTCCATGAATTATAGAACATCCCTCTGATTCAATAAGAGCACACCCTTCATGCTGTTTTGACAATAAAGGACTCTTCCCCAGCAGGATGTTTTGATGAAAAACAGATTGTTTTATTTAGTTATACTTTGACATAATATTTTCCAGTGATTATATAGTTTTTTTACGGTTTGCTAACATTCCCACAAAGTTATGATTTTTTTTAATGTGACAAGGTGTGACGGGGTTGAAGACTATAACACATTTGAAGAGATACATTGCCTTCAATTTAAATTTTTGGTTTTGTTTCTCTCTCATATTGGCCCCTTGTTTCTGAGTCAACATATCATTTTGGATTTCATGAGAGCTACACATTCCAAAAAAGTTGGGACAGGTAGCAATAAGAGGCCAGAAAAGTTAAATGTACATATAAGGAACAGCTGGAGGACCAATTTGCAACTTATTAGGTCAATTGGCAACATGATTGGGTATAAAAAGAGCCTCTCAGAGTGGCAGTGTCTCTCAGAAGTCAAGATGGGAAGAGGCTCACCAATTCCCCCAATGCTGCGGCGAAAAATAGTGGAGCAATATCAGAAAGGAGTTTCTCAGAGAAAAATTGCAAAGAGTTTGAAGTTATCATCATCTACAGTGCATAATATCATCCAAAGATTCAGAGAATCTGGAACAATCTCTGTGTGTAAGGGTCAAGGCCGTAAAACCATACTGGATGCCCGTGATCTTCGGGCCCTTAGACGGCACTGCATCACATACAGGAATGCTACTGTAATGGAAATCACAACATGGGCTCAGGAATACTTCCAGAAAACATTGTCGGTGAACACAATCCACCGTGCCATTCGCCGTTGCCGGCTAAAACTCTATAGGTCAAAAAAGAAGCCATATCTAAACATGATCCAGAAGCGCAGGCGTTTTCTCTGGGCCAAGGCTCATTTAAAATGGACTGTGGCAAAGTGGAAAACTGTTCTGTGGTCAGACGAATCAAAATTTGAAGTTCTTTTTGGAAAACTGGGACGCCATGTCATCCGGACTAAAGAGGACAAGGACAACCCAAGTTGTTATCAGCGCTCAGTTCAGAAGCCTGCATCTCTGATGGTATGGGGTTGCATGAGTGCGTGTGGCATGGGCAGCTTACACATCTGGAAAGGCACCATCAATGCTGAAAGGTATATCCAAGTTCTAGAACAACATATGCTCCCATCCAGACGTCGTCTCTTTCAGGGAAGACCTTGCATTTTCCAACATGACAATGCCAGACCACATACTGCATCAATTACAACATCATGGCTGCGTAGAAGAAGGATCCGGGTACTGAAATGGTCAGCCTGCAGTCCAGATCTTTCACCCATAGAAAACATTTGGCGCATCATAATGAGGAAGATGCGACAAAGAAGACCTAAGACAGTTGAGCAACTAGAAGCCTGTATTAGACAAGAATGGGACAACATTCCTATTCCTAAACTTGAGCAACTTGTCTCCTCAGTCCCCAGACGTTTGCAGACTGTTATAAAAAGAAGAGAGGATGTCACACAGTGGTAAACATGGCCTTGTCCCAACTTTTTTGAGATGTGTTGATGCCATGAAATTTAAAATCAACTTATTTTTCCCTTAAAATGATACATTTTCTCAGTTTAAACATTTGATATGTCATCTATGTTGTATTCTGAATAAAATATTGAAATTTGAAACTTCCACATCATTGCATTCTGTTTTTATTCACAATTTGTACAGTGTCCCAACTTTTTTGGAATCGGGTTTGTATTTATGACAGGGTTGAGTGTGACGGGGTTGTGGTTTTTCACTTAAAATGGCCACTGCTGCTCATGTAGCGTTGGAGAGTAGACCATATATGGTAGCAATAAAATAAGTACTGTGTATATACGAATCAGAATCAGCTTTATTCGCCAAGTGTGCGCAAACACACAAGGAAATTGTTGTGGTTTTTAAGAAGCTCTTGGTACATACATGCATACATACATACATACATATCTGACATGAGAACAGAACATTTAAATAAGCCTTAACAATAATAATAATAATAACGTGTATGGATCTGGAACAGAAGATTTATGTACAGATTTGTGCCTTATTTACTCTATATATACAGCTGTATAGAAAATTATGCATACATATTTACATAGTACTAGAGAGAGAGTAAATAATTAGAGATGGGGGATGAATTACAGGCATGAATTACAAAACACAGGTAATAATTCCTGTGTTAGTTGTTTAGGCTGGAGATGACATAGGGGAAAAAAATGTTTTTATGCCTAGATGTTCTAGTGCACAGAGATCTGTAGTGTCTGCCTGAAGGGAGAAGCGCAAACAGGTCGTGTCCAGGGTGAGAGGGGTCTGTGATGATGTTACCTGCCCGTTTCTTCACTCTGGAGTAGTACAAATCCTGAAGGCTGGGCAGGTGCACACCAATGATCCTTTCTGCTGTCCTAACAGTCCGCTGCAGTCTTCTTATATCTGATTTGCTGGCTGACCCAAACCATACAGTTATAGAAGAGCACAGAACCGACTCAATAACAGCAGAGTAAAACTGTGTCATGTGTGCCTGTGGCAGGTTGAACTTTTTCAGTTGGAAGTACGAAGTACGAAGAAAGTACATTCTCTGCTGGGCCTTTTTCACGATGGAGTCGATGTGAGTGTCCCACTTCAGGTCCTGAGAGATGGTGGTTCCCAGGAACCTGAATGACTCCACTGCAGTCACAGTGTTGTTCATGATAGTGAGTGGGGGGAGAGCTGGGGGGTTTCTCCTGAAGTCCACGATCATCTCCACAGTTTTGAGCGTGTTGAGCTCCAGGTTGTTTAGACTGCACCAGACAGCCAGCTCCTTAACCTCCTGTCTGTAAGCAGACTTGTCACCATCCTGGATGAGGCCGATGAGTGTGGTGTAGTCTGCAAACTTCAGGAGTTTGACAGAGGGGTTTTTAGATGTGCAGTCGTTCGTGTAGAGGGAGAAGAGCAGTGGGGAGAGAACGCAACCCTGTGGAGCTCCAGTGCTGATGGTGCAGGTGTTGGATGAGCATTTTCCCAGCCTCACTAGCTGCTGCCTGTCTGTCAGGAAGCTGGTGATCCACTGACAGATGGAGGTGGGGACGGAGAGCTGTGTCAGTTTATTCTGAAGGGTGTCCGGGATGATGGTGTTGAAAGCGGAGCTGAAGTCCACAAACAGGATCCTTGCATAAGTCCCTGGTTTGTCTAGATGTTGGAGGATGTAGTGCAATCCCATGTTGACTGCATCATCCACAGACCTGTTTGCTTGGTAAGCAAACTGCAGGGGGTCCAGCAAGGGTCCAGTAATGTCCTTCAGGTGAGCCAACACGAGCCTCTCAAATAACTTCATCACCACAGACGTTAAAGCAACAGGTCTGTAGTCATTAAGTCCTGCGATTTTTGGTTTCCTGGGTATAGGGATGATGGTGGAGCGTTTGAAGCACGAGGGGACTTCACACAGCTCCAGTGATCTATTGAAGATCAATGTGAAGATGGGTGATAGCTGGACAGCACAGGCTTTGAGGCAGGCTGGAGATACACCGTCTGGGCCTTTGGCTTTCCTTATCTTCTGTCTCCTGAAGACTTTGCTTACATCATCTTCACAGATCTTGATTACAGGCTGAGAAACAGTAAGGGGGAGGGAGGGGGAGGGTGTTCATGGCTGTGTTGTGGGATGGTCAGAGTGGGTGTGGGGTGTCAGACCAGGCTTTTGTTTTTGAAACCTAAGCCCCATTCACACTGCACGTTGGTCCCGGAAAATTGCCAGAAAATTGCCGGAGTGCCTTCTGTGTGAACGCAAACACGTCCCGGGATTAATTCCGGGATTGATCCCAGGTTGGGGACCTAGTAACATTGCCGGGTTCAGTCCCGGAACGAGCGCTGTGTGAACAAAAGCCGGATCAATGCCGTAAAGGGTGTGTCGTAGTGATGACGCACTTTATCGTTCGACTGTTTTACCGGGTGTTTTGAAGGCAGATCAACGTTCACACAATGAAAAATATGTAAACTGGAATGAAGCAGCGATCAGGGAGCTCCTCACTATCCGCGCTGAAGCTGAAATCATTCGCCAGTTTAGTGAAATGGTGAGCGGCACATTATACACGTCACATGAAAGGTCAGGTGTCTTTACGGGATCTTTACGGGTTGTGTGTGAATGCACACACAGATTCCGGAAAATCACAGGCAGTATGAATGAACCAAAATCAGACCATCCCGGGACAAATCACGGCACACATTTTCCGTGTATTTTCCGGAATGGCTGTGTGAAAGAGGCTCTACAGTAAAAATTGTTGAGGTCTTCAGTCAGTTGTTGATTGGGCTCAGTGCTGGGGGGGAGGGGTCTAGTAGCTGGTGATGGCTTTCAGGCCTTTCCACACTGATGTAGAGTCGTTACTTGAAAGCTGTTTTTTTTAGCTTTCCAGTGTAGTTTTTCTTTGCCACTCTTATCTCCCTTTTCAGTGTGTATTATGGATTAAAATAAAATGTTGAAATAAGTAATCATTTTCCATCTTAATTTTATGTGACAGGGTTGAGTTGTTAAGCTTGACTGTATCCTCCCTGACTATAACATGCCTCAAAAATATGAGTAAAAAGTATGATAACTATTTTCTGCACCACTATTAAAGAAACCTTATTAAAGAAAATTATTAAGGCTCTCTGGAATATTCTGATAGTCACTGACGATTCCGAGGTGTTATTCCCCGATAACAACCAGTAAAACACAGGCTCATCCAGGTAGCCTAGGAGTCATCTTTCGACCGTTAGTAATATATGTCTAATGTATCACTCCGCTGTCGCTGATCTAAGTTCCGTGTCTAATTATTTACTTTTGTGGTAAGTCGTGTAATAATATGCGATAACAACCGGCGGCATATATTTAATCGTGCTATCCAGCGGTCAGGTAGGCTATTTGCTAATATTTGTCGACCATCCCCTCATCCGGGTCCCTGAAACTAGCGCCACTTTACTACAAAGGCCCGTTCACACTAAGAACGATAATTGTAAAGATAACGATATTAGCGTCCACATAAACGGTTCTGTTTATTGTTCGCGCTGCAGTAAAGTCCGGTGGATTCCAATTGGCTGTCGATGTTCTTATCATTCACAGTTGAGAAAAAAATCGTTCTGAAAGTATTTCCAGCAATATCTCTCCTCTGTTGTTAGTTGTGGTGGCAGTCTCTTGAATTTATCGTAATTAACTTTGTACTTAATGGGCCTTTACACCACAGACATTCGTTCTCGAAGGGAACTAATGGGACCTAGATATTAGGCCTATTGTTTTTCATAGATAGGCTACATTAAAACACAAACTGCTTTCCCTTTCCTGTCCTGTTCTCTCACATTACTCGTCGTTTTTTCTCTCCTCCTCTTATTTTCCCACCTGTGTCGCTGCATATCGAGTTCCAGCCCCCTCCTTTACATGGAGCGAATTTACATAAATTCCCCAGCCGCGCATTGGAGAGGGAGGAGATAGAGCAGGAAAGAATGAGGTTTGAGAGGAGTTTATCCTTAAACACAACATCCAGAAGAAAAAAACAAAAGCGCGAGAAAGAGAGACATGATTCAACAAATGCGCTAACATATCCATGAAGCTCAAGGGTTGTTTGGCGCGAGGAACACCTGGAACTGTGATTTACCTGGATGAGACTCTGGGGAGAAGAGCACGGAGAGCGAGCCCTTTGGGATCTGCTATCAAGGAACAAAAAACAGTAAGCAGGTGAAGTGGTTTGTAGGTGAAACTCCCAAGTGTTCACAGTTTAGCACTTTGTTTTATTAATCTAACATGGCAGTGAGTGTTACTGTGTCTCTTTCTCTGGATGGAATGTGTCGTTCCCAAGCACGGGAATAGGACAGGTGATGCTAATTTAGATATTCCTCAGTGTTCACATGCTTGTTTATATTTCATTGTGTGCATTTACGATGTCATCCAGAAAAAAAGCGCAGGTTTTTTTGTGTATGCACCAGGTAATAAATAGTACTTTAAAAATATATTAATTTATTAATAAATGTAAATGTACGTCGCATGTCATTTGATTAATACTTTTTAAATATTTTAATTTATATTTATAAACAACTATATATATTTTACTAATATTATTAGTGTATTTTGTTATTTTAAAAATACAATTAAATGATATATTATGACATTTCTATACGTTATAATAAATCTGCTAGTTGTGAAGACTCACTGTCTATTTGTTTCAGGTCAGCATGGTAACAGTATAATGAATGACAGATTTCATGCAAGTGCTTCAAGCCTGGTCACTGCAACTGACCTCTGTTAATATGGGTTTCATCCTTCATTTCCAGAACAGACTGTCTCTGTGCATTACTCTGTCATGGCTGATAGCAAGGCAGAAAGAGGTTTGTATTACTGACATGCTTTTATCTTTCAAGCAGCGTACACTGTATATTTAATCATTTCAATAAATTCATATTCCTTTATATGCAGTGATCCAGCTGGTCCAAAGCGAATTTAACCGAAAACTAGGATGAGATGTATAGTAGGCTATATAATTTATAATTGCATAAATAATATCCTTGACATTATTATTTTTTTAATTATGTATGCCCTTAATTTACATTTTATATTTTCTTACTTAATGGTAATAGTTATGCCAGGCCAAAATCTGAGTATTTCTACAAAACTCTGAATATTTTTATTTGTGGACATTTTTAGAAATTGATTTGGAAAGTTTTTATTTTCATCAGCTTAAAAATATATAAAAACTTTTTTTAGTGTTCCAATGTTTGTTTTGTTTGTTTTTTCCCCCCGAAATATCTTTTTTTGTCTTTATTAGACTGTTACTGTTATGAAATATGGAAAAAAATGCATCATTTATTGTCATTACTGTCATTTAAGTGTCATTAAAAAATACCATAATTAACACATTGCATGCTAAAGTAATTACAGTAGAAATCATCTGTAAACCACTCCAGAAAATTATGTATTAAATGTTTGTATTAAACAAGCATTTAGTCAACATTAAATGCTTGTAATAAATGTTTTCATATTACTTACTTTATTTATTTATTTATTTAGCTATACATTTGTTTGTGACGTTTTCCATCTCAAGGCTGAACATGAACTTTGGGTGTGTGTTGTTTAGTACTGACAGAAAAAAGCAGTAGTATTTCAGGCACACAATTAAAAAGTTGTGTTGGGTGGCTTTGTCTCTTATGATAAGATGTGGCTCAGAATGTCCATTCTTGTAAAATGATTAATTTCTAACTGAAAGTTTTGGATGACGTGATGTTCTATCATCTTTTCTCAGTAGTCAAATGGGAGGTTCGAGCCAACGACCGTCATTTTCATCAATCCTGTCGCCGCAGATCTTTCTTTTGTTTCCGCTGGGGGCGTTATGCTGTACGCAAGATACGTTTTGATTCATATTGTCTGGAGAGAAGTAGTTATGGAGGCATTAAACAACATTTGATACCTTTGGGCTGCCACACATATGTTGATGTTTCCAGTGGTGTGACAGCATTACCCAGTTTTATTCATTGTTTAACACTTTCCTAATGGGTTTTGTTTCCAGGAAAATATGGTGCGGAGCTACAAATACACCCCTTTGACCTTTTTGCCCCTTAACCTGTATGAACAGTTCCAGCGAGCAGCGAATCTTTTCTTCCTACTTATTGTGGTCTTGCAGGTTTGTGGGTTTTATTTCCCGTTTCTGTGACAGAAAGATTCATGATGCTAATTCACGTTGAAATGCCAAACCCAGTTATTTGACTAGCACATTTTCCCTATGAATATTGAACTCAAGTGGCCACCTTGAACTCATGATGAATGAAACATGCTCTTTTGCAAATAGTGAGTCAAAAAAACCTGCTGTTTGAAAAGGACTTTTACATAGACATGGCTAAAAACATCCTCTGTTACAATAAATTAGATAAATGGGAAATCATAAAAACATCATTTAGATTGTATAGGGTAAATATTTGAGTACTTAACTTAATATTGGCAATGCTATGGTTTATTCTTGACCCCATTTGAGTCTAAACTGGAACTGGCATAATAAATTGGCTCTATATTACATGTTATATCTTCAATTTTCCAGTATAATCAGCCCATATTGTGTAAATGTGCTCATATTTTTATGTTTACAAATATGCAAATGCCTGTAGGCTATAAAGGATATTTTATAAAGATCTTTGTAAGCTATGTGATCATATATATGAAAAGATCCACAGTTTTTCAATGAGTTGATTAGAAATGGTGTAGAATGTTAAATATATTTTTATTTATTTTACATAATTTTGTTTCTTTGTTTTAAAGTTTTCAAACTATTTACCCAATATTTTGTTGGTGATTTCCAACTTGATATAAATAATATAATGGTAATTAATTAATATTTATTAATTTATTATTTATAATAATCCAGTATAAGTGTATTAAATTACATATAATTTATTAATAATAATATTTTGAAATAAATGTGTGAATATTAATTATATATATATATATATACAGTATATACATACACACACACACACACACATGCATACATACACACACATATATATAAAATGAACATTCACACATTTATTTCAGAACATTATTTTATATATACATATATATAGATATATAGCACATTACACACACACACTGTATTTATAATTCTATACATTTATTAAAAGTGTAGGTTTCATATTGTAGGTCAATTTTTTTGTATGTGTAGATTTTGTATGTGCATATTTGTGTGTGTGTGCATATACTATATGGACAAAAGTATTGGGACATCCCCTTCTAATGAACAGGTTTGACTACGATGATATGATATTCTAGGAAATTGTGTGCTTCTAATATTATAGCAACAGTTTGGACAGGACCCTTTTCTATTCTAACATGACAATGTCTCTGTGTATAAGACAAGGTTGAAAAAGAAAATGATTGATTCAGTCAGTGTGGAAGAACTTGACTGGTCTGCAGAAATCCAAGTCCTAATCCCAGTTTAACACCTCTGGTGTGACTGTAAATACAGACCTTGAGCCAAAAACTCATCACCAAACACCAATGACTTGTACATATGGGTTCAGTCATTTTAGACACTTCAAAAACTGTTGCAACAGAGATGGAAATACAAGGTCTGCATTTAAAGTCACACCAGAGGTGCTCACCTGGGATTAGGACTTGGCTTTATACAGACCATTTACTTTTTATTTATATATATTTTTAATCATATAGGTGTAAATTTATGCTGTTTTGTGCGTCTTTCATTTACAGTGTATTCCTATAATTGCAACCATCCCTTGGTACAGCACTATGCTTCCTTTGCTGTTTGTTCTGCTTGTGCGTGGGTGTAAAGATCTAGCCACAGACTTGGTGAGTCTGTCATTCTTGTCATTCTCTCAATCGATGCTTTTAAACTACTTTCACTTACATAGAAGTTTAAAGACCATATCTCAGTTTTCAGCCATTTTCCCCTCACTCCCACATCTGTCTATTATGCTCCCTCTGATCCCACGTCTCACAGGGCCGACGACGTAGTGATGCACAAATTAACCGGCACCCATGTGACATTCTCACTCCTGAGGGGTGAGTAATGCTGTCAGGGGCTTGGAAAGCTCAGAAACAAAACAAATACTTCATCATTCACCGAATTTAGATTTACAGAGAATCTCTCACTTAAAAAGTCTTCCTCTTAAATATCTCCCTTGCAGCTTCAAAACTGTTAAGTGGAAAGATGTACGTGTTGGTGACATTCTCCAGGTTCATAAGGACCAGATCATACCTGTGAGTGTGTGTGTATCTGTGTTTCTAACCCAGCAGCCAAAAATGTATTTGGACACGCAAGTCACACTTTTAAATATGAATTTCATTGCATTAGATACCAATACCAAACTTCCTGATCTCATTTTTGGTCTCAAAGTGACTTTTAGTGGAGCTATGAAGTTATTTCCCCACATAAGATTAACTGCAAACAAGTTTAGCTAATGCTAACAACCCTAAAGTTTGTTCTGTTGTTTATACCAGGCAGATTTGCTCCTCCTTTGCAGCACTGAGCCACACAGCCTTTGCTACGTAGAAACAGCTGACATTGATGGGTAAGAGCAAAGATGGAAACAATTTGAAACTTTAAATGTATAGACATTTTAAGAAAGAAATTTACCTGTTAAGAGTGTGTTGATAGTCTGTGTAGTTAGATGAGGTGGCTTCAACAGTTACAGATTTGAAAAACAAAAAGGCGGGAATAAAGAACCTTAAACTATTGCAACAACAAAAAATGATTCTTCAGGCTCATATAGAACTGTTAATATGTTTAAAGAAACTTTAAAGAACCATACCATGCTGTGGAAAATTAGCTCCAGTGCTAATGTAGCACGTTTGCATTGTTCTTACACTGTATTATTCTGCTGTTTACAGAGAAACCAACTTGAAGTTTCGCCAGGCTCTGAGTGTAACTCATACTGAGCTGAATGGAGATTCAGTTAAGGAAAGCCTGGCAGCTTTTGATGGTTTGTATGGACTCGCAAACATTGGAGTCATTCATTTGTAGTGACCAGAAGATAAGCTTTCTATTCATTTCTTTGACTCTTTCATCTTAGGTATTGTGTGGTGCGAAGAACCAAATGGTAACTTGCATTCCTTCAAAGGTGAGTTACATTGGAAAGGAGAGCGCCACCTTCTGGACACAGACCATCTGCTCCTCCGAGGAACTGTGCTGCGAAACACGGACATAGTTTATGGATTAGCTGGTAAATAAAATCAGCGCTATGTGTAGCCTAAACACTACCAGTCCTGTGCAGAGCTATTGTTTCAAATGGCCACAGATGAAAAATTAAATGTTTTTCTTTGACCATAACAGGCTCAGATAGTAAAATTCTGCAAAACTGTGGAGAAGAAAACTCAAGTGGAAATACTGCTGTATAATTTTTCATCAACTGCCTGAATAGTAGCTCACATTAAGTATATGGACACAGAACAGACTACGATGATATGATATTCTAGGAAATTGTGTGCTGCAACAGTTTGGACAGGACCCTTTTCTATTCTAACATGACAATGTCTCTGTGTATAAGACAAGCAGTCAGTGTGGAAGAACTTGACTGGTCTGCAGAAAGTCCTAATCCCAGTTTAACACCTCTGGTGTGACTGTAAATACAGACCTTGAGCCAAAAACTCATCACCAAACACCAATGACTTGTACATATGGGTTCAGTCATTTTAGACACTTCTGAACAGAGATTGAAATACAAGGTCTGCATTTAAAGTCACACCAGAGGTGCTCACCTTTAGGACTTGGCTTTATACAGACCATTTACTTTGAAATTTATGCTGTTTTGTGCGTCTTTCATTTACAGTGTATTCCTATAATTGCAACCATCCCTTGGTACAGCACTATGCTTCCTTTGCTGTTTGTTCTGCTTGTGCGTGGGTGTAAAGATCTAGCCACAGACTTGGTGAGTCTGTCATTCTTGTCATTCTCTCAATCGATGCTTTTAAACTACTTTCACTTACATAGAAGTTTAAAGACCATATCTCAGTTTTCAGGTCTATTATGCTCCCTCTGATCCCACGTCTCACAGGGCCGACGACGTAGTGATGCACAAATTAACCGGCACCCATGTGACATTCTCACTCCTGAGGGGTGAGTAATGCTGTCAGGGGCTTGGAAAGCTCAGAAACAAAACAAACACTTCATCATTCACCGAATTTAGATTTACAGAGAATCTCTCACTTAAAAAGTCTTCCTCTTAAATATCTCCCTTGCAGCTTCAAAACTGTTAAGTGGAAAGATGTACGTGTTGGTGACATTCTCCAGGTTCATAAGGACCAGATCATACCTGTGAGTGTGTGTGTATCTGTGTTTCTAACCCAGCAGCCAAAAATGTATTTGGACACGCAAGTCACACTTTTAAATATGAATTTCATTGCATTAGATACCAATACCAAACTTCCTGATCTCATTTTTGGTCTCAAAGTGACTTTTAGTGGAGCTATGAAGTTATTTCCCCACATAAGATTAACTGCAAACAAGTTTAGCTAATGCTAACAACCCTAAAGTTTGTTCTGTTGTTTATACCAGGCAGATTTGCTCCTCCTTTGCAGCACTGAGCCACACAGCCTTTGCTACGTAGAAACAGCAGACATTGATGGGTAAGAGCAAAGATGGAAACAATTTGAAACTTTAAATGTATAGACATTTTAAGAAAGAAATTTACCTGTTAAGAGTGTGTTGATAGTCTGTGTAGTTAGATGAGGTGGCTTCAACAGTTACAGATTTGAAAAACAAAAAGGCGGGAATAAAGAACCTTAAACTATTTCAACAACAAAAAATGATTCTTCAGGCTCATATAGAACTGTTAATATGTTTAAAGAAACTTTAAAGAACCATACCATGTTGTGGAAAATTAGCTCCAGTGCTAATGTAGCACGTTTGCATTGTTCTTACACTGTATTATTCTGCTGTTTACAGAGAAACCAACTTGAAGTTTCGCCAGGCTCTGAGTGTAACTCATACTGAGCTGAATGGAGATTCAGTTAAGGAAAGCCTGGCAGCTTTTGATGGTTTGTATGGACTCGCAAACATTGGAGTCATTCATTTGTAGTGACCAGAAGATAAGCTTTCTATTCATTTCTTTGACTCTTTCTCTCTCTCTCCCTCTCTCTTTTATCTTAGGTATTGTGTGGTGCGAAGAACCAAATGGTAACTTGCATTCCTTCAAAGGTGAGTTACATTGGAAAGGAGAGTGCCACCTTCTGGACACAGACCATCTTCTCCTCCGAGGAACTGTGCTGCGAAACACGGACATAGTTTATGGATTAGCTATATACACAGGTAAATAAAATCAGCGCTATGTGTAGCCTAAACACTACCAGTCCTGTGCAGAGCTATTGTTTCAAATGGCCTTGGTTGACAGATGAAAAATTAAATGTTTTTCTTTGACCATAACAGGCTCAGATAGTAAAATTCTGCAAAACTGTGGAAAACTAAAGCTGAAGAAAACTCAAGTGGAAATACTACTAAACAAAACTGTGTTGGTGGTAAGAGAGAGAAGTAAACTGTATAATTTTTCATCAACTATTATCTTAAAATATTAATTTTATTAGCCTGAATAGTAGCTTTTTTAAGTGCATTGATTGTGTAATCACTCGTTGACCTTCTTAGCTGAATATAACAATTCAAATCATATGCAAATATTATATATAATTGGTTAGTGATCTTACTACATTTGATTAATTGTAGTAAGAAATACTTTTTTTTTTATATAATTAAAAGCTTATTTTAACTATCAAAAAAATGTATTAAAAGGTAAATAACCTCTATTCCTTTTTTTTTATTTGGGCTAATTTTGTTGTGACTGTTTTTTATGTGTATGTATGCTTAATAATTATATTGTTTTTTATTTAGAAGTGATTTTATTTTAAAAATGTTAATTTTTTTAATTGTTTATATATTTTTATTTTCGTTTTTTTATTTTATTTTAAGTTTTCTTTATGTATTAACACGCTTGTCTTTATGAATGTTTCGTAAGAATCTGTCTGAAAATGTTCCCTATCTAACTCAGTATTTATCATGTTTCAGATTCTGCTGTTCATGCTAACAACAGCCTTTCTCCTGGCTGTGGGTGCTGGGCTTTTTGAGCACAGGTTTACCCCTCAGTACGACGTTGTCTCGGTCTTGCAGCGTGATTCGTCTCCTGCCTACCTGGGCTTCCTCACCTTCTGGGGCTACATCATTTTGCTTAGTCCTTCGATGCCCATGTCTCTCTATATAACGTAACACCAGCTCTCCATATTCTCATTATGCCTTTTTTAACATTTAGTTTGTTATCTTTTAATATTTCGCTCACCGTTTCATTGTCTCGCACCAGATTTGAAGTGATCCACATGGTGCACTGTCTCCTGATTGGCTGGGATGTTGAGATGTACTGGGAGAACAATAACAGCCCTGCTCAGGCCCGTACAACCACCCTGAATGAGGAATTAGGTCAGGTGGGCCACCTGCTCAGCGACAAGACTGGCACTCTAACGCAAAACCGCCTGCTTTTTCGTCAGTGCTTCATTGCCGGACACATTTATGGTCTGTTAATTTCTTTGACGCTCTTTTCAGCCTTCTGTACTTTATAATGCCACTAATGACGATTGTCTGTTTGTTCAGGTGACATGTCAAAGGAACGCAAGGTAAGAAGTAATACATTAATTTATTACTGTTCTAATGTACAGATCTAGTCAAAGTTGATACATTTCATTTCTTGATTTCAACAAGCCGCTAGACTTAAGCTGGAACCGGTTTTCCTGTGGTGGACTGAAGTTTTCCGATCAGCGGTTGGTGGACAATCTGCGTGAACGGAGCAGCCCTGAGTGCCAAGAGTTCTTCACGGCTCTGGCCCTTTGTCACACTGTCATGAGCGAGTGGAGGGATGGTTAGTAGAAATTATATTTATTCTGGCATTATTGTAATTGTTAGGAGATAAGGAAGGGGAATGATGAAAATATAGCTGCAAAATGCAATAACAGGGCCATAAATTATAGCATTTACAACTTTTGACCAGCAGGGGGCCCCAAGTTTTTTTTGGACCCTCAGGACATTGATCCCAATGTAAAAGCATCACACATTCACAGCTTCATTTAAAAAATTGTTTAAAAGTTTATAACGCAGGTTAAATGTTGTCAACAAAAACCTACACTACCGTTCAAAGGTTTTGGGTCAGGACAAGTGTTTTTGAAAGAAGTTTCTAATGCTCACCAGGGCTCCATTAGTAAAAACAGTAATATTGTGAAATGTTATTACAGTTTAAAATAACCGTTTTTTTATGTTAAAATGTCATTTATTCCGGTGTTGCAAAGCAGAATTTTCAGCATCATTACTCCAGTCTTCAGTGTCACATGATCCTTCATAACTCATTTTAGAATGCTGATTTGCTGCTAAAGAAACCTCAAACTTCATCTTACATTTACGCATTTAGCAGACGCTTTTATCCAAAGCGACTTACATTGCATTCAAGTTACAGTTTTACATTTGATCAGCTCTTGCTTTCCCTGGGAATTGAACCAATGATCTTGGCGTTGCTAGCGCCATGCTCTACTATTTGAGCTACAGGAAAGCTACAGATCATCTTCAGACCTCAAACCTTTAAACAGTAGTGTAAACGCAACTTTTAAGCTCTTGGTAGTGCTAGAAGGCTTGAAAGGCTTTAAGAATTTTAATAAAATGGTCATAGTGAAGAAAAATATGAAGAAAAGTAAAAAAATAAAATAAAAAGTGCCTACAAAGTTTTGATAGTTTACCCCTAAAGAATGGATGCCAGATGGAATACTGCACCATAAAATGGAGACCAGGCAAAATCATAGGAAAGTATATTTTACATTGTTTTATTATTTTTTTAAAATACAGGTTTGCCTCATTACCAGGCTTCCTCTCCGGATGAGGAAGCTCTAGTGTGTGCAGCACGGGAGCTCGGCTGGGTGTTTCTCTCCCGTACACGAGAAACCCTCACCATCAGTGAGATGGGCCTCACGCGAAACTATCAGCTCCTGGCACTCCTGGACTTCACCAGCATAAGGAGACGTATGTCAGTACTGGGTGAGTTTCATCAACTGCTCCTAAAGAAATAGTTCACCCAAAAATAAAAATTCTGTCATCATTTACTCATGCCATTCCAAACTAGTTAGACTTCTTTTGAAACTTCTGTGAAACCCAAAAGAGGATATTTTGAAGAATGTTTTTGTTTATATGGACCCAACTGACTTCCACTGTATTGGCAAAAAACATCACTGTTACCTTTTGGGTTTGTTCTTTTCAAATTTCTAAAATATTGTGAAGTTGAAGCCCAAGGCATACTTCAGTTCTGCTGTGAACACTTAAGATTTTGCGTACAACCAAACACATAGGCTTTCAAAGTTTATTAGCCCAAAAAGGCACATATATGAGCTGAGTGAAATCAAACTTTTCGCATACAGCTTGATGAAATTCATGCTGTGCAAGGTACATAGGATATGTGTAAAAACCATATTAACATATAGGTTAATGTATGGGTTTGTGTAGTGCGGGACCCTGGAGGACAGTTGAAGCTGTACTGTAAAGGTGCAGATATTGTTGTTCTGGAAAGGCTTCAGAGGGACTGGCCACTTCAGGAGAGCACCGAGAGAGCTCTAGAGGTGAGGCAACTTTAAAGGCCCATAATCATTCAATCAGTTATAATCATTCTGAAATGCCAAAGTCCATCATCAATATGATTTGGTTTAGAACGGTCTCACAAGATTACTTTCCCAAACATCTTCTGCCTTCGAATGCAAGATGACTTGGCAGAGTTTGCTATTGCATTTTGTCTGCACACTCTAAAACCCGAGACACACTGCATGATTTTAGCAATCCTATAAGATCACTGCATGTCACACATTTTGGATGAAAACCGAGAGGCTTGTGACTGTCCCCTTGACTGCCAAGTAAGTATAAAAAACATTGTCAAAATAGTCCATCTGCCATCAGTGGTTCAATCTGAATTTTTTGAAGCGACGAGAATATTCCATCGGATGCTCTCCAAAATGGCGCTACGCTGATACAAAGAGACAGAGAGGAGACGAATTGTTGAATAAATGTCTTTATTTTTATTTTCTTTGCGTACAAAAAGTATTCTCGTCGCTTCATAAAATTCAGATTGAACCACTGATGGCAGATGGACTATTTATACTTTTCTGTGCTTTGACAGTGTAATTTACTTGGCAGTCAAGGGGACAGTCACAAGCCTCCCGGTTTTCATCCAAAATATCTTAAATTGTGTTCCGAGGACAAACAAAGCTTTTACGGGTTTGGAACGACATGGGGGTAAGTGATTAATGACAAAATTTTCATTTTGGGGTGGAGTATCCCTTTAAATACTCAAACGATCTGTAAGAAAAGACAAAGCTATAGTGTTCACTTAATGAAAACAGTTACTCACACTTGTGTTGCGACATTACTGTCGGATCCAATACAGTCGGCACAGCATCGTCTTTTAGTTTCAATCTTTTTGAAAATCCCGCATCGAATTGTGCCTTGTTTGTAAACGAATCTGTGTTAAAATGAAGTGAACAAAGGACCAAGTTCTTACTGACATGGTCTGGATCATCATTAAAAATAAAGATCATCCACTCTTTCCTATAACGTTGGGATCAGAAGGAAGACAATTCAGCGACTGTTTTTCCACAACTTGGCACTGCACAGCATAGTCTTGTCTTCAGAGCCATGTATATCGTTTGGTTTCTGCATAGACCTGTGTTTTCGCCTCTCTCGTAAACACTACATGCGTGAAATTGGTGGGCGGAGCTAAACAGGCAGTGATGTAGAAGCAGGCATTAATCTTCTGCGGAGGCGATGTTTAGCCACACTATTACATAAAAGAGTTGTACATTCCACAAGCTGTCATTTTGGCAGACTGGCTTCAATATAAGCGGTTTTTAGTCTAACGAGAAAGTTTTGAGTCCTGAAAAGTACAGGATGTTTTTTTATAGTACATTGACCTCTTATATGTCTTATAATGAATTAAACAACGTTATTGTGTGTTGGTGTGGATGCTAATATAATTATCTTCATAGTTATCGTTCTTGGTGTGAAAGGAAAGTGGCTGATTATGTATGATTATGTATGTTTACGTATGAGGCGTTTTTTGATGTCTTTGGATGTGTGTGCGGTTGGCAGCTGTTTGCTCAGAGCTGTCTGAGGACTCTGTGTGTGGCGGTGCGCTCGGTTCCTGAAGCCCTGTGGACGGAGTGGAGCCGCACCCTCAGTCAGGCGGGCACATCGACGGGTAACCAGGAGACCGCGCTCGAAGAGATATATGATCAAATGGAAAAAGACTTAACGGTACTCAAAGGGAGTTATTATGAAACACTAATTGTCTCTGGAGTCAACTGTAGGACGGCAGATTATCGAAAGCATAGCATTCTGTTATAAAACAATCCTGTTTGTGTAGCTGTTGGGCGTGACTGCCATTGAGGATCGTCTCCAGGAAGGTGTCCCTGAGACCATCGCCACCCTGCGGAGGGCGGGGGTGAAGGTGTGGGTGCTGACGGGAGACAAAACAGGTGCTCTTTCAGCATATAAACTGGTGTTAAGAACCTAAAGCAGTAAATTAAAACAAATGTACGCTGTTTGCTACCTCTTCCAAACAGAAACGGCTGTGAATGTGGGATATGCGTGCAAACTGATGGATCCAGACACAACTCTGATTCAAGGGGAGGAGCTTAGGTCAGAAAATACAGGCTTATCATTAACATTTCTACAATCTGAGATTATTCGAATCAGCTGTTACTGTGACAAGCACCCAATTTGCAAACTACCCATACTAAATAATGTAAAATTTAGTATTAATGTGCCCCACATCACAGTTTGTTGAAAGTGTTATGTTAAACTTTTCTTCACTGTATGTGTATAATAAAAAAATTATAATAACTGTATTAATATTAATATATATTTTTAATTTTATAATTTAATTTGGCTATTTTGTAATTTAATTATACAATGAATTATTATCACCATTATTCACTAATTATATTTAATATAATTAATAATTAAATGTATATTATTAATAATAATAATAATGATGTGATGATAATTATTAAATCATAATTATATTATGTAATAATTTAAATAAAATGAAATGTTTAATAATAATAATAATAATAATTATTACTATTATTATTACCCCTAAAATTGCAAACTATTTTTAAAAGCATGAGACTGAAATGTGAATTTGTTGAACAATGACAATTTTGATGACTTTTATGACCTCACATTTTCTAGATACTCAGACTGTGTCCAAAATCACATATTCTCTGAGCAGGTACTTCTTTTGAATAAGTGAAGTGAAGTGACATACATACGACCAAGTATGGTGACCCATACTCGGAATTTGTGCTCTGCATTTATCCCATCCTAAGTGCACACACACAGCAGTGAACACACACACACCGTGAACACACACCTGGAGCAGTGGGCAGCCATTTATGCTGCGGCGCCCGGGGAGCAGTTGGGGGTTCGGTGCCTTGCTCAAGGGCACCTCAGTCGTGGTATTGAAGGTGGAGAGAGCGCTGTACATTCACTCCCCCCACCTACAATTCCTGCCGGCCCGAGACTCCAACTCGCAACCAAGTAATAAGTAATTACATGCAGCCGTTTTATGTTTTATGACTACTGTGAATTCAGACATGCTACTCTTTTCACACACCATTTTTTGCCGACTATGTAGTAGGGAAGTATGGGATTTTGGATGCAGCCTCAAACTGTATGTACCACCTGTCACCATTTGAAGCATATAGAAGTATGGTTGCAACTAGTTGGTCGTTTTGCTTTGTTTCTGTTATTATCACGTCACGCTAGATGTGCCACACCCACAGTGACCTTTAATTGGTCCATTATCCTATCCATATAGCTGTCTGTTATGCATCAAATGTGTTCTGATAGGTTGTGAATTTGTGAGAACAGAAAAATTACTTGATGCTGGAAAATGTTTTGCATTGCTCCTCTTATACAAATACACATTCACGTGTAATATAACGCAACTTGACTGTTGTCAACATCTCCAGGCAGCTTCTAGAGTCTCCTTCTCCAGATGTTCATGTCATGTCTAAAGAGCCGGAAGTTTGGATCACAGACAGGAGAGCAGTGAAGAGCAAAGCAGCACTAGTAATTTCGGGTCCTGAACTGGTGAGCATATAAAGCCAAGGGTTCATGCTTTTAAATCTGAACATTTTAGAATATAATATATACAGTACAATAATAGAAAGTAATACTTTTATTCAGGAAGGATGCATTCAATTGATCAAAAAGTGACAGTCAAGACATTTATAATGTTACAGAAGATTTCTATATCTAATAAATGCTATTCTTTTGAAAAAATTATGCTAAATTTTCTTAAGGTAAGTGGTTGCAAACAATTTGTTTTAGCTACATTTAAAAAAAAAAAAAACATGTTGCAAGTTAGTCAAATAAATTTGTTAATTTAAATGTAGCTAAAATAAATTGATTGCAACCACTTACCTTAAAGAATTTTAGTAAATTAAAAAAACAATTCAGTGCCTGTTTCCACAAAAATATTGAGCAGCACAGTTGTTTTCTGCATTGATAATAATCAGAAATGTTTTTTGAGCAGCAAATCATCATATTAGAATGATTTCTGAAGGACACTGAAGACTGGAGTAATGATGTTGAAAATTCAGCTTTGCAACACCGGAATAAATTACATTTTAAAATATATTACAATACAAAACAGTTATTTTAAATTGTGATATTTTTTCACAATATTAATGATGTGTTACTGTTTATTTTCTGAACATAACAGGCAGAATTGACCAGAACGACAGAATGGGGGGCAAAGTTTGTTGCTCTGTCTGATCAATGCCAATCTGTATTGTGCTGTCGTGTCACACCGGCACAAAAAGCGGAAGTGGTCGAGATGGTCAGGAAGCATTCGACTTCGATTACAATGGCGATAGGCGATGGCGCCAACGATGTCAACATGATCAAGAGTGAGAAATTTCCTGTTTGATCAAAACAGCAACTATTTAAATGCATTATTTGTTATTTCTCTAGTAAACTAATCAAATTCTCACATTGCTAATCAACTAAACTTTTGTATTTTCACCAGCGGCACATATAGGCGTTGGTCTTTGTGGCGTGGAGGGCAGTCAGGCGGTGCAGAATGCAGATTTTGCTCTGGCTCAGTTCAGCTTCCTTCGCAGGTTGCTGCTGGTACACGGGCACTGGTCATACTACCGCATCTGTATCCTTCTGCGCTATTTCCTCTACAAAACCACTGCTTTTGCTCTGGTGCACATTTGGTATAGTTTCTACAATGGCTTCAGCGCTCAGGTAGAGCAACTAGGTCACTTAATCCACTTTACACCAACCAACTCCAACCACACTGCAAAAATATCTGTCATTACAGTCAAACTGTCAAAACAACATGCAGTATTGTTTCTCTAAGAAATTACACGAGCTCCTTATTTTGGTGCATTTTTTCCCTCTCTTCCAGCCTATGTATGAGAGCTGGTTTATTAGCCTCTACACAACACTGTACACATCCCTGCCTATACAGTGCATGGGTTTTTTTGAACAGGTAAGCTAAATACCAACCGATCAAAAGAAATCTAACATCTGATTGGTTCATCTGGAAGTCTAACTGGTTACATTAACTCCATGATAGGATGTGAGTGCCAAGAGTTGTCTGTGTTGGCCTGAGATCTACTCGATTGGACAGAGGAAGCAGCTTTTCAATCCTTTAGTTCTGGCCATCACGCTCCTCTACTCGATCTACACCTCCATCATCCTGTTCTTCATCCCTATGGGAATATTGCAGTACTCTGCTCTCGATTATCAGACTTTAGCCGTAACGGTTCAAACATCTGTAGTGCTCACCATGACTGTTGAGGTAACTAGATGGCATCAACAAATATGATAATATTTAATAAAAGTATGATTAAATAAAAGTATCGTTTTGTTTCTGTCGGGTTTAGGTTATTCTACATACAAAATTCTGGACCAAGTACAGCGTTGCAGCAGTTGTTTTTAGTTTGGTGGCGTTCTTTCTGTCCATGCTGGCTCTCCATAGCGCTCGACTCTTCACTGCCTCACCTAAAGACTACTTTTTTCTGGGTATTCATGTCCGCAGATGAATCATTGTTCATGTAAATCACATATCCCTGAAAGAAGGGACAAATGCATTTAATCAAGTAGTAAACTTTCTATATCACTCTATCAGGGCTCCATTTTTATAGAAAATGCACTTGTAAAGAGTAATTTGAGGTGCTAGTTTTATTTATCTTTATTATTTTTGAAATATGTTTTTATGATTGTATTGGTTTCCTTGATTTATCCAATAATCGCAAATGACTTTCTTTCTTTCTTTAAATAATACACTGCAAAAAATGCTTTTCTTTCTTAGATTTTTTTTGTCTTGTTTCCAGTCAAAATATCTAAAAACTCTTAAATCAAGATTATTGTCTTGTTTTCAGAAAAAACAAGTCAAATTAAGTGAGTTTTTTTGCTGCATTTGTTTTTGCAGTGTATAGAAGTAATTTACAGAGTAAATGTTTATAATTATATTTGTATTTAAATTTCAGACTTTTAAAAATAATTTTAACTGATTAAATATTTTAACTGAAAATGAATATTAGACAAATGTGTAAAATTTATTAATTTAAATTGGTAAATATTTTGAAAATTTAGAATGAATATTGGAAAAATTTGTTTCGAAAAATTTATATTAATTTTCTGTTTTATATATTTAACATTTTTCAGTATCTGCAAAATGTTAATTATTTTACCAAAATAAGAGGGATCATACAAAATGTTTATTTAGTACTGACCTGAATAAGATAGACCTGAATAATCACATAAAAGATATTTACATATAGTCCACAAGAGAAAATAATAGTTGAATTTATAAAAATGACCCGTTCAAAAGTTTACACTTGATTCTTAATACTTTTCAATAATGACTGTATGATTTTGAGATCCATCTTTTCACACTGAGGACAACTGAGGGACTCATATGCAACTATTACAGAAGGTTCAAACGTTATGCATTAATAGCCTGGAGGTGAAAACTGAAGATCAGGGTAAACTGAACTTATTTTGTCTTTTGGGAAACATGTAACTATCTTCTGTAGCATCTGAAGGGCAGTACTAAATATGATATTTAGGCAAAATAAGAAAAATGTACACATCTTCATCCTGTTCAAAAGTTTACACCTCTGGCTTTTAATGCATCGTGTTTCCTTCTGGAGCATCAGTGAGTGTTTGAACCTTTTGTTATAGTTGCGTATGAAAAGATGGATCTCAAAATCATACAGTCATTGTTGGAAAGGGTTCAAATACGCAAAATATGCAGAAAAACTAAATTACATGCATTTTGTATGAACCCTCTTATTTTGGTAAAATAATTAATATTTTGCAGATACTGTAAAGTGTATGTCAAATTTTATACTACTAGATAGATAGATATCTAATTATAAAATCATCTACTCCTATGTTTTGCATGAGCATGTGAATTCACAATCTGATTTTTGAGACTCTCTGTATTTATACACACCACCAGGAGGCAGTGTTAAAAGACTGTTTAGCTGTGAAATACAAGAATGCGGAAACTCTTCATAAGGGATTTCAAGCAGATTCCCTTAATATTGAAACGCTGTTGATTATCTGAAACTTAAATTTTCAGGAGCATCACCAAATGCTTACAGTACCCCTGAGGTTTGGCTGACCATATGTGTGACCACCTGTATTGCTGTCCTTCCCTCAATAACCATACGGGCCTTAGGTCTTGTGCTAACAAACCCCAACAAACATAAGGTTGATCTCTACTTTATCACAAATCCTTTTGTCACAATTAACATATAAGACATAATTAGCATTGTGTTATTGTCTGTGCTCACCGTATTGTCCTTTTTACACATGCAGATCCACAGCTCGAATGAGCCTGTTGAGCTGAAGTCCTGGTTTCAGAGAGGAACCCTTCAGCGTCGTTCATCCTATGCGGTGTCCCAAGGGAAAGGTTTTGGAAAGTTAATCACCACAGGAGTTGGGCTTCCCTCTACGGCACCCCCACAGGACAGGAGAGTTACAGCAGATAGTCTGAAGAAAGAATCTCCACAGGGTTCACGTATAGAAATGAATAGTGGTGATGTGGCATGCTAGCATCTTCAGTGTGTTTTGTCATGCACTGAAAATGTGATATGAGTAGCAAATATTTTAACTAAAAAAGTCTGTGGTCTAGACACCTAGGGTTTTTGGTGCAATTCCAAAATGGAGGCCCGGAACACACCTAATTTAATTGATAGTGACCATTTTGCCAATACTTAATGTTATTTAAAATGCAAAAAAAGTTGTAAATCCCCGATTTGTCATAACATTATTAGCATCATAGGGCCAAATAGTTGATAAAAGGTAAATCCCATCACCTTTAGTTTGTAATATTAGATCTTTTAAATATACTTGTATTTTTGTATAAAATGTAACAAATAAATATATTTAATTGAAAATATATTATTTTTCTCTTTATTGCTGCAGTGACATCCAGGCTAGATAAATAAACAGACAATAGCGTGAAAATGTTCAACAATGGTTTTATTTTATTTCAAAACACGCAATTTACCCATATTACCTTTTTTTTCTGTAAGATTTATTACTCCAATTTGTCTCCTTCTTGCACTGAATGAAAAGTGCTCTACAGGCTCTCTGGCTCCCCCTGTAGGACAGGAGGAGGAATGAGGCTCTCCATAATAACATGCCCGTTAACCTTTAACAGCTGCCTGAGAACAAGTTTGTGTGTGAATGTGAAGCTTCAATGAGATATTAAAACAGTCAAAATCTTGTGCAGGACATTTTAAACAAGGACAGGTGTTTTCTCCTTAATATTTACTGCATTAGGTCTTAACATTGAACTTAAATTCATGAAAGGGAAATCCTTACACCTGTTAAATATAGTCAGCCAGGCATCTCAACAGCTTCAGAAATGCACACTGATTGTTTTTTTGGATTGTCTTTACCCTTGGATCAATCTTTGGCTTGGGTAGATGTGCTCTAAGAAGAGTTTATGTGCATGAGCTTTTTACTTTGCAAACACTCCTCCCTATATACAGTGTTTCAGTATTAAATATCTGGGCTAATTTGCTACACTGCAATTCCGTGCTTAAAAAACACTTAAACCAGCTCAAGATGGTTTGCTGGTCTTAGTTAGGTTAGCTTATCATTTAGATGGTCTCTCAGCCTGCCAAGTGACCAAAGCATTTATAAAAACCAAAAAAACAGATTAGCTAATCCCACTGAAGTGAAGGCTAGTGTAATACAGTTTACTTAGCAGGTAACATTTCAAGTGTTTTAATCTATAATTGGTACAGGTATTCTTGAACAACATCCTAGTAACTGAAGTGGATTTTGAGGAACTGGAAGAAAGCCTGAACCAACCATATCGATTAAGATTGAGGAAAATACTTTTCTTTTCTTTTCTTTGTATTTTTGCATAGTTCTCTGTGTAAAGACAACCATCTTCAGCAGCTCTTTATTGGCTGGTTTGTGTTTATTAGAGAGCATTGTTACCGCAAATGTTAGCACTTCTCTGCACTAGCTCTTTTTCAATACACACTGCTGGACTTGAATCTTTTCAATTCAGGTCCAGCAGTGAGGGAGTAGTTAAGTGAAACAAAATGTAGCTAGATACTAAAGTGAACATTAGTTGGCATCACGGTTGGCCTTAATGCTAAACTGTTACTACTTTTGTCTGCTTTTCGTGGTTAAAATTTCTTGTGGGAGTTAAATCTCCTGGAAAGACTTGAAAGTATTTGATGCATTACTAAGCAATGCTACTTTAAGGTTATCAGGGAAGAGTGTTTGCAAAGTTAGCTAACGTTGCACACCAGCGCCACAGCAAGCTAAATAGGGCAGCGGTCGCCTACTTGTGACCATGAGAGCCTCTTTCCTCTTTCCTTTCTCCTCCTCCTCTCAGCCTGTCTTCTCTCTACCATTTTCTCCTTGTTTTGAAACTGATTGTCTTCTACCATCACAAAGACACTTGGTTCTGATTGATTGACAGGTAACCGAAGAGGAAGACCACAGTGTGATTGGGGGGTTGGATCTGCAGATAGACCCGGAGAGAAACATGATGTATGTGATACTGTTTTACAGTCAATGAGAGACCATTTCTGGTTGGAGGGGTCTGTTACAAAAAAACTGGCCAGTAGCATTCCAGTTTTGTGTGAAATGGTGTGCTACCCAAATCGAGAAACACGCCACATGTAAACAAATGCACACAAGATTACATTTCAGAAGAGAAGTGTGTACATAGGGATCCATGACCAAGTTCAGTTGCCCAGAATAAAGGGTCATGCCCTATTATAAAGAGTTATATACATAAAAGAAATACAAGGAGGGCAGAGAGGGCTGCAACAATACATGCACACAACCAGTGAAAACAACAGTGACAGAAAACTCTACAAAACAAAGACCCCTCCAACACTTTTACCACCCTTCCCACCCATGTCCAACTTCCCCCGGGGTCTGTTCGTCCTAGTCGCTCCCACCAAAGTCCAGGTCGATCCAGCTTTACTCTATACAGTATACAATAGTCATGCAGAAAAAAGTGTCCCCACCTCTTCAAATGGGAGGAGTTTGTTTTTTCATTATTTTTTTAAATTAACGCTAGGAGCACTTAAAACAATTGAGCTTTAAATAAAGAAAAAAATAAATTAACAGTTAAAGTTTGAATAATGCTGAAACAAATTATTAGAAACTTGATGCATATATTGGAAATACAGCGTATTTGTGATTTCGCTCTTTTCTGTCATCATCTTTCAATATTTTTTTTGTTTTGTTTTCTTCCACTCTCAAATCCTTTTCCTTCATGGTGTGTCTAAACATTCAAATGTCTTTCTTTTATAAAGAATTATGTACCGCCATCGATCAAAATAATAATAAACAAGAAATTGGCAAATAAGTAAACCAAACAACAACACCAACAAAAACACAATTTAACAGTATAAAGCTTCAAGTCACAAGTTCAAAAACTAACTATCATTAGTCTTAGTAGTGTTAGTGTACGCATTGTAATTAGCATTAGTTTAATCTAAATTACATAAACTTTACACAAAACATTTGAGGTATTTCAGAATCAATTGTCAACACCTTCCTGCCAAATCCGTGTGGTTTCCAATGGGAGAAATCAATGAGGGAACTGGTTCATTATGTCTCTTAAAATGGCCTCTTCTCCTGAATCACTTGCAGCTATTTAAATCTTTGATAATCAAATTGCCAAAAACAGGGTTTTATTCTAAACTTGTTCTGGACTAAAATGGTAGCTGTAGAGAATCAAATTGCTCAGATTAAAGTCCTGTCTGGTATTTTAGAGTGATTTATGATATATCTTGATTTAAATTAGAAAGTGCTCCTGAAAAGGCCATATGTGGGTACAGTACTGCGGCATACTGAATGAAATCAGGGTGCAAGTACACGATGCTATATCATTGAAAGATATTTTGCTAATATCCGCCAGTGCACATAAAATAAACTAGCCTCACTATCAAGACAAGCTTATTGCGAAATAAACCTGGCCATTTTAAAGGGCTCTTAGCCCAAATAATTAGTCAAGTGATACTGGAAAAATAATAAAGTCGGCATTATAAAGTGCTTAGACACCAGTTTATGTCAAACTAACGTTAAAATCGCCCCCTGCTTCAATGTCTGTATGCCTGCGCACTGTACAATTGCATGTTAGCGTGAGTTTGCAAGGTGCTGTTCACACAGAACGCGCTCTCTCGGTAAAAGACGCGAGACGCCGCGCTTAGGAATGGAAAATAGCTCACGATCCCAGGCGCGTTTTTAAAACCAGACACGGCGCCTTTAAATCTCGGCGGTCCCGCGCGAGACACTGAAAATTGCGCGGGACGCGGTTTAACGGTCGAAACACCAATATTGCGCATATTTACATAGAAACACTATGAAAAACCAGCGCAATAAACCTCAAAAACGCGTTCCGTGTGTAAACTGTCCAAGTGTGTGTGCTTCTCTCTCTGTGTGTGTGTGTGTGTGTGTGTGTGTGTGTGTGTTTCAGAGCAGTCCCACCCGTTGTTGAAGGAAAAAGGCACTCAACTCAATCTGCATAGCAGCCGCATCCCTCAGTGGGGTGCTATGCAGTCTGACTGCACTGTATGAGTATGTATACATCACCTTTACGTGAAAATTTATTTGTATTTTTGTTTACATCTGTAACAGCTTTGGTTATGCTATTGGGCTTTTAGTATTTGGTGTGTATTCCTCCCTTTGGCAGCACAGGACTGGCAGGTCAAAGAATCTTTGGTATCAGTGGCTGTTTCACAAACCACCCAGCTCTGTGAGGTAGCCACACTGGTTCTCACTACAAACAAAAGGTCCATTTTATCAGCTAATGTACATACAGAGATGCCCGCTGATTTGTGTAGCACAAATCTGCTCTCTCTTAATGCTCATAATCAGGCCCACAAGGAATCTATGTATAAAATCCTGTGAAAGACTTCTGCAGATTTCCACAGTCTGTCATTTACAAAATTCTGCACATCTGCTGCCCCTTGAACGTCCATTTATTAAATATTTTGGCTAATTTGATTATGCTTTCAGCTACACATTGCACCATGTTTGAATTAATTCTGCTGATTAGTCTCCTGAATTTTTTGCAGATTCCATCTGGGCCTGCTTATAAATCAATGCTCAGAGCATCATTGCATTAACAGTGCCCACTTTTATCTGTTCAGCAAGTCCTGCAACATTTCCAGAAATGCTACTGTTGCATTCAAAGACACTAAAAAAAGACTCCTCTTCGATTTTGAACATCTCCCCATGGAGGTAATGTTGTGCCCTTGTTTCACACCCATTTGGCAGTTTTTTTTGTTGTTGTTTTTTTTTGGAGGATTTTGGGAGAATTTTCGGGTGGAATTCGGGTTTTGTTTACTCTTCAACAGAGCCAAGAGAGAGCGATATCTCTTTCATGGTCAGTGAAAGTTCCTTCCGTTATGACCTGTGGTAGTTCACATGCAATGCAGAGATGTCCAGCTGCAGTCCTCCCAAGTTTGGTTATTCTTTTAGAAAGTCCTTTTTTAATGAATTTTCCAAATGATCAACAAGGTGCCTTACTTGTGCACAGATCACAAGTTTAATAAGAAATAGAAATATTCTGTACCAATTACCCGCTTTAATATTATGAAGAAAACACAAGTGGGAGAGAGATAAAAAAAAATAGGGGTTAAGAAGAAGTTTTTTTTGTTTCTGTTGTGTTCCTGTAGAGATATTTCTACCTTTTCAGATGGTTTTATTATAGACTAGCTGTACTGAATGATTTAAAGCATTGTTTATTTTCATATTTTTGTTTTAAAAAAAGAGTAGATTCTTTTTAAAAGATGATTGTTGGTTGCTATGGCACATAATGCCAGTTTGGGAGTGGACTCTGGCTGAGAGTATGTCAACTTTTATATTATATTAAGGCAAACATTATTGGCACTAGATTTAATGTAACATTTTGAACTGTGTTTACCCCTTGTCCACTTTACAGGATAAACAAAATATTTGATTTGTCAGTAAGATTTCAGTTGCGTGTGGATGTAGCATTTTGTAACAAATATTTCCATACGTGTTTAAAATGTGCCTCGTTGTGTTTGGCTGTACCTGTCTTGACATTTGGCCTATTGTCTACCTATACGGAATGAAAAATATTCTATTCATAGTTGAAATATAGGTTGCAGTCTGTCGAGATCAGAAAGGGGTGCACCGTTTGCTAAAAATGGTCCAGTATTTTGTCCCCAGACTGGTTTGCTTGTTGCATTACGGACAGTTTGGATTATAAGAACACGTGTTAACCACAAGTGCCATGAACATCTCAGTCCAGCCCTCCATTTCCATCTGTGCAAAATAAACCGTATGGAGAGGCATGCTGGGCGAAAGTGCGAGTCCTTGTTGTGGGAGCTCGTTCCATTTCACCTTCAGTAGAGGTCAATGTCCTTCGCTTTTCTGTCTATATCGATTAGTCTCTCAATTCATTAGCTTAGCATATGATCTGAGAGCCTCGGTGAAACAACTGGCCATTAGGGAATTGTGCCTCCATGGGCCCGAGAGTGATGATGCAGGTGGTGGCTTTCTTTGACAACCTTGCTTGAGTAACAAGCCTTCTGCGCTGTGAAAGTGCTCGTTTGTCCTCGACCGCACAAACAGACCATTTCAGCTCAGTTTGTTGTGGTTTATGTGAATATAATGTGGTGCTTTTCCATGTGGAGATGTTTGGCTTGATTTCATAACAGTCCCAAAGTAAATGGTTGCATTTAACATGAAACATCGCCATTTTTGGCAGCAGTGGGATTGATTGGCACGCAACGGGTGACTGTGAGGTTGGACTGATCCAGTCTCAGCCGCCCAGGGGAAAAAGGGATTTAGATTTAAGCCTTGGAGAAGGTGGTGGCAGAGGTGCCTGGCTGGCTGGAACTGGCTACATGGCCGTGATGGTGTTCCTCATGCCAGCGGTCAACGCAGCGGCGACGTGCGTTCATGAAGAAGTTGCTGACGGTGCTGTGTTCCAGTCCCAGCTGCTGCGAGATGGTCAGCTGCATTTCCTTCGAGGGCCGCTTGTTCTCCTTGAAAATGGCGATGAGTGTGCGGCGCTGCAGGTCGGTGAAGACCAAGCGCTGCTTCTTGGGTGCCATATTGCGTTCCTTGTGCTGCTCCTGTTCCTTACGTTTGCAAGCTGTGGGGATCAGGAGGATGAACAAGAAAGATCAGGGAAAGGGAAGTAGACAAAGAAAACGGAGAAGAAAAAAATTAATTAGCCTCGTGTTTGCTCTACATACTGAAATGCCCTATTTCAGAGCAAATTCCACAGATGAACGGCTTTGCAGGGAGTCGAAATGTTCAGACTCTCCTGTTTGGCTGTGGATTAATAGTGATTTAAGACAAATCCATTCTATCTCCCCGGAGGTCAAAAATCATCCCTTTAAAGAGAGCAGACAGAGCAGGCCAGTGGTGAGCACCTCAGCCTGGTCGTTGGAGACACTGCTGTTTGATTCAATATTAATGCAGTTTGGGCTCACAGTAGGAGAGTGAGTGACTGGTATACAAAAGTAGGGGTCTTTGTGTGTGAGAGAAAGAAAGAAAAGAAAAAAAGAGAAATAAAAAAGGAAAGACGCAAGGGGGGTATTGACTCATCCTATTTTAGTGTGTATGTGTCTGTTTTTGGAGGTGGGTTCGTCCGCAGAGACTTCGGTCTGAACGCCCCTCCAGCAGGATCTGTAGTCTGCGACTTCAAACAGAGGCCACTGGAGGCCACGGACCTAAGAGAGGCAGAGTATTTTCGAACTGCCTTTAACTCACACCACCACCTCCCTGTATACGTTTCTGTCCTGGCAATGCAGAGAGAGAGATTCTGGCTGCCTACTTGAGGGCAGTAAACACTGCGAGTGTTGTACTAAAGTGTTAGGAAACATGAGTATGCCAAGAAATGTTTTGGTTCGTTTACAGCTCACAAGTACAAATAATTGTATTATGTCCAAAGGAAATCAACTGCCTTTTTACAGATTTTTTAAAAACATTTTATATTTATTTTTACACTAGATGTTTTATTATTGGTTTGTTTTCCAATGCACTCACAGACCTTTTGCTTCTCTCAGCGTTTTTTGTGAATGGATCATTCATTTCTTACCTCCTTTGCCTCAATAGCCTGTAAAAGCAGCAGCTCTTTGCGTCTTACTCGGATTGTTATCTGTCTGGGTGCGTTTGTGGAGTGACTGGAGCCAAACTGTGGTGCCATGTATCTAATTACACTGAGCTGAGGCCCATTGATCACGTCACCTCTCGCAGTCAAATCTGTTTACTACAGGCGTCTAACTGCCTGGACCGCATCCATCATATTCAGATTCTGTATCAGCCACTCAGCGTTTACACACACGAGCGCATTGTACACTTGAAGTGTACCGTTTAAATGTTGACGGTACTTTAACGTGCCTATAATATTTGTTTTAGCATAACATTACTCCTATCGCATAAAGGTGTCTCGGAGCGCTGAGTCTGAAGTGAATGATGAAGCTTTAAAGCCTTTTAAATTGTAATGAGTCGTCTGTGTTGCTCGACTGAAATAACTATACGCCTAAAAACGCAAACCTCAGCGTATCTGACGTAGACGACCTTTCAGCAAGATTTACTGGAGGCTTTTGTTTTTGAACGTCATTTGATTTTTGTCAGTGGTTTTTAGTACTCTCCAACACTACAGATTTTTAATATATCCAACAAACCTAGGCTGTGTTTGGTGTTAAAATCTACCAGCAGGTGTCGCTGGCGCTATTCCCTGGTGTAAACGGTTTACAGGCGTAAGATTTTGTAATCAATATTGATCGATCGGTTAGGAAGGGGGCCCTGATTACTGAACCAAGCTCGGCGTAGAAAAGGAGAAAATCGATAGCTGCAGACTTTAGAGCTACAGTGAGCAGAGAGTGGGACAGAAGCAGAAATATATTGTACAGAAAGAAATATGCCAATGAGTGACAAAGAGTGAATTGAAACATTCGGATGGGATTTTTGACAGACTCTTTTATTAGCACGTTTGATAAATTTCACAAATTCTAAATAAAACCAGACTGACTGTAGGGTTTCTTTCTTTCTTTCTTTCTTTCTTTCTTTCTTTCTTTCTCTCTCTCAGCCTATGATATGATCTATAAAGATTCCATATGATCTGTATGGAAGAGCTGGCAGAATCTTGTTCTGCTGTTTATGATAGAACGTTATACAAACTTAATATTTACAGTTGTTATTTTATTGAAAATATTGAAGGATTTTCACCTGGCACCTCTTCTGTTGCAGGTACAGCAGTTGAGCGAAACGGTCGTTTCACAAAATGGGTGCATTTTCGTTTTGAAAAGGTTTCTTTTTATATAAATTTCTTTAAGATTTTCAATACTGTCATACAAAGAAATGCCTTTAGGTTTTATTAAATTGCGTTGTGCCTTCTCAAGTTAAACGTAAAAATATGTTGCGATTTAGCATGTCTTTAAAAAAACATTGACGGTAACAGGGTTGACAGTTTTACAGTTCGTTTAGCCATTATTAGGCTACTAGTCTTGTACTCAAGTTCATGACACTATAGAAATATCATTTTAATATTATATTTCCTAATATCCATTTTTTAAATAATTAGTAGTTAACTGTACAATATCATGATAACAGAGTTGACTACTGACAAAAGACAGTGATACAACGAGAACTTGTTCTTGTTTATGTGATGCGGATAGGATTTTTAAAGAATGTGTGGAATGGCCCGACATTAAAAAATATATAATAAATGATAATAGTAAGATAGAATTCGTAAAATAATTAGGCTATGATTTATTTTTTATTTATTTTTGCGTATGATAACAGGCTTTAGCTAAAGTTAACATTACCTTTTCAACATGAAAGGTACCCCCTTTAAATGAAATGACTTTTAAGATGTTCATGTAGCCTACGCAAATATCTCAGATGGTTAAGTAAAAACCCGACTCCGAACTTTTCTACGACTGTTTCATGTTCTCTAGCAGGGCAGTTTCTGACTTGCCTTGCAACACACCAGTGATAGCGGGGTAGGCCTGTGGTGTTCAATACCGGTCGATAAATCCGTAAATAATTCGTTTTTGAAATTCATTTCATCTAATTAATTATAGTTCCATGAAAATTGTTCTGGTGATGAGCCAGAAACTATGGTAGGCCTGCCTTGTACCAATGGGGCGCTGAGTCTAAATTCGAAATAATACCAATTTAATAGCGCTGCGTGCTGTGCAGTGTGGGGAATGACAAATGAGGACACACTGCAGATTCTGAATAATGACTAAAAAACACAGCTACACGCGTCCAGAAAACCTCATTTATGTATGGCCTGTGATAGTGTTAATTAGTCTCGATGTGGGACATTGGCTTTACGTCTTTAAATTACTCCGTATTTACCGCAAATGTATGCCTAACGCTTATTTATTTTTAATAAATGAGGCTTAATCTATTCGACTATGTACAAGTGCGTTTTGTAATGAGAGCACTAGCTTTAAGCATTTCTTATCTTTCTTTTATCATTTGATTTTTTTTAAATGCTTTTTTATTGTATGGCCCAGGGGATTAGGCTATAATGTTCATTATGCTCATCAACTATGATTCGAACAAGTGTATATAAATTGTATACAAATTCAGTCTATAATAGGTTTATTTGAATAACTAAGTCAAATAACGAGACTGTTTGAAATATGAAAACAAAAGTTAGAAAATAACACCTTATGCGTCCGTTTCTTTCTCTCTTTTTTGCCATTTTTTATCTGCTAGAATATTGTGTTAATTGGTAAGCTCTTCTTGTAAACAACATTCTGCTCAAGGCTCTCTCTAAATACTCGACTAAATTTAGTGTAATGCAATAAGGAAAGATCAGTATGCTAATGTTCAGGTAATTTGATAACAACTCAACCTGTTAAGAAAGTCGGTTAGTTATTGAAGCCAACACATTATCGCAAATCATTAGCCATGAACTTACGTCAGAATCTTTGCGTTGACGAAGAGAATATTGACGACATAAAAACAAGGAAAATATAAACAACATTAATGAAATGTTATAAAGTAGGCAACGACATAAGGTGAAGCGTATTGTGCAAGTATTTTCGGTGTGCGTGCGGATGAGTTTTAGGAGGGATCAGTTTTTTTGTTCTTTTAATTTCTGTAGTTTAATATAAACATTCATGACTGTATGCCTGCTTATGTTGGTCGACATAACGTCCGATACCGATTCGAGTGGAAAGCGTTCGATCAGCGTTCTGTTGCTATGGTAAGTAACTTTTTTGGTGACTGGAAATTGAAAGGTAGCCTATAACTTAAGTAAAAATAACAATAGACTTCTTGACCTTTGTTGCCTTAATGACCTTAATTGTTGCACCCTGAGTGCAATGTATAGTGTCTAAATGAGCAAACTATGTTCTACGTTTCAGATGGTTATCAGTCTTATATGTTCAAATCTTACAATATGTATCGTTGCCATATGATAAATTATTGATATTGCAGAATACAGTGTATCTTTGAAGGTACAATGAAATGTAAGGGGCAAACGATAAATGTATACTAGCCATCAAAGGCAGTCATACATGTTTGAAGTACAGGAATACATTTTGCTTTATAGGCCCATGGCAGGTTCATGTCTTTGAGGGTTAAAGTTGGGATCATCCTCATGGCTAATTGGAACTATAATAATGGTTCAGGGTTCTCGACTTCACAAAGTCTAAATAAATAAATGGTGTCTCCTGTGAAAGCTGGAGGTGTATGTGCACTCTCTTGGATTTCAAGTGGGAGGACTGAGGGAGTGCAAGGATCGATGACTGGCCGCGCCGCTCAGCCGACCAGTCTGCCTAGGATCGATGCATAGAGTGCGGCTGAGCTGAAATTGGGAGCGGAGTGGCTCCCATAGAGGCCTATCCAGCGGTGGTTAAAAAGTCAGTGTGTCATGAAATTGCCCTTGTATGAATATGAATTGCTTTCATCAGCAACTGGGGTGTGTTTTGCATGATTATGCGTGTGTGTCTAAATATATTTAACATCAGTGCAATTATAGAGATATAAGTGTGGAAATCTGAATTCATAATGGATAATCTGTTAGAGGGTCTGGGTTGGGAAACACTACAGCTGATATGCGGGGTTAGTATGATGTGGGTTAGGCTTGTTGTCACTCTAGAACATTACTGAGGTTACACCTTTTTCCGCTTTTTTCCAGTGGCTTGACTAAACAAGCACATGACATTTAAAAGTCTCTCACCTTTAAAACAACCCACTGGTAGGCTACCATTTCTTTAGGACTTATCATGGATTGATTTTATCTTTCTCTCTGATTTGATTTATTGGATGTCCGCTGGTTTTATCAGCGTGACTTGGTGCTAATCGTCTCAAAGGTCGATGTTTTGACGGGCCGATTCTGCTGAGTTAGCCGTGAAGGCGGGTGGTGGGCGAGGTAAAGGGCCAAACCTGTAGGTTAACTACTGTACAAGTTAGTACTCAACATTTGTTTTAAGAACTAAGCATTTCTTACTCGTCTCATTAATGTTGACAGGATCATAACACAGGACTGTTGTGGTGAGATCAATAATTGAACGGTCTAATAAAACTGTTGTTTAAGTTAAACATCCTCTCTATAGGCATATCGACACATTGGCATGTGTTTGGTTGTAAAGACTGCTTGACCTGCAATTACAGTGAAGTGAGTTTAAGAGGTCTGAAGGGTTGAGGGACCAAACACCCTCCACAAAGTCTTGAAAGAACATTTAAAACCTCTGAAAATACCACAGGATTGATCAATAGGTTTAATTTATTGTGTGGACTCAAGCTGTCATTGAACACACTCAACTACACAGATTTTACTATAAAATAAAATAAATTAATAAAAAAAAAATAAAAACAAAAAGTTTTTTTACACTTCTTCTTTTGTACTGGTGATCTGATTTAGAGAACTTATGTTGTAACATCAAAAACTTTTTTTTTTCATCTCTGAAGAACCATATACAGCAAAAAATGGTTCTGGTTCTTATAAATGGAATCTGAAGAATCATTACGATCTTTATTTGTAAGACTGTAAATTCAAGGAATATTTCAAAATGTTGACAAACTGAAACTCTCAATGATGCTGTACCACTAAACAATGTTGGTCTCTGGGTATCACAGCTGTTACAAGTTGGTCTGATTGACTAATTTGGCATGTTGTGGGCTCAATGCGTGTGTAAATGGTGTAATGGCACACCAATAGTCACTACATTGTTAAATGGCCCTTGATGCCTCAAGATGTGTCAGTAGCCAGCCAGTGTCTCAGCCTCTGGAGGGACATGTGGTTTTGAATGTAACCACACTGGTCAGTTTTTTTTATGCACTAGGGTTACATTTACATTTAGCAGACGCTTTACAGTGCATTCAGGCTATACATTTTTTTATTAGTATGTGTGTTCCCTGGGAATTGAACCCACGACTTTATGCGCTGCTAACGCAATGCTCTACCACTGAGCCAAACTTACAATTTGACAATGTAATGTAATGTCATATGGGTTAGGTTTTGTTGTTTTTGTTTTTGTTTTTGCCAATTACAGGCTGTGCATCCATGTATGTAAGAAATGCACATATATTAAAAAATATAATAATTAAGAAAATTATTTTTGGAATTATGTTCTTATGTATTTGCCATTATGATAGACAGTTGACATATTACATTGTCAAATTGTAAATGCAAATTAATTCAATAATTAAAATTATTTTGCACCAGAAAGATTAGCAGGTGTTCTTTAATATGATGCGACCAAATAAATTACCCTAACAGGCAATGTAAGAAAAATAACAATTTGTGTTTATAGCGGAACTAGCTTTCAGGTCACTCTAGGATGCATCAGATAAAGGTATAAAGTGAAGTATATGTACTACATGCCCAAGTGCTTTGTGCCGTGACTCAATCGAGTTGGAGGCGTTGTTCTGTAATATCCCCCCCCCCCCCCCCCCCTTGGTAAAATTTAGTGGTGACGCAATGCAATTTAACCCTTTGATGCTCTCCTCCTAGGCGGCACGGTCTCTTAGCAATTTGATTTAAAGGTCACTCTCTCCTATCGATCCATTTTGGCGGGCGAGCACAGAGATTGATCATGAAAATCTAAGCTCGCGGAGACAGTACTGCACGCATTATAGAGCAACAGTGTTAGATCCTAGATCTTATGGTGGCGTGTACATATGTTACTCAGTCCTCAATTATTTTAAAGAACATGAGTAAGGAGCTGGTTTAAGATATTACATAAGATATTGTAGGCTATGTTGTCTGTCATAACGGCATTTAGGCTACTGTTGCAAATAAGGTTAAAACATCACGATGTAAAGCAGAATAAACATGTGGACATAAATCTATTAAGCCTATAATAAATTATTATAGGCTATTCGTATGTAGGCTATGTATTGTTTTATATAGGCTACAAGTACGCCTAGATTAGAATGATTTTTGAGCAGCCTTTTAGTAACAACAAAAATTGTGATAAGTTGCTATTCACTAAACTGACGGCTACGAAGTGAAGTAGCGTTCGCTTACGAGGTTACCATAGCAACAGTTCGCTGATCGAGCGCGTTGCCTTTGAAGCTCAGAACAAAAGTAGCTAGTCTTTATTTAGCACTTATTTTTTTAGATTTACTATTCACACTTTTTTTATTATTTTTTTTATTCACACATAAACATCACAGTGTTTCGATTTAAGATTCACCTCTTTAAAATAGTTTTAAAAAAAGGGGGTGGGCTCACGCAAGATGAACCTCGACAGAACATTGGATATGAAAAAATACATGTAAAATCGACTCCCTGTAAGTCATTAAATAATGAGCATAATGGAGAAACCCTATCTTTAAAATCAGAATAAGGCAGTAGGCCAAAGGGGGAGGGGACGAAAGTGAAGTTTCTCCCATTTGGTTCAACTCAAGCTATTGAAATAGCAAACCGAGCAATGGAAATCAATACAAATTCACTGCTTGTTATATAGACCCAGACTATGATGCGAGACTGTTTTGGTCACATAGGGCATAAAGATGCAGGCGTAGTCATGGAATTTGCTTGAGAGTAAAAGATTCTCTTCGAACATCCTGAAATAATCATATTTAAAAACGGCTTACATGCATTTGTTTACCAAACAGGTGACCGCATCTTCATTTTTCACTTCTGGCTCTATCAATTATTAAGGTCAACATCGATCATTTTCTTGGCCTGCCAAACCCCGTCTCCCCTGAAAATGCCTCGATTCGCTAATCCTAAATCAATTGCGTCCATCCTCGTGGGCTGGGAACTGGAGGCGAGACTGGAAGTCATTTTGATGAGGAGGAGGATGATGTTGAGTGAAAAGAAAACACTCCACTTCAAAGTGTTAAAGTGTGTGTGTATATACAGTATATATATATAACATGTAGTACCAATCCTAAATGGATTTATTGCGCTCAAGTTCATGCGAGAGATTAATTCTTGGATCTGTGTAGTTTAACAGAAATTGTCGAGTGGTTTAAGAAAACAGAAGGGCAAGGTGGGTAGAATTACCATAAGGATACTATGCAAGCAATTTAGAGAACAGGCCTTAAATTACATTTAGTTTAAATTTATATAAGAAAAAAAGGCAAATTTACCATCTCGTCGTGGTGCATTGCGTATATAAACACACATTGTTTTATTGTGTTGCTTTTCTTTTCTCACGCTCATGACTACAGGGGAGACTCATGATACACAGTAAAATCTGCATCTTCCAGCTAAACGAAACGGTAGGTGAATCCAGAGTCCAATGGGAGAGAGTGCTGAGCCGGTATAATTGATAGATGTACTGGCTATCTTTATTGATTGGGCCAAATACATTGAGATAGAGTGTGGAATACAGCACAGATGCTGAGGCGAATTGTTTTTCATCGTTAATGCAAACTTTAAACATTGCGCAGTATTTGAGGATTGCAATTTTTCTGTCATATTTACGCGTGACATATCTGATATGCCATATATACGCTCCTTAATTTGTCGTTTTTTTTATATTCTGAAATATTCTTTGTGTTTGTTTTTAACTAGCATTACTTTCCAAAAAAAAAAGGACGCTTCAGCGGCCCAGAAGAACACTACAAATGATCCCACAGACACGGGCATTTTCACATTAGCCAAGCAGTGCCACGGCATTGATTTTTGAGACTGTGATGAATTTGGAATAGTAATTTGAATTTATTGATTGATGTAGTGAACGAGTATTCCCAGACTCTCTATGAAACACAACCCCCCAACTTCTACATGCGCGCAGTGCATAATGGCTCATTGAAATGGACTTGCTTTTGTTATTTGCATACCATAGTAATTCCTCACTGAGCTAAATTTACTATAGATCCGAGACGTGCAAGGGCTTTTGTTTTATAAAAGGTATTATTTCATTCAAATAATGCCGGGGTTTGTCACATTACAGTTCTAACAATAGTTAATACACCTAAACAATAGCACGTCTACTAAAAGCTACAATGTAAGGCGTTTTAAAATAATTTATACATGTGAAATTCTTAATATTTTACGCATATATATATATATATAAACCGTATTTAAAGGGTCACACTTTAAAGTGCTTGTGTAATATAGCATCATGAATGTTGTTAATATGGACGCATTGTAAAGTGTAAAAGCTAATTTGCCCGAAAGACACAGAGTTACTATACATCTAAGTTACTACCTGTAGCAGAAAAGAGTTTGTCTTTCGTTTAGGGTAACTTCCTTTTAATAGGGTGTGGAAGGGAAAAAATCTCAATGCCCAATTAGCTTTAACAGCAACGGCACTTAAGAGGACAATTGAATAGCGTTTAAATCTTTATTTACCAGAACAACTTTAAATGCGCAAAGGAACAATTTACATTCCATTAAGTGCTTTTCAACGGGGCATTGACTGGAACTAAAATATGCCACTATATCCTGGTTAATTGAACCCACAACTGAAATACGACGTGAGGTGATAGGTTTGGACAAGGTAATGTCCAGTACACACACCTTTTTATCCAGTTTTACACATTTCCTTTTGAGTGAATACAAGGTCAAGATTTCACATTCATCTGTACTGTTTTAGTTTGAAGGGAAAGGAAAATAAATTAAGCTGAGTAGCTATAGGTGACAGGTTGGTGCAAAACTAATTTTTGCTAATGTCTTTTGAAGTCAATGGAATCAAATTATTTTGAAATATTTTGAAAAATAAATATCAGTTTTTAATTGTACAGTATTGACCTGCAAGTCACTAAATGAAACATTAGGCCTTTCAGCAAACATAAACACCTGCAATAGGCCACAGATGGTGTTTTTTTGTTGTTGTTGTTTTTTACACAGGCTAACTGATTTCTCTTGCCTTCCGTCTTAAACACATTCTCATAATTTGACAGTGGCTATAATTATATATCTATATTTGCTCAGCAAATATATTATCAGCAAATATAGTCAGTGGAATACTTTTAGATGTCCCTAAAATACTTTTTTAATTTAATTTAAGGATACACGGCTTCTTTGTCTGCTTTCTAAACGTTTCGATCATTATCGTCCGATTATCGATCATTATAATTTTATTGTCTTTCTGAATAGGAACAGACGCCTTTAGGTGAACTGAAGTCAAGCACAACTATTAAGAACAAAGAATGTATGTGGGTCCATGCACAGTGTATTGATTACCTTATTGAAGAGTATGGAAGGAGATAAGAGTAAAACATATAGATTTTGTGTGATTGTTTTGATTTCCTCTTTTGCACGAGGAAACTTCAGTGACCCTCACTCACCTGCAAGCCTAAGGGCCGACATGCGCTGGAACTCGGGTTCCTGCAGCCACTTCCACATCCGTCTGAACGTCTCCCGACCTGACTTGAGTTTACTCCAGGGTTTGGGATTCCGCAGGAGGTCCGAGAGAGTTCCTTGAGAGCGACACAAGATCCTCTGGGCAAAGATGGCCTGTGGGATGCTGTACCTCTTTAACTCCGCCGTTATCCGCTGAGCCACCTCTTTAGTGTTGATCTCCTCCACCTGCCCTGACTCACCGCCCTGTCCGCCGCCTCCTGCTTCCTGCCTGTCCCGCTCCGACAGCACCGACCCGTTCGCCTGAGAGTGTGAGTGACTGTGGTGGTGGTGGTTAATGCCGTTAAGAGAAGACATGATGCCCGCCCCGTGGCCCCCTAAACCCCGCGCCAGGTGCTCCTCGCCGCGGCCGAACATCGCAGCGTGAGTCTCGAAGCCTCCCGTGGAAATCATCTTGTCGTTCCCCAGGTGAGCAGTCGGACCGTACGCGCTCAGAGTCTGTTGAGAGTTGTGCAAAGACCCAAGACCGTTAGAAAGAGGCGATAAAGGTGGTCCCATCCCGGACAAGTCTTTGGAGTAGTGGCCGTATAGGTTGCTCATAGACGCGAGGCCCCGGTCATCCCGCATCAGCGTGAAGCTGCCGCTGACGTTCCCGGCGGCGAGACGCTGGTGCGCGGGATGGTGATGAGCGTGAGGGTGCGGGTGGTGGTGAAATTTCTCTGAGACGTTGGATATGGGAGGCAGATGGTGCTGCAGCGGCGTCAGGGTAGTGTAAGTGCTGCTTAGACTCATGCTCGAATCGCACGACATGGTCATCGCTGAATGCAGAGGACCGGACAGCGAATGGTCCGTGCGATACTCCCCAGCCCCGTCCAGTATCGAGGCCATGCTGGACACCATCGCTGACCTCCCGTGCGATGACACCAAGTTCCTATGTGTCGCCGACTGTCGCGCGTGTGGAGAGTTCATCAAGTCCCCCGTTTGATGGGAGTGTGACATACCGTGCAGATTCCCAATGTTTTCCATTGTAAGTTCCATTGTTGAAAGACACTGTTTTCTTCTCTCTCTCTTCCCTTTCTCTCTCACACTCTCCCTTCCAATAAATTTTAAACGATCTCAAAGCCGCGCGCCATTGATCCCCGAGATCTTCAGTGTTAGTCAATCCAGCATTTCACCACGCACATGTACGTACGCCTGGTGTCTAAACGCTTGTATCTATCGCCGTGGCGCGCGTCTTACTACTGACAGTCGAAGCTGACCGAGTGAGAGTGTCTGTCTCGTGACCGCGCAATATATTAAGATGTGCTGTGCACGGGTGCGCGCACCGCACAAAATAAGGTTCTTCGGTGATTCTTAGGTTCAGCAAAGAGACTTTTTTCTTTTCAGAAAAAAAAGGTTATGTGAGGATCTTGAGGTAGTTTTGTAGCTCAAAAAAGTCTTGATGTTTTATTATACAAGTTTTTGAGCCTATTGGTTTCTGCTTTGTTTAAAGCGCCAGTAGACGTTTTCTAAAGAACTAAAGAATAAAAATATCCTTGTGAAACTTCATCAAGGTGTAAAAGTCTTTTTAAAGGGTGTACGCTCACTCTTCAGACTAGGGCTGACGTCACTAATACGGTCTGTTGTACAGACACCTAATATAAGTGATTCACTTAGACTATACTCTCACAAGTCGTCCCTCTGCTGTCGTTAAATTAGAGAGCGAAATCGAGTTTTTTACTTATATGGCGTGGCATCTGCACACTTTGACACAGCGGTGTTGTTTTGAATTATTGGGGATTCCTTTATGGACATGATTCATCGGTTTCTCCTGATAAAGTTGCTTAACTTGGCGCCAGCGCGCGACATCTTAATGGTTAAATATTAATGGATTTCCCAAACCCAAAGTAGATAAGATAGTCAAATTCCTTTTGAACGACATGAGATCACATGATTAATCATATCATATTTGTGTTAAACGTTGAAATTTCATTATCAACCAAATGAGCTATTTGCAGTTTTTTAAGGATTTATGTTGTGGCAGAAACTCATGTGATGTAATTATTGGCAAGTTGAAGGGGGGGAAACTTCATATTCACTCAAGTTTTAGGCTGCATACAATTTCATTAGACAAGTTTCAACGAGATATTTCTGTTTTGTATTTCCATGATGCTGCATGGATAAGGATAACATGCAAATGTATTAGCCTACATTGATTTCTTTACTTAGTTGTTACATTTAAAACAGTCCTAGCTTTGTGATTCACTAGTCTTCCGTTTTCAGCTATATGCTTATTAGTAGACCTGTTCTAACATCACTGTATATGGTTACTCCAAAAGTAGTGAGATTTTGCAAATATGTACAGCTTATGTATTTAAAATGTTATAAGATATAGGATAATAGTTTTATAAGATAATAGTTAACACTTCTAAAATTAATTTGATTAAATGAATAGGCCCTACGATGCTCAGCTGTTATTGTTTTTTCCCAAATCACTTCCGGTTCACGCCTATTATTAATGCACTCAGTCATCGATCAATACATTGATCATTTAGAATGGGATGGGCGATAAATGTAATATATTTGTTTTCTCTAAGAATGGACTCGCGAAGGGTGAATCCCAATTGTCACTGACTATCATAGGCCCACTCATTTATTTGACTATATGTATTGCCGTCAATAAATAAAACAGAAGAAAAACATCGATATATTTATAGGCCATACAGAAAAAGACCACTTTCTTATCGGTCGAATTTCATTGGATCTTAATCGCTGGATGAAGAACAGCAAAACAGTTATCTTTGTGTGTGTAATAAACCCAAAGCAACACCACAACTAAATAAACGACCTTTATTAGCTTAACTTCACCATTTAGCCTCACTGCAAATATCCAGATAGGAAATTATAATTTTATTATAATGATGAATAGGACCATGACATTAGAAAAAGCAGCCTTGTCCTATGGGATTGCTGTTTTCTTATTGATCCTTGCAATCAGTGTTATTGAAAATAAATTAGGCCGCTCACAAATCTGTTTCTTGCAGATTTTTACTCGCGGTGCCATCACTATTTATATTCTCATACACGTAAAATGTGATTTTATGTAGATTTTAAGTAGTTGTGAAGTAACTAGTTGGTATTTGACCATATGCAACATAACCCTTAACTCCAGTGTTCATTGTAGGCTATTTTTGAAGGCTATTACAAACATCTAAATGAACTCAAGGGTCAGTGATACACAATGTTATGTGGCGGCCGTGTGTGCTATACACGACAAAAAAATATATTTCTGGCTCATATATCTGGACACAACCACAATTGATTATTGCATTGATTTGTTCCTTGCTATTTACAAAATCATGCTCTGCTATGACAGGATAATTGAATGCGGTTTAATGTAGAGATGAACGGTAACAGCTGATGTGTTTGCTGAACATCGAACACTCAGTTTTATGAGAAGTTTTCTGCATATCGTTACATTTATGATATTGACAAAAAGTATATTGCAGCCTATACAGTGCCTTTACCTACCTGTCGATATATTTACAAGTTATTATATTTGCTAAAAGTAAACATAAGATAAAAATGGCGATAAATAATAAAGTTAGGAAAGAATGTCAATGGTTTATCGGATTAAATGATATAAACGTGCAAAAGACATGGTGAATGAGATTGTACATACTTTTGATAATTTGATTCAAACTTTTTTCAAAATTTAAGGGGAAAAAAAAGTATTTTAGTGAGATTTCAGGAAGTGGCCTGTTTAAATTGTACAAATGTTTTGACCAAATGCTGCAGAAACACATTTGCCTTTGTTTTAAAATGACACATTTTATACTGATTTTCTAATTGTAATTATTCGTGTGGGCCTGCGTGGGTTGAGAGGTTGCTCATACTGCATATTTAAAATCTACCCAACAGAAATTGAATTCTTTAGGGGGTAAAGTTTTGTACTGTTCAATAATACAAGTGATTTGATTCTCTGAAATAATGTCTAGGAGCCTATAATGTAACATTGTACTTGCTGCATAAATTATTAGAGAGCAGACCCTGATTTAATTTTCGCTCGAATATTCAAATGAGCTAGACGTACCCTGTGGCTCACATAGTATGAAATATTAAAGCTGTCGATATCCAAATAGAGACTAGGAAAGCCATAGAGACTCAATATTTTATTTTTGCATTTCTAAGAGTGTGAGTCGACAAACACAATTGCTTAATAAGTGTGTGCACCGGTTCCATTATAATGATGTGTCTGTATATTTTATATCATAAAATAGCCATTTACACTTTAGATTGATAGAAATTTTTGTCAGAAATAATCTCTTGAAAATTTATCTCGGCTATAATGACAAATTATTATTTTAAATTGCATTAGGCCTTCCAATAATCAATAATCAATATTTTTAGGAACGAATTACCCTGAAATATTCAAAGAGCAGAATAACAAATAAAGTACAACAAAAATGTTAACTTGCCGAACTTCAAACGAACCTTTTAAGTTTTCCCCCCTGAATTTCTTTTTAAAAAAAAAAATCTAATATTTTTCTTTAAATGTTTTTATTATATATTTAATAATTTAATCCATTTATTTCCTTAGTTATTGCATTTTAATCATGTCATTCGGATATGGGACGCTGTTCATTTAAAAGTGTGTACTGCTGATGAAAAAGGTTTCTGTTTAGTGTGCTTTAAAGGTCCAGGCATTCTTTCTATGGGTTTGATCAGTTTCTATCACAAAGTGTGACAAAGATAGACTCAGATGTGCTTGACTGCATTAGTAGTATCACTTGGCTGATCGATCACAGCCTAAAGTAAATTTACTTGAATCGGTTTATTGGCAGAAGTCAAGCTGTCCTGTTGAAACTGACCATTGCAGCATGGAGTTAGATGAGACTTGAAACTTATTTTCTTTTCGGACAATAATGTCTTCAAGATCTGGATCTGTAACACCTCATTCCACCTTAAAACTTTGTTTAAAAAACAATCACCGACGTTAGTCTATTATAGTATAATTGTTAAGCAATCACTTATATCTTGTACCTTAATACTTGGAGCAAAAAGTAGAACTCTCTGACAAAATATTTTGTTGCAATGTCGTTTTAACTTAAATTATAAACAAGTTCTTTGGAACGTCATATTTTCTTGTAGTAACTCAAAAAGTTGTATTTATTCCTAAAACAATAATAATTTCTGTTTCAGAGATTACTGAACAACATGCAGGTATTCATACGATATAGATATTATAGAGCTCTGGACACGATATATTAAGAAGTTCAATATATCGAATACATTATTTAAAAAAAAAAAAAGTTCTACACAGCAAAAAGGTTGAAAAAATATATTAATAATTACTTTTATATGTTTGTGCTGCTTTGGTTGTTTAAGTTCTTGTTGTTCGGTAATTCATAGGTTTCCGTGGTCTTCAAAGCACCAGGTGATTCTGTTAAGAATTATAAACGAACCTTTGAACGTTAAATACATTCAGTCTGTGAACCCCTTTCAGTTATTGGTTATTAAACTCTATGGTTAAAGTCTCTCTTGCGATGATAATATCATATAAGACTGAGCCCTGTTCAGTGTGTTCCGTGTATTTAGAGAGCTGTGTATTTGAAAGAGCGCATGTGATCTATGGCTCTGGTCTCTGATCGATATATCCGCATTCTGATCGATTGGTATGGCAGAAATCTCAGCGAGCCGTATAAAGCTTTCCATCAGAAAATGACCCATTTTAGCCAAATGCGGCATTTAAAACTATTTGTTTAGAAAAAAAAATCAGGATGTATTTTAGTCCGCATTTTATATCATGCTAGAAATGTGCGTTCTGTAATTTTGCTTGTAATAATTTAAATAATAGGCTATTAAATATATCAAATAGCTATTTTTAAAAACTCCTTTATTCATATAATACGTTTTGTCTTTGTTGCTGTTTCATAAATGTCAGTATCTAAAAAATACAGTTGTAGGCCTAACGTTGATCATAAGATAGCCTAACGATTAATACATTATTAGACTTTTGCTATTTTTCTTTTTCTCATATAAATTAAAAATAAATTTACCCTCACTTTACACTCAATTTGCGCTTATTTGATATTTTCCAAATTAACAGACAAATGCTACAGCTATCATTATTATTATTATTTTTTATATATCGCATGTTATTTTCCCACTGTATGGCTACTATTTTCATATCTAATATCTCCTTTTTTCTTATAAATAAGCTGCACACCGAATAATAGATATTTTTAAACACCCAGAAATGTCTCTGCCTTCTCAGTCCTACGGATAGCCAGCATCATCATTTAAATATGCTCGATTATATCGATTATTGTAGCCTGTTTCACAGATGTCATATACTTTCCTTTTTTATCTGACCTCTTATTTTTCCGAATGAAAATTATGTTTACGTTGCTGTAAGTCTGGAAGTATGTGAAACGCAGCAACAAGAATAGGAGATCATCGTGCAACATGTCTCTTTGTCAGGTAGTGCTGCTGTATATATTCTACTTCTTTAGCCTATATGCAATTTGTCTAATTTCACTAAAAGGTTGAAGCTCATACTGAGTAAATGTCGACATGTCACCACAAACACCTCAGCTCACTGCTTTTCCCCTTAGTTTAGTATCATTTACACTGTAATAATAACAATAACGTCCATCAACAGAATTAATAATGATGCAATATTATCAGTGATCGATCATAATAGTTTTTATTGTAACATATTGAAACCGCACTGATAGCCTGATTGGTAATGTTTTATTATTTTTTTGTTCTTCTAGCTATTATTAGTTCACATATTATGTCTTAAGATTTAAAATTGAATATCGGAAATGTAGCCTATTCTATTTTGCAATCTTCACACATCTGTGTTAGAAATGTAGGTAACTTTGAAACAAGCTTGCTTGAACTATTTCATAATTTAAAAAAAAATAAACAGCCAAACTGAATTTTGGATTGTCAAAAGCCTTATATGTGAACAAAAAGAACATGTATACAGTTTTGTGGTCTTAAAATAATCATATTCAGCATTATACTATTATGCAAAGTCAGCCTATATGTTGCAAATTGTTTTCATTTATAGCATGTAATAACTCCTGGTAGAGCAGTGAGTTTAGAGTCATCAATATCAGTGAACGTGTGTGTATGCGCGCACCTTCAGCTTTCAATACGAGGCTTTAGACTGGGAGAGAAAAAAACCATTCCCAGCCTCCACAGCTGAGAAAGCACCGGTTGCTAGGCGACAGGCGAAGGAGAGATGGATTGAAAAGGCATACTCGATCAATTCCGGTGAGAGTGAGGGGGAAAAGGAGAGAGTGACCCACAGAAAGAGAGAGGGAGAAAGCGATTGCGGCCAAAATCATACTGCAATCTTTAAGCTCAGTTAAAAACCGTCGTTCTGTAGACCAACATCCGTTACTCCGTTAAAACATTTAGCGCCGCCATTTTTTGAGTGACCTCAAAACTATCCATCCACCTGCCTCGAATACGTCCCAACTGACGGGAGATTTTTGAAAATGTGCAATTCACAATTCACAGCCCGGTTGAACAGATCCGAGCAGATGCCCCTCCACCCCCCTCTGCAAGCCACACACACGCACGCGCGCTCACACCCCGCAGTGTGTCTGCACAGAGCAGTGTTGAGTGTATCGACTGTGTATTGATCCTTCCACTCACCTCCCTGCAGTCAGCTCTTGTCCTACATAGCAAGGCCTGTCTGATTCCTCCATTAATGGCCCTTATCCAGCGCCAATCTTTATTTAAACTGAAAAGTAGGAATAAGCACCCCCCCCCCCAACCCGCTCTTTCTTTCTTTCTTTCTTTCTTTCTTTCTTTCTTTCTTTATTTCTTTATTTATTATTATTTGCAGCTGTTTTGATAGCTCTACATGTTGCTCTTGTGGTAGCATCGAAATAGCTACGTGTTTCAATCAGATCTGAGTTGAGTTTGAGTTGGAAAGCGATGGGGGATCCTTATCTTCGCCATGCAGAAACAAGCCATAAGCAATAAGACACTGGTTTCTATCTGTGCTGGCACACACAATGGGGATTAATTGATCTCCTAATACCAGGGATAAATCAATGTCCTCACCCCCTCTATTTATTTGTCCAATCAGAGCAGGTGTCATTGGATCAAAGGACCTCCTCAGCCAATAGGAGGTGGACTGAGCGCTGACTGACAGCGCTCAGTGTTGGATGGAGTCAATCAAATTGGCATTGGCAAAGGAGTTGTATGGACTTAACACCCAAAATACTCTTCCTCGCCACAAGCTACATCTACAAGTCAGAAGAAAAGATGTACAACATATAGCGTTAAGACATGAAATGTTAGTACAAACGGAAATTTGTTATTCTTAAGGGCTATTATTTGCCTCAATCTTTTTCCCCTTTAAAAGGATAGTTTACACAGAATGAAAATTCTGTCATCATACACCCTCATGTAGTTCCAACCATGGTTTTTGTTCCTATTCAGAACACAACAGAAGATATATAAAGTTTCTGTGGTTTTGTCTATACGTTGTTAGTCAATGGGGTCCAAAAGTTTCATGGAAATAGCAAAGGCATATGTTTTTCTGTGTGCTATATTTGTGTCTTGTACTTACAGGGATAGTTCACCCAAAAATGGAAATTCTGTCATTAATTACTCACCCTCATGTAATACAAAACCTGTAAGACCTTTGTTCATCTTCGGAACACAAATTTAGATGTTGTTCGATGAAATCCGAGAGCTTTCTGACCCTGCATAGACAGCAAGGGAACTGACATGTTCAAGGCAGACAGGTAGTAAGGACATTGTTAAAATAGTCCATGTGACATCAGTGGTTCAACCTGATGAAAAAAAAAGAACTACTTTATTCAACATTGTTTTCTCTTCGGTGTCAGACTTAGACACATCCGGGTTCTACATCAGAATGTGTCTCCTGCATCATGCAGTCGTGAACGCGTGGTGAAGACTGATATTGAAGAGAAGAATTTCTTGAATAAAGTCGTTATTTTTCTTTTGCACACAGAAAGTATTCTTGTAGTTTCATATAATCACGGTTGAACCTCTGATGTCACATGGACTATTTTAACCATGTCCTTATTACATTTCTGGACCTTGAACATGGTAGTTGTGTTGCTGTCTATGCAGGGTCAGAAAGCTTTCGTATTTCATCAAAAATATCAAAAGGTCTTACGGGTTTGGAACGACATGAGGGTGAGTAATTACTGACAGAATTATCATTTTAGGTGAACTATCCCTTTAAGCTTAATAAATTCATAGCTATAAATTCTTAGACTCCTATACTCCTATAATTTCTTTTCCTGGCCTATTTAATAGGTTTAATACTTGTTCTTTTTTACATAAACCATTTTATCAGATTTTTTTTTGCCACTTGAATTCTCTTGAAAATAAATATTTTCAACATAATTGTTTTGCCTTGTTCTTATTGGCATCCATTTAAACAGGCCGTCTACCCCGACTAAGGTCTGTACATCTACATATTGTGCATAATAGAGCTGCGTCCTGCATAATGTCCCACTGACCCTCAATTCTGACCCGCTGAAATCTCCAGTTTCTATTCTAGGGATCTTCTAGATGCTCTCCGTCTCTTTGTTTTACATCCTTTATTTTTTCCACTTCAGATTCCCTTCGTTTACCACAGTCATGATTTATCCAAACATTTTGTATCAAACACGGCTAAAAATATTCCCTTTCTTTCTCGAAATATTGATTTTGCCTGTAGCATTGTCTATGGTGTGTGTGTGTGTGAGTGAGTGAGTCTTTGGATGTGTTTTATGGGGGTAAGGAAGGGGGGTGCCAACATTAAAGCAGAAAACAGGTTCAAATACTGTGTTTTTTCCATTTTTAATAAAATCCTTGAATCGCCAGACACCACACAATCATCTTCATCAGCTTTGCTCCTCAACACGTCCTCAATTCCTTGGAGAGATTTGACATGTGCTTAACTTTTACCAGACAATCCCATTCAAGTACACTATGAATTTTGCAAGTTAGTCATTTGCAAAATGGATGAAAAGCATATAATTTTGCCGCAACAATCGCAGGCTCTTTTGTCGTCGGAGCATAATGGAAATGGAGGGAACTGATCAATAGGTTATTGATTTTCATTGGATGGAGTTGGGGGAATTGAGAGAAGGCGAACGAGGAAGAAAGAGAGAGGCGGTGGGGGCTGACTGTGAAATGCAGGTTTTTGAAATCTTCTGTTTAGAAGATGAATGCTCCTACTGGAAGCAGGTGATCTTGTTTGTCTCCTCACACTTGCCTGTTTTGAAACAGTTCTGGTGCATTGTGGGATTGGCTGACTCACGGGGCATAGTTCGCCTCCTTAAACCGTGTTGCCAAAACACATTATGTGAACTTTAATCACTGTCTGTTCAGTCACTATGTCAAAGTCTACCAATAAGAAATCATTTTTGCACAGAAATCCAAAACTCGAATGTCTCTTTTTTTCTCCATTCTTCCTTTTAAAGGGCCAATTCACCCAAAAATGTATACACTAACCCTCATGTCATTTCCAACCTGTATGGCTTTCCTTCTTCTGTGGAACACAAAAGAAGATATTGTGGTCCAATGTTGTCTTGGACCCCACAAACTATCTTTTTATGGACAAAAACAGTTCTTCAACATATTGTCCACCTCACCAATTAACTCTTCAAAAGCTCACATGAAATACAAATTTCCAACTGTTATCACATCTTTATCTCAGCATTTGATGGGGAGTTCCAATTGATCCATCCTTGAGGCCGACTGGCCTGCACTTTGCAGTGTTTGGGGTGCAGGCTATGTTATCTGGGCCGGTATCGCAGGCGGATGTGTGGTGATACGTGTGTATGGCGTGTTAATGCGTGAAGCTGGACTTGCATTGATCTCTATGCAGGATGTCAAACATTTTAGTGGCGATCTCGTCCTTGTTATTGCTCTCCACCGCCAGGCTGTTAATGCATAAAAAATCGTTTGTCCCCATGTTTTCCTCCCCATCTCAATTGGACGCCCAGAGCAACAGAAGAATACCACGTTGTTGTACTCCACGAGCACTTCTCCCCCTCCCTTCTTTCTGTTCTCCTCATCCCTCATCCTTCCATTTTTGTGTCCATCTATCTTTACGACACCTGGTTTCATCTCCTTAATGTTTCCGGACTTGACAGTCTCCCCGGTCAAAAATTCTTAATTAAGCCTGCTGTGTGTATTTGCAGTTAGGCAAATTGCAACCTGACAGGGCTAATAAAAACATTTTCGAGAGAGGAAAAGCGAAGGAACCAAGCGAAGGTGTGGAGAACCATCATCCACACCCCAACAACCCTATCTGTTCCTTCCTCTCTTTATCACTGTCAGCCATTCCCTGCATCCTCGCATTTTCTACATCACAGCCCAGAGGAAGAAGGATTGATAAATATTGCGGCTCTACTTTTGCAGGTCTTTAATCTCTCTCCCTTTTTGTTTTGGCCTGCGGGACTCATCGATTAGAACATTAGATCAAAAATCCTGGAGATACAGATATGAAAGTTTTGTTTGCAAGCTTTTCTCTCCTCCATGGTTGGTACTTACCCAGTCATTAGTCTCAGGTTGAGGAAGCTTCTAGGATGTAGCCAGTACAGTGTTTGCTGAACATCTGCCAAAAGACAAAGGTACCAATATCTCAATACATTATAATGTCTTGGGCTCCTGCTTCTGACCTGGAAGGCCATAGATGTTGACCTTATGGAATAATTGGCTACATGGATCCGTAAAGGCCACATAATCTCTGATGATATTTGACACATTGATTCCTCGTATTGTTTTAAGGGTTTTCAAAGCTTTTATATTGATGTTTTTACCTTGAAAGATCATATTATTTGAAGAAATTACGCTGTAAAAATTTTTACAATCCATTTAACCTAACAATAATTTCTGTCAGTTCTACTGAATTTAATCTTGATTTTCTTCATCAGTAACTATATGTGACCCTGGACCACAAAACCTTAAGTCGCTGGGGAATATCTGTAGCAATAGCCAAAAATACATTGTATGGGTCAAAATGATTTTTTTTTTTAATGCCAAAAATCATTAGGATATTAAGTAAAGATTATGTTCCATGAAGATATTTTGTAAATTTCCTACTGTAAATATATCAAAACTTAATTTTTGATTAGTAATATGCATTGCTAAGAACTTCATTTGGACAACTTTAAAGGTGATTTTCTCAATATTTTGATTTGTTTGCACCCTCAGATTCCAGATTTTCAAATAGTTGTATCTCAGCCAAATATTGTCCTATCATAGCAACCTATACATCAATGGAAAGCTTATTTATTCAGCTTTCAGATGATGTATAAATCTCAATTTCGAAAAATTGACACTTGTGTCTGGTTTTGTGGTCCAGGGTCACATATTCAAATCGTCCAAGTTTAGTGACATTTATTTTAAATTTTTATTTGACATAAAATTAGTTAACAATTTATATAAAGGCAGCACTAAAGGGTTATTAGTTTTAGTCTGTGACTTATATATATATGTGTGTGTAATGTTTTATAATTTTAGAAAACTGCTAGATGAAAGCATATTGTGTCACTCGTACATTGTAAGACACAGCTGTACATGAGCTGACACCTTGTTGTCTATATGCCCATCACTTATCTGAAGTGTGAGAAATCCATTTCTGTAGCGCCAGGCCTTCCTATGAGAGACCACTGGGCTCCTAACACCTTTGGTAATAGTGTATGAGATCCATACCTTCAGCTGAACACCCCGTGGTATTGCTTGCTCATGTGAGAGAGCGGACATTGGCTGTTACGGTCACAGCTTTCTCGACAGAGTGAGGAAGAACAAGAAGCAGAGGTGTCACAGTGTCGTATCGCAACATCTCGAGAAAAGGACTCTTGTGTGCCATGACATGTCGTATTGTCATTGTGTTAAATGTGTGTGTGATTGCATGAGCCTCTTTAGTTGAGGACACTGCAGCTAATCAGCCAAGAGGTCCTGTAGGGTGATAGTCCTAGTGTTGGAGAGTCCTCCTTTCCTCTACAAGAGTCTTGACATCTCTTAACCTCTGTCAATTGTAATGGTATCACTAACCGTGTTTTCTCCTACTGCACAAAGCCAAACAGCTCCTCACAGACTTGGTCTCCACGGAGTTGTGCAGGTAGAAGTCAATTTTTTAAACACACTGTAAAAAGTTAATGTTCTAACACTTTTCTATTAAATGAATAAATGCAAATAAATGTACGTAAAAGGCCTACAAGTTAGTACAAAAAAATGCAAGCAAAGAAAAGCAGTGTAATTTTTGCCAGTAAACTTTTAATGCTATATTTAGTCCAATGTGTGTTCTATGTTAATTTATCCCAAAAATCAATTTCCTGAGCAAGTTGACATGTTGAATCTAATGAGCATGCGCAAATGGTTCTGGTATTTACGAAAAACTCTGTTGGCGAGTTATGACATATCAATGTGATATGGCAACAAATATGCTTTAAAAAGAATACATAAATAATAAGAAAACATAATGGTACATAAATACATTTTCTTTTTTAAAAAGAATACATAAAAACAACCAAATATTAACCAACAGAAACTGGGATAACAGACAAACACCTAATAAGCAGTAAACATGGCTGTTTTAATGAGATGAACAGGAGGAAGGAACTAAAATGATGGTAGTGTCACTGGTGTCTGTAAGTGGGGTCAGGAGCTTAGTGTCAGTGCTGGAAGGTGAAAGGTCACAGCTCCTATTAAAATACCTTTTAAGAGTCCTTCAGAGATCTTATGTAATAGCAGTGGGTTCAGCGGAGGTTGGTAACCTGCTTATGAGGGATGCTTCCTTTGAATATATTTTGACCTGTGGTAGGTTAATGAGAATGTAGAAATGTTGGTCAAGTTAAAGCTCTTTCAAGGTCTTTTGCATGCAATAGAAATTAAAATCAAACATTTTTCATAAAACATGATATAAAGTTATTTTACTGTGTAATATGTAATCTAATGTAATAACTATAAAAATGTTTTGTTAGTTAACCTAAATATGTCATGTGATAAATTCTAAATTAACTGTGTGTATATATGTATGTATGTGTATATATATATATATACATATATATATATATGACTAAATGAGCCTGAATAAATTAGATTCAACTGTTGTTTGTTATCTTTCAACTTAAACGTGTAGATTTAAACAATGTTATAAAATGTTATATCATTATTCAGTGTAGCTCAAAAGGTGTTTTTAGATCATATTTAACATTATTCAATCTGAAAAAGAGCAATATAATACTAAGCAATACTAATGGACAACATGTAAATTGCATCACTTCCTTCACTGTAAAAAATAAATAAAAATAAAAGTTGAGTCAACTTAAAAGTTTAAGGCAACCAGCTTCAGCAGATTTTTGAGTTTTCTCAACTTCTTGTTTTAAGTTTATACGACAAAAAGTTGAGAAATTTCCTAAAAAATAAGTTGAGAAAACTCAAAAAATCTGCTGAAGCTGGTTGCCTTAAACTTTTAAGTTGGCTCAACTTTTATTTTTTTACAGTGTACTATCACTGCTTTTGTATAATTAATTACACCTGTAATAGGTGCAAGGACACTGTAATGCAAAATATTACTGAATATTCTTTAATAACTGTAAAAATAGCAGGTACCTGCATCAAATACTAACCATCTCCCAGGCACCCGGTGTCTTTGTTAGGGATGCACCATCCTTTTCCTCCTTCTCCAGCTCTACAAGCACTCTGCATCCACCTTCACCTCTGCACCCCCTTTATCCTCCTCTATCTCTTTCTCTCCATCTTCTCTTAACTCATCTTCCCCCATCCTACCCTTCTATCAGTCCATGACCATTATGCTCATAAATCAATATTGACGACCCATCATCCGAAGGATGAATTACGGGACTGTGGATGGCTATAGTCATGTGACCGGCAGGTTTTACATTATGTTTCGGCCATTTAGTTGACGCCATTATGCACAGCGACTTGTAATGAAGTCCTTTCAATGCGAGGCTGAGGAAGAAGACACATTACCATCTTTAAAAGCACTTCATTGCTGTTTCTCTCCAACTGATAAAGAACGAGGTGTGAAAGAAATGAATAGGCCGCTTGGTGATGCAAAGCAGATACCGTAGCTCTTAACAAGAAGTTTCATACAAACACACACCCACACATTCACACAGAGGGAATATGATCGATGCCACGTTTTCTGTTTTCACAAGAGTGTTCCGATGTATTCATCCGCCACACATTGTCAGCGATCAAATGCTCACAATGTTGGATTGAGATTATGGCAGTGTGTCTCTGTGTATTTGTTGGAAATAGAGAAAGTACAGTCTTTTAGTCGGTTTACTGAGGGACGAGGCCTGTGCTTAAGCCTCAAAATGAAAATATGTGGGCTGGTAAGAGAGCCAATCACAGAAGTGCTTTCATCGCCCTCTGGCCACTCCTGACATCTTGACCCTGGCCATGACCCCTTAGGCCAAAGGTTACCCTCAGGGGTCAAAAAGGATCACTGGCAGGCAGGACCAAGAGTTGTCACCATGGAAACCACTGGAGATAGATGAAGATAGGGAGGTAGAGGGGAGATCATGGTGCTTGCCAAGGTCCTCTTTGTTTCATTGTCCAGTGGTTTTGTTGGTTTAGGAACCCCCTGCTGGACAAAAAAACAGCTGGTTTAAGGTTGAAAACTGAATCAGAAGGTCATTCGTTGCTTTTTTCTGCTATACACATTATGACTATTATCCGTTTTCATTCATTTCATTATTTGTTTGTTTGTTTGTTTGCAGTTTATTTTTCAAGTTAAGAAAGTACATTTACAGATAGATTGTTCTCTTAAGTAATACGGTGAGAAGAATTGGTTTTGAGATGAAATGCTCAACAAGCACATATAAGTGTACTATTTACCATGTAGTGTAGTTTTCACTTTATTTTTAAACTAAACGTACGCTATTTCCTGTGAATGCGCGAGACTTCCGGTTCATTATCCGCTATAGCTAAATAACAAGAATAACAACGTGCAGTAAACTGTAAAACTATTTTGCGCTACAAACCAGTGTGTTTATAATTAGGCCTATAATACATTTAATTAACACGTTAACAAACATCTTTTTGAAACATCAAGCAACATAACGAACTTTTGTATAGCTAAATGGAAATGGTTGATACCTGACCGCTCTTTAGTTAAAAATACGGTGAATAAATAAATCCTGTGAGTACAAGGTAAGTGAGATTATTCTGCCATCTAGTGGTTAGATGGTGTATAGATACAATATAATAGCTACAATAGCTTAATAATAGCTTCCTCGTCTTTCTCCACTAAAATGAAGCTGAAAGGTGCCAACAAGAGCATCCAAAACAATGATACTTTCACCATAACTGTCATCTTGACTGGAACTTGTCAAGCTAAATTTTTAAAGAAACTTCCCCAACACTGCATGCTGGTGAACATTCTGTTGCAACAAGTTTGGTATCCAAAAACAAGCAAACAAAAAAACACCTCAGAATCCAGATCTGTACAATAGGAAGCCTTCAATGTCTGATGATCTGGGGTAAGTCTGTCTTAACCAAACTATGCTGACCCTGAGCCGCTGCACAGTTAATCACCAGGTAGCAGAAAGCTTTGCCACCATAAAGGCGTTTGATCAAATCAGCTTTGGAATGCTGAATTAGACTAAAACCGAGGCCAGAATGTTTTGATCGGCCTTTGCCCCACGACTCATCTCTTCTTACCCCACTGTCCGTTAATCAGGCCCACGTCTCCGGCGTTAATCTCCGCCCCCTCCCGTCCTCTCCCATGTACCTAATTAGATTAAGGGGATCAACACACCAAGCACTGCTCCACAGTTTAATGGGGTTGAGGGAACAGGCTTTTTATTCGAATGAGAAAATGAACACAAGTCAGTAACACATGCATGTGGCCCTTTACCAGAGATACAGTGAGTCAAACTGTGTGAACATGTAATCATCATTTGATCATTTGTAACTTCATTGCTGTTGTAGTGACACTGCATCATTATAGCAATGATGTTTTATCTTAATCATTTGCCAAAATTATTTGAAAAAGAGCAATGAAAATAGACTGACATTCATTTAAAACTGCATGAGTGTGTATAAATGAGATGAAGAGAGAGAGAGAGTGCAAACTGCAACCTGTTCAACAGCTTGTATCTTATAAGCATAAGGCACACATATGCAAGAGTATTAACATCCTAAAGCTGTCAAAGGCAAGAGGATTTAATGCCGAGGACCATTCATGGGAATTAAGCAAATTAATGCAAGAAAAGAAAGATTTGGTTAAGAAAATTTAATTAGATGGCTTTGTAAGAGTGATAATTGCTTAAAAACCTTGTTTCTTGGCTAGGTTCCCACTCCTTTCTTCTATAATTATGCCTCAAAACAATTATGCATGTATTTTTGTAGCTGAAAATTGTTCTCATGACATTTTTCCAATAAAATAATGATATAGAAATATAATAAATATTTTTTATTAATCAACTATTTAAATAGTATTGATAAAAATCAAAATATGCTAATGATATTTTAATGCATTTATAAGAAAACCACATACTCAGGATCTTGTATAAAATATCTAAAATATAATATATAAATATAATAAATACATTTATATTAAATAATGTAGTATTTAAATATTAAAATAATATTAAAAATAATAAGAAGAAGATTAAAATCCAACCTACTTATCATTATCAGTAAAATTTAGTGATATCTTAATATGTACATACATATTAAAATCTTATACACACACACACACACACACATATATATATATATATATCGACCGATTTTACCAATAATGATAACTAGGTTGGATTTAAATATCATTATTATTCATTATTTTAAAACAGTTCTGTATATATGATATTATCATTAAGACCTCTCTGAATACAAATGTCAAAATTAATTTTGACGAGTACCCTAGATTTGTATTAAATTTAAATAATTATATAATAGAAAGCGCACTGTTTTGTTTTATTTTATAGCAAATGTGACATCTTTACAGCAAGTGTGACATAAATGTGCATGATGTATGTGGGTGCATGAATAGGGTCACTAATTTGACTTTTCTACAAGTGGGTCAAGGTTATACTAATGACTGCATACATGGTGTCTTCATTTTATCTTTTCGAAAGTGAAGTGGGACGAGTGCTGTCTTCCTGAAGCTGGTAGGAATTAGAGACCGATTTTCAGAGGCATCAGAAAGAATGTAAGCCGAAATCATATTTTAGCCCCTAATTATTCTGTCCAGATGACTCACATTAGCTCATGACCCTCTTGTTCTCATTACCTCTGCTCGAGGTAATGCAGTTTTGAGGCTTCATCTTGCCCCACACTCGACTACCTCATCCCTCCCTCCATGTTCTCCAGCAGCAGTGTAGGTCCTCACCCGAGGAACGCTTACCAGATTATGCTGTGTGATAAGCTTCCTATTTTTCGAAACTGCATGGAGATTTATGGGATTATCTGGGTACTTATCCCGGAGTCGGCTTTGGGCAGCCTGCCGAAATCTCTTAGGACTCAAGATTTGGCTTCTGAGCTCTTCTGTCTAATTATTATCTGGAGTGGCCGCAGCCATGAAGAATGTGTTCACTTTTTTACACCATGCGCAATGTGCTCCCAAAGAGATGCTCGCACACTAACACGCTTGGTGAGAAATTAAATGGTATTATTGTATTACTGGTCTTAAGAATTTGTTCTGTTGCAGTCTAAGATTTCACACAGCTTTCTTATATCTGTTTAAGCGCACAATATTTTTTATCTTCCTTATGGACCTCATTAGTTAAAACCCTAAAAGCGTTTTTTTATTTTATTTTATTTTACTTAATATTTGGTTTATGTTTTCTGGGTTGAGTACATAATGTTGATTTACACAAAAAAGCATTGAGGCACTTACAATGGAAGTAAATGGGGGCCAAATTGTAAACATTAAAAAAGTATGGTTTCAATAGTATAGATTCGTGGTGTAAATATATGTGTGTCAATGTGATTTTATTGTTTAAAAAAAACTACCTTTTTTGTGTAAAGTTATGTGCAATTTTGCAATGACAATGTAATGCCATAAACACTAAAACCCTAAAGCGCCTGTAAAAATGATGATTTAAACAGCGTGATAGCTCAAGTAATACACAAGTTTTAACAGAAGAGTTAATGTAAGTGCTTTTATAAATGACATGCCTCACATTTAAAAAAAATTGGCCCTTCCACTGTAAGTGCCTCATCGTAACCTTTATTTTTTTTTTATGAAAATGAGTGACGAGTGGAGATAATTTTTTTGTAGAAATAAACATTATGTTACAATATTCTAGGTACTGAACCTTGAATATTCCTTTAAGAAAATGTAATGAATAAAAAAAAATGCAACACGTTGTAAATACTTTCCAAATTTATTCATTTTCGTTTTACGAACAGTTTTGCACTTGGCTTACAAAATATATACAATTACATTTTCAACAGTTGAACAGCATGAAGAAATAATTTGAGTGTAGGTCCGGTTATATCAGTCCATGAAGGGATGGCCTACGGTGTGTCTGAAGAGCAGCCCAGTTCCAGTACACTCTGGGCGAGAAGCAAATCAATGGATGCATCGGTGGACAACACCAACATGGTGTCCGTTTCAGGTGGCTGAGGCTTTGGTAATGCGCGGGTAGCGCGAAGTGCAGCTGCCCTGTTACTCTGCGAATCCTTCTCCGGGCACGTCGCCGGTGGTAGTCCCCGTTAGAGAAGTCTTGAAAGTTGGCCGGATGAATAGCCCAAAAATGGCCCTTGCCATTGTCACTGCGACCGGCTTTGATGAAGCACTCGTTCAAAGAGAGATTGTGTCTGACGCTGTTTCTCCAGTTCTTGTCCTGTTTAAAGAGTATGTGAATTATGACTCATCTGAAAGCCAGAGATGATACTTTGACTTAATAATTAATATGAGTTCTCAGAGTTGGTCTACAATATCTTGCAAATCAGACCAAAATTTTGATATTGTGACTCTCAAATTTGCTTTAAATCAAAACTAAAAGCTACTGATTGGTTATGAATACAAATGGGAAGAAGTCGCAAGGATGTAGATCACTATGTTGGTGAGATGTAAGTTGTTGAACATCTTACAGATCTTTGACTTTTTTAAAGATTTGTACAAAATTGCTTAACCTAACTTTCAGACAGAACTCTTTGAGGAAGCTTAGTTGCTTTCATGAAGATACAATACCTTGCTTTTGAAGTAAGGATAGTGATCCATGATCCATTGGTAAATATCACAAAGAAGGAGCTTCTTTTCATCTGAATCCAGGATGGCCATGGAAATGAGGGCAATATAGGACTGCACTGGCTTCTCATCCGTTCCTTCACTCTTCAGATTTGTTTTCTCGTGTTCCTCTTCACATCTGTTTTCTTCATATTCCTGGTCCTCTGATTTTTCACTATTCTGTTCTGAGAGAGTTTCATTGACTGTGCTTTGAAGACCTTCAGATGGAGGGCCATTGTCCTCTGGTTCTGCCTTCTCATCGTTGCGTCCTTTATTGTACAACAGATAGTCAATAGTGAACTGAAGTCCCAGTTGTTCTCGATTGCTGCGGCATGCGTTGTCCTCCATTTCTGTATTGTTAGATCTTGGAATCTGTGGTCAAAAATCCAGTTTTTGGATCCCACTTTATAACATGTTGCCCTGGTTCGATTTTCTTTGTCTTTCCTTGTGTGTTCCGTCTTTTCAAGAAGTGCTGGTAAAGATTAGTCCAACAAACGATTAATTTGGTAGCAGATGTGACGTCAGTCTCTGAGGCATGCGTGAATCGAGTAAACAGGTAAATGCGTTTGTTAAGTTGTGTGTTTGTTCGTTTAGCCACCTGTTCGGAAAAACCACACCACCACCAGTTGCAAATCTTCCAAGAAAGCCTCCTTCTAGAAAGACTTCTCTCGCAATAACCAGAGCGTTAACGCAACTTAATTTAAATGCTCTGCATATTTAACCACGCAATTAGTAGCAAAGTGGGGTACAAGAGAGTTAGAGGCAGGGGGTCTAATTGAGGGGGATTATTTTTATTAAACCAAGCAAATCTCGGTAATTACAAGAGATTACACAGATTAATGTATTTGATTAATGTAAATTGTCTTGGGTGGTGTCTGCAGTGATACAGCATGACCTCTGGGTGTGCTTATCCTGTTTGGGTCAAGTCTTTGGGACTAAAACAAAAGCATTGTGCATTTTAATTTACTGTAACTTTAAAATGTAAAAATATTTTTAACAATCAGATTTCATGCACTAATGTCAAGATGAAAATTAAAAATTATAATGTGGTATCTATATTTATGATAAAAATGTTTTATTTGGGCTTAATCTATTAAATTAAGGTTTAGATACTGTGTGTTACAGCAATAAACATTTTATACTACCACTTTATTTAATTCCAAACAATAAAGTTAGGTGTTTACAGAGCATTTCCCAAAAAAACATCAATAGGATATATGTCTCTTTCTAGGCTATATATTTTTGTTTAGGTCTATTGTAAAATATAATGTAATGATTTATCAAATAATTGCAAAATTTAAAACAATAATTTCTGTCAATATGAAATTTGCTTTCACCATAAAATAAATTATGAAATATTATATAATATATTTATACATAAAAGTCTACAAAATCAATATAAAATTTTAACATGATGAATAATAATTAACTAATTAATAATAATACTTTTTTAATAAAGTCAAAAATTAAAACAATAATTTTTAAATGGTTAAAACATAATTTAATATGAAATCTAGTCAATAATCAATTATAAAAATCAATTATAAAATATAATATATTAAAAAATAAAAGTGTCTACTAAATAAATATAATAGAAATAAGCATAAATAAACATGTTTATGTTAATTAAATACTTTGTTTAAAACAAAATTATTTTTTCAGCTTTTATTATCATTCAACCAAGTTGCTCTTGCAGGCCCTGGTGCTAATTTTACAAAATATTTTAAGATTTAAGACTCACACAAGTACTCTCAGGACATTGCATAATAGTACATCACATGACAGAAGTGAAATGGGATTATAAAGTATCTCATTATTGCTTTCAGTTTATATATGTGTAAAATACTATCAGTATTTCCCTTTTGCTCCAGTATTTAGTTTATTTGCTTTATTTTATTTATTGTTAAGTGTTGTACTGTAAACATTTGAACCAAGATTTTCATTTTGTATAATAAAACTTGGCAAATAAAATCTTCAATTGTAAAATATAATTTAGATACCACATGCGAACAAGCATGCTGTATTGGTTTCAGATTATCCAAATGAGTGCCCTTAAAGACTTTGTCAATTAGTTCATTGTCGGTCTTATGAAGGTAGTGATTGGATTACATGCAAAACTGTGTTCCTGTTAAAGCCACTGTTAGTGTGCTTGTTTGTCTGTTGTTGACCTAACACTTAAGCTGACAATAATATTACTGGGAAACAATGTAATGTCCTCACTCAAAAGGTAGGAGAGTTTGGACACGTGGGCTACAGCATATCGTTATGACTCACATGCATATTTGACTTAAAATAACTGCATGAACACACACACACTCCTCCCTATTAGTGCTATATGCAGTCCTGTAATCGGAATCAAGGTTTAATCCAACGTTTTTTGTAAAGCACTTTTTATAATACAAATAAAGAAAAGAAATTAAAAAAAGAAAAGATTATCGTGCTACGCACAGTGACTGGTCTTTTCTCCAGAAACATGTATATGCTTTTAATGTGTGATTTGAAGACAATGCTGCTGAATGTTAATGCAAGGTTATTCTAGAAAAATTTAATTTTTAAATATAAATATGATATATTCATCATACTTTTATATGCTGTTTTTTGTTGTTTATTTTTAGATTAGAATTTTTGCTTTGGTAAATTGATGTATCATTTATTTTACTTTAAATATATTTACATTAGTGCTGTCAATAATATATGTGTGTGTTCTGTGTATATATATATTATGTATATATAAATACACACATACAGTATATATTTTGAAAATATTTACATGTATTTACATGTCTATATTTATATTAATATAATTTATATTATAAATAAATATATTTAATATATAAACATAACATATTTTTCTGAAATATATACATGTGTGTGTATATTTATATATATGCATAATAAATATACACAGTACACATATATATTATGTAAACAATTTTTCTTATTTTGGACGCGATTAATCATTTGACATCACTAATTTACATATTTTCCATTTTGAACACTTGTAGCTTCTCTTCATTGCTTTTTATGTCTGATTAGAAAGTAAACACAATGCTCTCTTTTCAATTGTTGTTGTTTTTTTTTCATTTTAAGTGCATGTACAATTCATTAATGTTGTCTGAAATTTAATAAAGAGCTATATGAAAATAAGTTGAAACTTTCTATTCACATGCAACCATCCAACAGAAGTTATTATAAAATATTTATTATTATAAACTATTAAAATTACAATCAGTAGTTTTAAAAATATTTTAATGAAAAATATAAAATTACGTATTGCCACCTGCTGAATACAAAAAGCAACAGTGCTGTGTAGCTTTAACAGATCTTTCCCTAAAAAAACACTGTGAAATTCTTCCCACAAGAATTGAGTTAACATGGATTTTATGGAAGAACAGGTGGAATAGCATTACTGTCAGCTTTACGGATCAATGTCTTAAATAACCCTGTGGTGACTTTTGCTTAAGCCAAACCTAATTTTGTTACTTCATCTGTATTGCTAGCTTGTGATTGAGCAAATTGTCATCCTATATTAGTAAATCTGTAAATTTCCTTTGTTGTTGTTGTTTTATTTGACTTCTTGAAACTTTAAAACCACATTTAAAGACAACTTTTGTGAAGACGTTCATAGGCAAACCATTGTTAGACAGCAGCACCATCTTCTGCCAAAACTGAACACGTGGTTTCCTCAAAGAAAGAGTTCCACCAATAATTAAAAATCGGTCATCTTTTAATGAGCTTATGTTGTTTAAAAACCCAACATTCGTTCTTCAGTGAAACACAAAAAAGAAATGTAGACATACTCAGTCACCATTCACTTTCATGGTATGTTTTTCTATACAATGAAAGTGAAAGGAATGAGGCTGTAATTCTGCCTAACATCTCCATTTGTGTTCCACGGAAGAAAAGAAGCCATACTGGTTTGAAGCAACATGAGGGTGAACAAGGACTGAACTTGCTTTCCCTAAAAAAAAAATAGTATGAAATTACAGTATGACTTGTGGATACAGGTTCATCTTCATGATAACAATGTTATTACTTTTGTTTTAATATATGTATACTATATTTATCTTTGGTTTATTAATGTGTGTAAGGAACAATGTACCTGTTTATTTCCTTGTTCTGCCTTATTTTTACCTCAGTTATTGACCTCAAACATTCTCTGCGTCCCCTCCCCCACCACATACAATAAAGAAAAACACGGGATGGAGTTTCCTGGGGATTGTGGATTCAGTCTCGTGTGGATTTTCCAGACCGGTTTACCCAACTGTCCTCAATGAACAAGTGTGTTCGATGTAATATATGTAAAAATAAATAGTTAACGCCTGCGAATATACGTCGGAGTTGTTTTAGTGTGCTTCTGTAGTCGTTTTAGGGCTGAAAATACACAAAGCATTCAGACCTCAATATAGTGTTTTTTAACAACTCATGAAGTGGATTTTCCGGCGCGGAATGGATCGAGTGGAGCCATGCGCTCCTGTTCCACTTGTCGCGGGAAGCCCACCTCTCGCATCACATCTGAATGTAAAACGAAATGTGCTTTCGCTCTCACGCCAGACTATTAAAGTGGACAAATCAGACTGTGAAGTTCAGGCGACGGTGGGTAGGTTTACAAGCACTAGAGGCCTATCAGAAAGTGTAGACCTTGCTTCAAGTTCTCTTTTTTTGACTGCACTGTCCCTTTTAAAGCTCGCCGTCACGCCTCTTCGCAAACGACCCCGCCTACTTATGGAGAATCCGCCGTGCTGATTGGACACCGGCGGCGGTCATCGAACGCCTTCTCGGCTTCTCATTGGCCAGCCGCTGCCTTTCGCTCCAGGCTCTCGCGGGGCTGCTGTGCGAAGATGGCGGCCGAACTGGTAGAAGCGATGGTGAGTTGATGAGATTTTTAAAAATAGTGAAAGTAAAAGGAACCTGGCGAGTCAGACGCGGTGCTAATTAAAACAGCTTGAGTTAAATTCCATACTGTTGTGTTTTGTGCTCATTCAGGATAAGTGGCAGTCTGTAAAGTGCGTTGGCAATTTGTATATATGTGTGTATGTGAATGGTTGGGTCTCAAAACCCAGTGAGTTGTCTATGTATCCAACGTATTTGGCGCGTTCTAACGTTAGATTCGATTTTTTGAACGTTCTGAATGTACATTTGGTGTCCAAAATTTGGTGTGTTTGGTTAGACAGCTCACCAGGCTTTGAGACCAAAGCTAGTGTGCCTGTGCGCGCGCGCGCGGGGCGCGCTGCCTGTGGAAATGAATGATTAGTTTGCACAATGCAAAATAACAAAACAGTCTCTGCCTTTTCAAATCACACGTGAAATTTCTCCATGTAGCTGTAAAAAATAAACCCAATTCCACACTTTGCAGTGCTGTAGGTTAATGTTTAGGAATATAGTCACATGTACAATTGATGCAGGTGGGTTGTTTGAAAAGAGGAATCATTTTCATTTGTGCAATATCATTTTACTACTGAACACCAGCATATAATCGCATCCATGCTGATATTCATTACTACAGCATGCTTATGAATATGATCTGACCCTCATATTGTTTTGCAGACCTGATTTCTGTGTAGTGTTTATATGGAGAGTGTCATTGGCCTGCATGGGTTCAGTCATGGTAAACTAGAGATTGAGGTCATTTAGAAGCTTGAGGATTGTTTTGGCATTGAATTTGAAAAGTCAAAGCAATATAAACAACTTTTTAAAAGTATTGAGAATTTTGAGTATTGAGATGCTTTTACTTTAAGCAACTTTATGCGCACATACTATAGAGAAAACGAATATTTGTTTGCGGACGTTACGTACGATAAACATTTTAATTTGAATTTATGGTTGTTAATGCATCTATTCAGACTGGGACGAATAATCACATTATTTTTAATGGGAGGTTTTCAAATTTCTTTAACAACGCACAGCAAAGACAACTGGCCAACCAAGAAGATTCCAACAAACCAATAAGACCTAAAACTACAATTTTGTGGTGCTCATGGACAGAGTATTCTGCTGAGCAACAGTGAATATCAAATGAAGAATCCAGACTTGGCTCTCTTGTGTTTGGTGTTTATTGACTGACTTTTCTGTGACAAGCGGTTTAGAAACAGAGTTGCACAGAGCTGCTTTGTGTACCTATTAACAGCTGTATTTCTGCTTTTCTATCACGTGTGAAAACTGCACCCTATTTTATGCCCAACATTTGATTTGGTGTGAACAAGTCTTTGGTTCTCAATTTGTTATCTTTATGGGAATCGAACCCACAACCCTTTGATTAATAACCAAGATATTGAACTCTCTAATTCATTTCCCCATTTCTCATTCTCTTGGGTTGTTTTGTCTCCCCAGAACATGGTGAAGAGTTTCCGGGTGTCTGATCTGCAGACACTGCTGGCCTCAATGGGCCGCAGTAAAAGCGGCTTGAAGCAGGACTTAGTGGGAAGAGCTCTTAGGCTCGTGCAGACCGAATACAGTCCAGAGTTGCTAAAGAATGTTCGACAGCTCTACGAGACGCGCTTCCCCAAAGCCTCGGCCTGGCTGGCGGCCCGACGCCCTGAGTCCGTGCCCGTAAACTACCCTGCCCTTAACTCCTCGCCCAGAGGCACGGCCCAGGGCACAGACTACCTCAACGGCATCCCCAAACCAGTGCCACCTCCTGCAGCAGAAGTCAAGTTGGTGCCCCTGCCGTTCTACCACAACCTAGAAACGCTGCTGCCACCCACAGAACTAAGTGAGTTCCATTATCATAAATAATATCCCAGAATAAATAATAGCCCAATTATAATAGGTGTGTCTAGCCGATGAGGAAGAAATCAATTGAGCTAATTCTGTTTTTGCCACACTTTGCAGTCGCTCAGAACAGTGAGAAGCTGCAAGAGAGTCAATGCGTTTTTGAATTAACACCAAGTCAAGTGGAACAGATCCGGAACTCCAGGTAAGAAATGTTCAAGTCATCTTGCTAATTGGTGGCTTTATTTAGCAGTCAATCGATGGCCAATAATAAAAATGCTGATGTTTAGGAAATCAGGGTGTATTGTTAATATATACGTAATGTAATTTAATGATAGATAATGAGCAGGCTTTTGTGTATGATGAGTGTGCAGAACATATATTCACAGACGCCGAACGTTCACTTTTCAACATGGCTTCACATTTTTTTTTATTTTGGCTAAACTTATTTATAAATAAACATGGCTTAACAATGAGGATTTAAAAAAATATACAATTTATTTTAAGTAAGAATAAAAAATGTATATATTTATAGAAGTATTTATCTTTATATATTCTTTACAAGAAAAAAGGCTATTTTTTCATTTGCAATAACAACTTGAAATTATACAGATAAATTCATAAAATAATCTTTATGCTAGAAGAGGTTCCAGTAAGAATAATTGTTGTTTTAAAATATGATTAACTCCATTACACAATTTCAAAGTTTATTTTCCTAAAAATTGCTTAAAAAAATAAAATTAAAAAAAGCTAAAACCTGCAAATGACACTGACAGGGTTGTGGGAATTAAACACTCATTTTCTGTGTAATGTTTAATATAATATTTAAACTGTAATATTAATTTACAAATCAAAATATACCATTGTCATTCATTGGCAATTACTTTTTAATTAATGTTTATAATCTCAAAATACCCAAATATCAGTCAATGAGTCTACCTAGCTGTTGTTGTTTTTTTTTTACTGAAAAAACAAACAAAAGTATATAAAGCATCTTTAATTGTGTTATTTGTGTTTTTTTAATTGCCTACACATGAACAGTGAACTTCGCCCAGGGATGAAATCAGTTCAGGTGGTTCTCAGGTACGTCATTCAGCTAAATCATGTCTGTACATCAAGTTTTGGCATCAGAGATGCATTTATTGCGTGCTAACATGTCCTGTTCTTCTCCTAGAATCTGCTACACAGACTCTATCGGTGTTCAGGAGGACCAGTATCCTCCCAATGTTGCTGTGAAAGTGAATCAGTCCTACTGTCATGTACCGGTAAGTGTTGTGAATTTGATTAGGCTGAAAGAACAGGGAGTGTGGTGGTTTCACCACTCAGGATGATCGTAAATCTAAACCGCTTTATATAAATAAACTTTTAAGCATTTTCTCAGCATCACATAAGTAATACACCATCATTATTTTAATTTAATAAAAATTAGAATTAACTTTCTGAATGCGTCTGTTGTGGGTTTAAATGGTTTTCTTAGAATGTTGTATATCTTGTTGCTGTAAATTATGAATTTGATTATTCATATTACTACTTTTTGTTCAGGGTTACTATCCCTCCAATAAACCGGGTGTTGAGCCACGTCGGCCCTGTCGACCCGTCAATATCACGCCATGGTTACACCTCTCCACAGTCACTAACAGAGTCACCATTACATGGGGCAACTTTGGAAAGGTACAGAGACTTCATACAAAGAGCTATCCATATTTCTGAATGAACATGTTAGACGAAGTTGAGTGTGTTCTTGCTCACCGCTGTGTTTTGGATGCAGCGGTACTCTGTGGCAGTGTACCTGGTGAGGGTGTTCACATCTGGAGAGCTCTTCAACCAGCTAAAGCATTGCTCAGTCGAGAGTGCCGATCGTTGTCGTGAACGCAGTAAGTTCCTCACCTTGACCAAACACATTACATGATCAGTGTTTACACTTGAATCCCTGTAAGTGAAACAACTGCAAAAAACAGTTGAAATCATTTGCATATGTGTTTTATTCTCAGGCTTTTAATTAATAAAACTAATTAGTCACAACAAAAAAGTAGTTCACTGTAATAGTTCCTTGCGTTCACAACCTTCATTTATTAATTAATATTTTTTTTTCATAAAGGAAACTTTTAACAATTGGCTATGTGGTAGTTTAAATTCCTACTAAAGAATCAGGTTATATATAAACACTACTTATTTGAATTATACATTCAAAAGTGGGGGATCAGTACGGTTTTTCTTTTTTTAAAAGAAATTAATACTTTTGTTCTCTTGTGCACTTTCCGCACAAAATTAAGCAGCACAATTGTTTTTAGCATTGATATGAAATGTTTAAGCACCAAATCGGTATATTAGAATGATTTCTGAAGAATCATGTGACACTGGAGTAATGATGCTGAAAAATCAGCTTTGCTATCACAGGAATAAATTAAATTTTTAAATGAAAACCTTAAATTTTTATAATATTTTTCATTATTACTTTTTTTAATTGTGTGTATAAGAATATGCATATGAAGAGTTTTTAATTTAAAATTATTTTAAGAGTATTTAAATTATTTAAATAAGAGTATTTATTAATTTTCATAAGTTATTTATTATGTTTTATTGCCGTATCTCCGGCATGCAGTGTTTGTCTGTGGAAAAAAATTATCCTACATTTAAAAAAAAAAAAAAAAAAAACTATCACTTTCAAGTCCATGAGTTCGCCTACCAATGGTAAGAGAGGAGCACAGCTTTCACTCTCAACCAAACTAACATTACTAGCCAATCAGAATTTTTGCTCAAACATGAGATGCGCATAATAGTATCCAGTAGCAGAGTCGCAGCCCTGATGAATGGAGAAGCGCGACACGTTAAAAAAGCTGCGAGGCGCGATGGTCAAAGATGTCCATCTAGCACATATTTACATAGAAAAACATGTAAATTAAAAAGCAGCGGCGCTTTGTAAACAGCTCAGAGTAATCATGTCATCTCCATAAGAACAATATGATTGCCAGAACAAATTTACCAGGATTTTTGAAAAGGTCCTGTTCACACATGATCTCTTAATGGTAACTTACCGGTAATTTACCAGTAAAGACTGTATGTGTGAAAGGGGCTAAACTCTTCCTCTGCATATGCTGTGAATTTGAATTGTTTAACGTTCATCTGGGAAAACATTGTGCATTATCTCACTAGATTTGTAACGTAAATCATTTATAAACCTTTGCCAACACAGGAGAATACATCAACCTATTTCTAAATATGCCATTTATTGTACATCGCGATTTCAAAATAAGTTTGAGTTTGCATGTGGCCAAATATTAAAATTTAATGGATTTAAACATTGTTTAATCACGCTGTAACATGAAACGTCACCAGGCCGGTGGCGCCCTCTGCAGGTGTACTTAAGTTTATGTTCATATTATGTATAGGCATATTACATTATGTATTTTAACAGTGTTGTTCAATAAAACCACGTAATTACTTGGTTTTCATATATTTGAGCCAATTATTATTGCCTCATCGTTAGTTTATATATAAATCGTAAATAGTCATACTAAAGCCTGGTTTTCACTTGGGTCTATTTTTGTTACTAAAAAATATCAGATTACTCAATTGTCAAAATAATCAGTAGATTACTTGATTACCAAAATAATCATTAGTTACAGCCCTAGATTAGTTAAAAAAATTCAAAATACAACTGCATTGTTTTACTTTTTGTAATTAAAAGACAAATATTTTGTCATTGAAAATTTCTTAAAAATAGTATTAAAATATTGTCTCATTCTAGTAAACCTATCTGTATTTTGTCTCATCTCGTGAGTTAAGTGTGTTGTCACACCCCTAGTGTCGATAAGTGGTGATATAGCTCATAATTTTCCAAGTGTATGATATAGCTTTCATTCTTCAGGTCAACCATATATTCATGAAAAAAAAAATCAGTTTGAATAAGGAGAGCAGTAACTTTGCCATAGTATCCTTTCAAATGTTAAAGTTGCCACAGTCATTGCATTGAAAACATTTTTCTGAAATATATACATGCATGTGTGTGTATTTATATATACATTATAAATATATATAGTACACAAAAAATATTTTGGATGAGATTAATCGTTTGACAGCTGAAACATTTTCATTTGTATGTACACAGTTCAAGACAAGCTGCGCTTTGATCCTGAAAGTGAGATCGCTACTACAGGACTGCGAGTGTCCCTCATCTGTCCTGTAAGTGTCTTGTTTTTGTCTTTTATGTGGACTCTTAGCTGTGGAACTACAGATATGGATCTAATAAGTGTCTTTTCAATGCAGCTGGTAAAGATGAGACTTGGAGTGCCATGTCGAGTGCTCACCTGCGCCCACCTGCAGTGTTTCGATGCTGTCTTCTTCCTGCAAATGAATGAAAAGAAACCCACATGGACCTGCCCCGTATGCGACAAACCTGCGCCCTTTGAGCTTCTAACTATTGATGGGTAGGCACAGTTACTCAGATTCCTTGCTTCTAACAGACTCTGGCAGTAAAACTCACAGAACGTGACTCATTCCAGGTTGCTGTCCGAAATCCTTAAAGAGACGCCGGAGGATGTGGAGGAGATCGAGTATTTGACCGATGGCTCATGGAGGCCAATCAGGGACGACAAAGAGAAGGAAAGAGAGCGGGAAAACAGCCGCACACCCGACTATCCTGTGGTGGATATATGTAAGGAGGTTTTCTTCCTTCTGAAATGTGACCCAGGACCACAAAACCAGTCATAAGGGTCAATTTTTTTTAAATTGAGATTTTTACATAAACTGAAAGCGGAATGAATAAGCTTTCCATTGATGTATGGTTTGTTAGGATAGGACAATATTTAGCCGAGATACAACTATTTGAAAAAACAATCAAAATATTGAGAAAATCACCTTTTAAAGTTGCCAAAATGAAGTCCTTCGCAATGCATATTACTAATCAAAACTGAAGTTTTGATATATTTATGGTAGGAAATTTACAAAATATCTTCATGGAACATGATCTTTATTTAATATCCTAATGATTTTTGGCATAAAAGAAAAATCGATAATTTTGACCCATACAATGTATTGATGGCTATTGCTAATATACCCCGTGCTACTTAAGACTGGTTTTGTGGTCCAGGGTGACAAATGACATTTCAACACATTTAGCTTGCATAATTTTGTATATGTTTAAGCATTTAATGGGAAATAACGGGCCTTAACTCATCCAAGGTGTTCCTGAGGCGAACGGCCACTCCCCAGCACACAGCGGCACAAACCAGACTGGCAAGCCTGGATCAGGTGGTGCGTCGGCAGGAACCGGCAGCACCAGCACTGGGTCGGGAGGCGGAGCCGTGGTGGATCTGACTCTGGACGACTCGTCGGATGAAGAAGGAGGGGGCGGAGCCGAGGACAGCGAGGACACGGATGACAGCCAGGACAGCCCCGCCCCTAAACGGGGCAGATATGATTATGACAAAGACCTGGTTACCGCATACTGAGGCCGTCAGGACACTAAGACTTGTATTGGGGGGGGGGGTTGTAGATGGGACATGCACACTCATGCGCTGCTGACCTCTGGAGCAGTCGGGCATCACATTGACAAACTCGTAGATGCCCCTTAAAGCCATTCCCAATCATTCACTGCATCTTAATACTGTATTCTCCCTTTAAAGACCATGGAAGAGTAACACCACCTTCAGTTCTACTCTATCGTCCTCGACTTCCTCTCCACTTTGTGTTCTGACAGGTTTAACCATCCTGGGCATTTAAGATCTTGCCAGTTTTAGTTTTATACGGAGCTGTTCAGGCCTTCAAAACATTGTGAGACAAGCCACAGTATCTCAAAAACCTTCATTCTTTCGGGTTGAGATCATCCAACCATTTACTACCTATATAGAGGCGTTTTCTGTTAGTCCTCCACATAGGATGTTTATGTTAGGTGTTTGTTTTAATGTGATTTGGAGACATTACTGATGAATTTCCATCTCTCTCAATTTTTTTTATTTGTCCACAGAAGTTGACAAGCTACCTCAGTCTAACAGCGAACTTGACCAGAGGGTTTAGTTTTGTTTTCAATCCCTTTTGTTTTTCATGTGCAGCAACACTGGAGAGGCATCATGCATTGCTCATTATTTTGTGCTTGCCCATTTAGGCATCATATTAAAAACGATTCTGACCCGAGCAAAGAGTTTCCGGTCAAGTCTGTCGGTCAACTAGTGTGTACTGACTGAATGTAGTGCGCTAATCGACACTCGTTTCAGAAAGAATGACATTTCGACATCAACGGTCCTTTTGAGATGCTTGTCAGCGAGCAAATACTGTACGATAGCTAATGTAATATTGATAATGTATTATTTCTGATCATTTAATAGAAAATTACAGGTCAATGTCATTTATTGCTTTCTTTCAGTCATTTTGACAAGGCTGTTGAAGTCATGACTACACAAAGGCAGAGCGATAAATTGGGTGGAGGAGAGGACAAAGAGTTGTTTTAGGTTTCTTTTAGACATGACTGTAGTAAATTATTAGGTTTATCTAGCAGGGGAGCTGACGTTATTGGCAAAATACCTGAAATTTATTTGCCTGAACTTAAAACCAGATTTTTTTTTTTTTCAGTTGTCTTCACTTTACAATTTTCTTTTTTTTTCATTTTAGATGAATGGCTGATTTGTTTGAGCCCATTGTATGGAGGATGTTTGTGTTCATTTCATTTCAGCCGGTTGAGGAGGTGTTGACATTTGCATATTGTTTTGTGGACTTTGCAACAGGCGCAGTTCTTACATGCTCCTTAATTTGTTGTCAGAACGTGTATTTATTGATTTAACAGTTTTTGCCTCTTTTATTTGAATTAAGTTTGGTATTGTGCATTTTATGAGGCATTTCGCAGCAATTTCATGAGTTTCCAGCATGTTGCTTTGTGATGGTAGATAACGCTGTGTCCTCTCACAACCTGCTGTTGTACGTGCACATTCAGCCATTTGCAACAGTCTGAACATAAGGGGGCTTAGTCAGGACTATGCAGACTTGACCTAAACCTCGGAAGAATTAAACTCCCGCTAAACGACCAAACACAAATGGCACATCCAGACGGCTGATCTGTTGAGGAAGACTCAGGGATGACGTGTTCTACTTGTCTTTACATTTTCTTCTCAGTCAAACTTGACACTCGAACCAGGTTCCAGCATCGTGTACAATATTACCTTCACCATCAGGTCGCGTAGGGCAGTCTAGGTTTCTGATCTGGAAATTAAGATGAACTTCAAGGCATATGAATATCGCTGTGTATAGCGTATTTTGTTGTCCTCCAAAGTTTCAGAGAAAATCACTGTACTATGCTCACTAGTGGTAATGTTAAAGTTTTTTTTCAACTAATCCTGAATTCTGACTTGAATACTCAGTACTGTATCCTGTCTGTGGTTGGGAATTTCTCAAAATAAGAATACCACCATGAAGGGTTAAATTACTTGTAATTGTAGGTTCGCCTTTGAGTCGGCATGGTCTTCCATCTTCTCTTCATGATAGCCCAATTTTCCCCCCCTTTTCTTTATAATTTTAAAGAGTAATCAGTGCTGCAGTTGACAGTTTCACATAATAAGCCCTTAATGTCGTATGTTCCCCTAAATTTGACCACACTTTTGTGATTTTTCACATTTAAGGTAAGGAACTTCTTAAATAGACTTCCATCTTTAGATACCTAGAACGATCTATTAGATGTGGATAAAATGTACATTTGCTTACAATGAAAAAATTAATGGATGGTGATTGATGACAATATATTTCCAGTTCAGAGGTGAAGACGGCCTCTGTGTAGCCAGGTGAGGTTGAAGTGGGGTTTTTTTGGGAATGGAGGCATCCTCTCTTATTACAGTGCTTAAGACAGCATGGGCAGTGGCTTGCAGTTCTTGATGTACATGTTTTGTTTGTGTCTTTTATATGTTCATATTAAAAGCCAATAAAAAATAATAATATTTTATCAAGTTTTGAATCGCCTCCAGTTGCTCCAGTGGGCGGGTACAAATATATTGTTATTGGCTACTCTCAACCCTTCCTGAGGAAAATGTAAATTGGTGACCTTCTACGATGTCCTCAACGTGGGATTTGACAATAGGAGCGAACCAGTTGTCTCTGTCTGAACTGAACTCGAACTGTAACAGCTCTAACACCTGTCAATTATGTGTGCAATTAATTAAACTGATTTAAAATACATGTCTTTCCAGTGATTTTTAAATCTTGGATTTAACTCCATTGATTAATTAAAGAATATATTTAACACGTATTCCTTAGAAATGTACAATAACAACAACTTTTCCAGGATACCATAATTACTAGTTAATTTTACTGCAATAAAACTGGTTACAAGTACATAAAGTATTGATGCTTTGTTTACTTTGATGCCACATTAATGCACTGAGGTATTTGCGTGGGCTAAAAAACGTTTTCAAAGATGGTAAAGGATTATCACTAAGTTACCTTTTCTCATATGTATATTTTACTGTAGTATGGTATCTTGTCAAGTTTTTTGTCAACTGCACAGCTTACCAGGGTTTACTGACAAAGCTCAGACTGCAGGAAATTAATAGTATGTATCATATTACAATAAATGTGTCCGGTGCTAAAATGTCAGAAAATTGTATTCTTACGTCTTTTGGCGGCAACTTTCCTTGTGCCAGGCCTTTAAATGTGACCGTTACTTAGTTCACCACTAGATGTCGTTCATATTCAAATCATCATTCATCTTTTAGTCAAAGCTCGCGATAATTCGAGCGTTCTGACGACAGTTCTCGCGAGATCCTGTGAACGCTTCCTCTTGGTTGGATAGCGGCTTCCTGACCGGACTTTTTTCTTGGGGGAAATTTCAACTTCTGTTTTTGCGGGTCCTCCGGGCCAAACAATTTCGGACAGCATTTCGCGGTCGGTCCTGTGACTGCGAACGACAGGCCTGACTTGTCTTTTGTCGCCTTTTGTCTGTGGGAGCGCTCTCGAGTCAGAGGCCGTCTCGAAGAGACATTCCAGCGATGAACGCGCTTAAATAAACCGCATTTCTTTCACTTTTGCGCCTATGGCACTCGCTCTTTCCACTTGACACCTAAATATTATTTGGTACAGCTTCTGGAGGCATGATAGGGTGTTGAAATTAGGGGCTTACGAATCTCATAAACTTCTATAGGCACAACTGCAAGGGTTTGTTTAGCGATTTGAAGGATTGGATGTCAGCAGAGACAACCTGGTTGTTCTCTTTGAAATAGATAACAAGCAACTATGGCACCAAAAAGAAGACCGGTCCCCTTGATTATAGCCCCCACAGGTGAAGGACAGTCAACCAACATAGATGCAGCATCAGAGTAAGTATATGTTTTGCTATGTCTGACACTTTTTGGTTTACTTTCTTGCATACTTGCATAGTATGTCTCACCTGGTCCTGTTTTTCTTGTCTTCAGGGCCAACCTGGAGGCCTTGCAGAGGAAGTTAGGGGAGCTGGACTTGGATGAACAGCAGAGGAAGCGGCTTGAGGCTTTCCTCACCCAGAAAGCCCAAGTGGGCGAGCTCAAAGATGAAGATTTTGACCCCATATGTGAACTTGGGGCAGGTAACGGTGGGGTGGTCCAAAAAGTCCGTCACAAACCCTCAAGACTGGTCATGGCCAGGAAGGTAAGCGATCAACAGACTTATGCACCTGCTGCTAGTTGTTTGCTCACGATGTGTTCAAAGGCTGAACTTTCTGTATTTTCTCCAGCTTATTCATTTGGAAATCAAACCAGCCATCAGGAACCAGATCATACGAGAGCTGCAGGTCCTACATGAGTGTAATTCGCCATACATTGTAGGGTTTTACGGCGCCTTTTACAGCGATGGAGAAATCAGCATCTGTATGGAGCACATGGTGGGACCAATGTTGTTATTTAAGGCTTATAGCAAGAGTTCATAGCAGAAGTGTTACAGCACACTGACTGACATTCATTTGTCCGCAGGATGGAGGCTCTTTGGATCAAGTGCTGAAGGAAGCCAGGAGAATCCCTGAAGAAATTTTGGGCAAAGTTAGCATAGCCGTAAGTATTATCAGTCTCCTCTGTTTTATCTGTGTCAAATAATGCTGTTTAGATATTGATGACAAATGAACCATATTGACACAACAGTGATTAGTTGGTTAGCAAGGTCGACAAGTTTATCTAGATTTTTTAAAGCCTAACCGATATTAGGTGTTTTTCTTTAATTGTATTAAATGTAAGGGCGCTACTTCTTGTTGCGGGTTGTAATGTGTTGACACTCAAACTCTGTTTTTGGCAGATGCATTTGTTCAAAGTGTGATTGAGATGTGCATTTTATCATTAGATATGTTCTCCAAATTGACTGCTTTTAACAAAATTACTGCTACAATTGCTGTTCAAATCAAATCTGATTTGAACAATATTCTTATTATGCATGATCCTTAAGTCTTTTTAATCTGTATTTGTTTTGTACAGATATAATTTTGAACTTATTTATTTGTTTAATATGTGTTAGTTACTCTGTATGACCCTTCACCAATTTTACTATAAAGCGATTTCATAAGACCAACTAATCATTCACACTAGTCTGTTTAAAACTATCTCTAGGCCGACCGTCGGCTTGGTGTGTCCCGGCCTTAATACTATTACCCAGCCATGTTGACTCTAATTGTTAGATTTCTAAGGTAGAATAATTTTTTTTAACGGCAGAAAAAAAATATTGCTGCCATAATTTTTTTTTTGTCAGCCTATGTTAGATACAGGTGCATCTCAATAAATTAGAATGTCGTGAAAAAGTTCATTTTTTCTTGTAACTTATTTCAAAAAGTGAAACTTTCATATATTTTAGATTCATTACATGTAAAGTAAAACATTTCAAAAGTTTTTTTTGTTTTAATTTTGATGATTAGAGTTTACAGCTCATGAAAGTCAAAAATCAGTATCTCAAAATATTAGAATATTTATATTTGAGTTTCAATTAATGACCATCCCTACAGTATAAATTCTGGGTATCTCTTGTTCTTTGAAACCACAATAATGGGGAAGACTGCTGACTTGGCAATGGTTCAGAAGACGAACATTGACACCCTCCACAAAGAGGGTAAGTCACAGAAGGTCATTACTGAAAGGTGTGGCTGTTTACAGAGTGCTGTATCAAAGCATATTAAATGCAAAGTTGACTGGAAGGAAGAATTTGGGTAGGAAAAGGTGCACAAGCAACAGGGATGACCGCAAGCTTGAGAATACAGTCAAGCAAAGCTGATTCAAACACTTGGGAGAGCTTCACAAGGAGTGGACTGAAGCTGGAGTCAGTGCATCAAGAGTCACCACGCTCAGACGTCTTCAGGAAAAGGGATACCAAACCACTTCTGAACCAGAGACAACGTCAGAAGCATCTTACCTGGGCTGTGGAGAAAAAGAACTGGACTGTTGCTCAGTGGTCCAAAGTCCTCTTTTCAGATGAAAGTCAATTTTGCATTTCATTTGGAAATCAAGGTCCCAGAGTCTGGAGGAAGAGTGGAGAGGCACAGAATCCATGTTGCTTGAAGTCCAGTGTGAAGTTTCCACAGTCAGTGATGATTTGGGCTGCCATGTCATCTGCTGGTGTTGGTCCACTGTGTTTTCTGAAGTCCAGTCAACGCAGCCATCTACCAGGAGATTTTTAGAGCACTTCATGCTTCCTTCTGCTGACAAGCTTTATGGAGATGCTGATTTCATTTTCCAGCAGGACTTGGAACCTGCCCACACTGCCAAAGGTACCAAAAGCTGGTTCAATGACAATGGTGTTACTGTGCTTGATTGGCCAGCAAACTCACCTGACCTGAACCCCATAGAGAATCTATGGGGTATTGTCAAGAGGAAGATGAGACACCAGACCCAACAATGCAGATTACCTGAAGGCCGCTATCAAAGAAACCTGGGCTTCCATACCACCTCAGCAGTGCCACAAACTGATCACCTCCATGCCACGCCGAATTGAGGCAGTAATTAAAGCAAAAGGAGCCCCTACCAAGTATTGAGTACATATACAGTAAATTAACATACTTTGCAGAAGGCCAACAATTCACTAAAAATGTTTTTTTTTTTTATTGGTCTTATGAAGTATTCTAATTTGTTGAGATAGTGAATTGGTGGGTTTTTGTTAAATGTGAGCCTAAATCATCACAATTAAAAGAACCAAAGACTTAAACTACTTCAGTCTGTGTGCATTTAATTTATTTAATACACGAGTTTCACAATTTGAGTTGAATTACTGAAATAAATGAACTTTTCCACGACATTCTAATTTATTGAGATGCACCTGTATATTGCCCAATATTTAATTGTGCATGTTCTTTTCCCATATTTTTACATTTACCTTTGCCATCATCTATCACTCATTAAGAGTGAATTATAAAAAAATTAATAACACTGTTACATGTAATATTTAGCAAATCTCAAAATTAATATCTGTTTTTCATCCTGTATATCACAATGTTGTGATTGTCTAAATTCAGTTTTAGCATTTAAAATGATTTTTAGTTTATAGTGCTTTATTTTTGTCTCACGTAGACAAATAGGATTGTATTTTAATACCGTCCATTTATTGGTTATCAGCCATAACATGGAAATAACTACCATCTTATCAGTATCAGGGAGAATTTTAATATTGGTGCCTCCCTAGAATATAGTTTAACTCTACCAACTTCTTGTTTTTGGTGTCTGGTTAATTACAATAATTGTTTATAATATTTGTAAAACTTAATGTAAAGAAGTTATGCATATACATGGGAAATGCACATGTAAAAAGATTAGGAATGAAAAGAGGGCAACCTGCTCTTGTCTAAAAGCAGAATCCAAAAAATGGTACATAACCTCCATCGTAACATGTCTGGCACTAGTACGCACAAACCGCAATATAATAAAGCTGTGACCACACCCACAGATGTGCAAACTCCCTTTCAAGTCAGAGTCACCAAAACATGCACGTTTTTCAACACACATTTAGCCTTATTCTTCCAAGTGAATAGGGTTAAACTTCTGTTTCACATTTGATCATGACAAAACACAAACACTTTAACACAAAGTCCAAACAAAGGTGCAGCGATCTGTTTATGTGTGTGTCCATACTGTTTATTGCACGTGTGAGCGAATGCATCTCAGGTTTCAGTAATCGCAAAGCAGAAGTTGTTTTGTAAAGACTAGACTATGTAACACGTTCTCTAAATTCAGGAAGCTAGATACCACATTGACCGTTGAGAGATAAACCCTGTTGATGATATCTATAACTCTCTTTCCACAGGTACTCAGAGGTCTGGCATATCTTCGGGAGAAACACCAAATAATGCACAGAGGTACACACCGAGCAACATTCCTTACTAATATCTTAGAAAACGTACGTGTGCATACACGCGCTGGATGGCAGCAGGAAGTAGCCCCCTAATGCAGCTATTGAAATTGCATAAGAAGCTTAAAAATGATTATTATAGAGAGATTAGGCCTCACTTTTTCAAAGGTATTTACTGAAACTCTAACCAGAGACCTTCATACAACTGCAAACCTGAGATTAAATGGAGCAAAGATATTGCAAAAGTTGATATTATTCCAATGCTAATCTTCACGTCAATCTTCTACAATTTAACGTTTTAAAAAAAACACTACATAAGCATTTTTTTTTTTTTTATAAGTAGATCACAAGTTACCATAGAAATAGCTTCAGTGTCTCCAAGTGTGGCACAACCAACATTTGAGCAATAATACTATGTCTGAAGATGCAAAGTATCAGTTTCTTTGTCAGGTTGTATGAGGGTCTGATGGAGCCACACTGGGTTTGAAGGGTTAGACAGGGAGGGTCAGGCCTATAGTTGTGCTGTTGTGGCAGGGAGCGCTCGCCTGCTTGCGAGGAGCTGTCGAGGAGCCCAGCCGGTAATTACAGCCTCTCGGATGTGATTACATGGCAGCCGCACCCTGCAACCCTCTCCCTTCTTTTTCCTCTCCCACTCTCACCCCTCTGTCCACTCCCAGTGGGTGTTAGGGCTGAAGGAGGGCCCGTCATGTGTGGAATCGTTGCATGTCCGCACTGTTATTTGCTCCTCTTGCCCTGTGTTTAAGAGGAGGGAGGTGGAAAGTGGCTTGCATGTCTGTCCTTTCTGCTGCGATCGTGTTGTCGGAGCTAGCTTTGCAGTATGCAGAGCATCTTGCAAAATGTTTTTGCTGGGCTTGCTGGAGAAAGGGCGTTTGAACGGGGATGGAAAGCCAGGTGGTGCCGCTGGGATTTGGACCCCAGCCCTCTATCTTACATGGTCTCTCTCTCTGGTCCCTACAGACGTTAAGCCCTCCAACATCCTGGTGAACTCGCGTGGCGAGATCAAACTGTGCGACTTTGGTGTGAGTGGCCAGCTCATCGACTCTATGGCCAACTCCTTCGTTGGAACACGGTCGTACATGTCGGTGAGTCACCCGCCCACTTCCCTCCCCAACCCCCAGTCCTTCTCGTTCCAAGCCCTGTGCCGGAGCCCAGGATTCTTCCATGTGGAGAAGAGGAAGTTGCTGCCAGGTTTTAGCCCACTCCTCTTGGCCACCTGCAGGGTGCGGCGCCCCACCCTAGAGTTTTGACTTGTTCTCTGCTCTCTGCCTTGACAGCCGGAGAGACTCCAGGGCACACACTATTCAGTTCAGTCGGATGTGTGGAGCATGGGCCTATCACTGGTTGAGCTGGCTATTGGACGCTATCCCATCCCCCCTCCCGATGCCAAGGAACTGGAGGCCATATTTGGCCGGCCAGTGCTGGACACAGGTGGGGCAGAAGGCCACAGCATGTCCCCAAGACCAAGGCCTCCAGGACGACCGGTTAGCGGTAAGACCTTGTTTAATTTCCCCAAACATTGGCATTGGTTTTATGCGCATTCGATCTTCTCCACAGTCTGCGTAATATGCATGTTTTAGTTGAGCCTTGCGAATTGTTTTCCCCCAGGACATGGAATGGACAGCAGGCCAGCCATGGCTATATTTGAGCTACTGGACTACATTGTCAATGAGGTCAGAGAATTTGCTTAGCGTGCAACTTATTTCCTTTGTGCTTATTTTTTGCCTTTTATAGTATTTTTATGTAGCAGTTTCACTTCAACATCACCCCTTTTTCTGCTCACCACCTGTCTCTACATCTGCAGCCACCACCCAAGCTGCCCCATGGCGTCTTCACCACTGACTTTGAGGAGTTTGTAACGAAATGGTGAGCTCCTGTGTGTTATCGCTGGTGTTTTTACTGTACGAACCTGCAAAATCTTCAAAACGATATCTGAGCTATGTCAAAGTTGGACCATGATAAAAGGGCCGTAGTACAGGGATATCCATTCCAGCTTCTGGAGGGCCAACCTGCCCCAACACACTTGCCTGGATGTTTCTAGTAATTCTGAAGACCACGTTTAGCTGGTTCAAGTGTGTTAGTTAATTAGGATTGGTGCTAAACCCTGCAAGATAGTGGACCTCCAGGAGCAGGATTGGACACCTCTAGTGTAGTACAGTTTGGGGAATGCAGGTTTGAATCTGGACTGCATTGTTCCTGATCTCATACGTACTTCTGTTCATTTCTTGTAAATCTTCACAGATTGCATTTAAATGTACTTTAAAAGTTCAGTCAGACTAACTTGTCACACAAACAGTTTGGTCTGACTGAAATCTACCAGTTTGGTTTTTGCAAAGTCTGAATAACTGCTCTACATAATGTAATTGTATCTTAGATTTGTCCAGTATGTGCACAATTTTATCTGACTACAATTAGCCCCAGTGTTGTGCACCTGCTCAGGGCTCGCAAAATTTCAAAATCCCTGGTAGCCCTTCGGGCAGGTACTCTTCAGATTTTGGTAGCCCGAAATTAATTTAACTAGCCCAAAAAAAGAAGACCATAAATGTCAATCAAAAACATTTTCAATACACAAATATCAACACATATCAAGGAAAGAGTTTTATTTTACTATTTACAGGTTCCCTCTAATGTTTTTTTTCTTGCTGAGCAAAACTTTTCTCTATTGGGCAGACATTTCGGGCACCTGAGCAAAAACAGTCTTTATACCAGACCTGTACAGCGCGCACACAAAAAAGTGTGGAACTTTTAACTTTAATGTGCTATTTATATTTGATTTGACACTTGATGTAACTAAATGTACATTTTAGGTTACCTGAGAAAACATTTTTTACAGTATAAATACACTGCAGTTCAAAAGCTTGGGATCAGTAAATATATTTTTTTAAAGAAGTGTCTTATGCTCATCAAGGCTGTAGCCTATCTATTTGATAAAAAAAAAAACTGAATATTATTCCACAAAATAATATTTTGAAATATTATTGCAATTTAAAATAAATGTTTTCTATTTTGATATACTTTAAAATATAATTAATTCCTGTGACGCAAAGCTGAATTTTCAGCATCATTACTCCAGTCTTTACATTTACATTTAACATTTAATCATTTAGCAGACGCTTTTATCCAAAGCGACGAAAATCATGTGACACTGACAGTCTTCAGTGTCACATGATCCTTCAGAAATCATCAGTATGCTGATTTATAATCAACGCTGGAAAGAGTTGTACTGCTTAATATTGTTTGGGACCTGTGATATTTTTTTTTTAAATAAAAAGTTAAAAATAACTGTTTATTCAAAATAGAGATTTTGTTACAATATACACTATTCAAAATATACACTATTTTTCTTTCTTTTTAAAGATACTTTAAAAGAGTTTAAAGAAAGTTAAAGAAACTTTATTCAGCAAGGATGTGTTACATGGATACAATTGATAGTAAAGACTTATATTGTTATAATAAATTTTGAATAAATGCTATTCTTTTTAACTTTTTATTAATCAAAGAAAAATGTAAAACAGGTTCCAAAAAATATTAAGCAGCACAACAGTTTCACTATTGTAAATCAGCATATTAGATCAGCAACACTGATATTAATTCAACATTTCAGAATGATTTCTGAAGATCATGTGACACTGAAGACTGTATGATGTAATGATGCTGAAAATTCAGCTTTTCTTCACAGGAATAAATTATATTTTAAAGTATAGGTATTAAAATAGGAACCCAATATTAGAAATTGCAATATACTATTGTTTCAGTATTTTTTAAATAAATACAGCCCTGATGAGCAAGAGATTCCATTAAAAAACAAGGTCAATTATTTATTAGGTTTATAATATAGGCCTAACATAATATAATATATCAAAACAAACTATTTAAACTGATAGAATAGAATTGAATAGAAAACAAACTGAAGCAAAACTTAAGCTGAGATCTGTAAGTTAAATATATAAAAAAACGTGAACATATAAATTATTCTATAGCTGTCTAAACATCCCTATGAAGTACAGTTTGCACAATACACCTGTGTGTGACTGTATATGTCTCAGAGTTTTGTTACCGTTCTGTGCCCATCCTCCGCTGTTTCCAGCACATAATCAAGCCACTCTTCTTTAATACATGAGGACGTTTATTTCACATGTCTTGTCATTTGCGTTGGTTCTCATGTTGAGCGCACCGCAACCATTGAAGTATTCGGTTTCTACAGCGACTCGTTTTTGGCGCACATCATTCTCTTTCTATGAAACCTGTAAACCGCATTCACCGGTTCTAACTCTATAGCGACATCAACTCTATAGCGGTTTGCCTGAGTATTGCGATTCTTTCGCTTTTACTGGCATTCAATCAAATGACTTTCCCAACTAATTATTGCGTGCGAGCGGCACATTATTTCTTCTGCGCGGCCGCGGTTGTAGAAGTGTGCGGCCGCGCGCACGCAGCTTTAGAGGGAACATTGCGTGGGAGCCCTGTATTTAAGGTAGCCCGTCGGGCAGGGCGGTGATACATTTTGGTAGCCCGACTGGAAAACACAATAGCCCCGGGACGTCGGGCTAGCGATTTTGCGAGCCCTGGTGCTCCAAAAGAAAGAGGTGTGACATTCATTGTCTGTTAAGTCCTCCAAAAATTTGTTTACTGGGACTGGCAGATTAAGCCTACGCAAGGTAGCTTGACTATGCAAAAGAAAAAAGTGTGTGTGTGTGTATATATATATATATATATATATATATATATATATATATATATATATATATATACACATACACATACACACACACACACACACACACACAGAGTGGTGTAGTCTAGTTTTTTGTAGTGAGTATACGGTGATTTTTTTTTTTCCCTTCCCAGCCTCATACTCACCCATCCCAGAGCAGCCACTCATAAGCAACACCACACTCACTAAACAGGGCTCTACGCTTACTTTTATTTTTAGGGGCACTTGTGCCCATTACGAAGTAATATTGAACTCCTTAAAGTGATTTACAGGGGCATTTTTTTCCTAACTTTATTTTTGAAGTGTTATCTTTTGTCAAATTCAAAAGTGTTTTTTTATAAGCTTTTTTTTCAGAATTTCTAATTAAAACGAATAGGTTACCGATCAAATAAAATCAGTATTAACAAAATTAATTTGCACTACAGAAGTGGCACAGAAGAACACAAAACTGGCTTGTATGTATTTATAGACATTTAATGAGGCTCAGAGGTGGCATGAGTGCAAACTTCATAAATTCATGTTGAGATTTGTTTTAAATATAACATTTTGAATATAGAAATATTCGACAAGATTATTTTAAAATAGAACTGAATTAAATGAGAAAGAATAAGTGTCTGTGACCCGTTAAAAATACTAACATTTGTTTTCCGGGGGTTAATTTTACATGCGCAAAAAGCAGCAAACAACAGAACATGAGGATTCACATGATCATCATAGCTATCACATGCACCTGCAGCGCTTCTGCGAGCGGAGAAAAACATAATAAAGCTAGGCGACATATATATATATATATATATATATATATATACACTGTGCAATTAATCAAAATTCAATTTCGATTTCGGCCTCCAACGATTATGAAAATACAGTAATCGAGATAAAACGATTATTGCGCCCCATTCCGCCCCCTTTCCAGCAGTGCTCTTTCACTCCTCCATAAAAGCCCAATTTCACATGCAAATCAGTAAAATCATGTAACGAGACTTTTGCAAAATGGGACGTGATTGATTTATTTAAGTTGATTAGATGTATTTATGTTTTTAAAAGTGTGAAAGAGAACTTGCGCTTCCTCGGGAAGATTATTGTGTATGTGCTCAGAGACAGAACACAACACGGACATGTAAAGTCATCTTTTAGCAAAAGGTGCATGCCTAAATGGTCAAATACATGCAAAAATGTGTCAAAATGTGGCGCTTAGTGATTATTCACGTAAACCCTCGTCGGTTATGTAATAAATGAACATAAAGAGTTGAGAATGAAAATACTTGTGTAACCGTAAATTGGATCCGTGCGGCTCTTAAGGTGACAGCGGACTATATTCCTGCTGCGACTGCTTAATATTAATCAAACAACAAAAGACAAAGACAAAATCACACACTGCTCTTGACTGAAGGACGTTTGAAGATTTAATAAGAAACAAAGGTTTAATTCTTACAGTGAAGACTATGCTGTTTTATTTTACATTAGGTTATTCAATTTCTCTAGTAGGCTGTTAACTGAATAGCTACTTTAGACTTGCATTAACAAAACAAAGCACAGTTTGTTTCATTTGTATCTTTTTTTATTCTGTTGTATTCTTTTGCTTTTTTTATTACTGGCATTGTATTCCTTTGCTTTTCAATTACTGGCAGTTTAATAATTTTCAATCATTTTGAGGACCTTTTTAGTTTTTTTTTTAACTAAGATTAGTTACTCTGGTATTCTGCTGTGGTATTGAGAATTGAGACATTTCGCTGGTCTCTAAAATGTAGATGTCAAAGCAACCTTATTTACAGAAAATATATATTTCATATATATCACTATCTTTAAATAAATCTTTCATATAAAGTTTTGGTCATATGGCCCGAATAAATAGGCCTATACGAGAAAAATATTTTCACTTAAATAATTTAGGAAAACGAAAGAAAAACTGTGCAACAAGTAGCCTATGCAGAGTTTCGGTTCATTTTTGTGCTGCGTGAAATGAAACCAGACGGCAGAAAGCGGAATCCTATTTTTTAGGCTTAATTTACAAAAGCGCAAAGATTTGTTTTTATTGTGAATAAAATTGTATTTATTCACAAATAAAAGCAAACCTTTTACAATTCCGATTATCTTCATGACTGAAAGGAGTATTTGCTTCCACTGTTAGAAGGAAAAAAAAAGTCTAGTGATTGCTCCAGCGCCGCATGCGCGCACACAGTTAAACATTCTACCTTGACAATGCAGCCTGTTCATTATCATTATAAAAAACATATGGGAAAAAAACACACTGCTCAGTTTAAATATACATGTAGTAAAATCTGTGCCGTTAAGCGTTATCACCGTACCGCCGTGAAGTTATGCAAAACATATTGTTTTAGGTGGATATTGGAACGTGAGTGAAGCAGGCCTACATAAAAGGTAAATAATATTTTGGCATTCAAATACATCGCGAATACGGAAACATTTGATTTTGTGTCGAACGAGAGACCCAACATTGGTTTCAGTTTCATTTTAGCCTAAATTAATTCGTTTTGGTTTGTCGTTTATATAGCTATAGCTTCTTACATTTTTAATTCTTGTTCTTTTCTAAATAGTCTACTGTTAATTGAAAGGATTTGTTGTGAAGTGAGGGGAACTAAAATAGCCTAGCTATGTTTACAGTGTTTATTATAATGTTTGTAATTCGCGTCGGCCTATTCTGAATGAAATAATAAAATGCGATTTATGTTGTTTTTTTCTCTCACTCTCTCTAAAAATTTGTTTATTTTTTTTAATACACGTAGCTTATTTTAACCATGCAGCAAACCCTTTTAAAATATTTTGATAAATTACTGAAGAAAAAAAAAAAAGTGACTTTAAACCATTTAACTGATTGTATTAATCGGTCAAAATTCTTATCGGTCGGTTAAACAGTTAAAATGAACATCCCTAATAAAAAAAAAAAAAAAAAATATATATATATATATATATATTAGTGCTGTCAATCGATTAAAAAATGTAATCGCGTTAATCACAGTCCTAGACTGTGATTAATCACAAATTTAAAATATTAGGATTTACCTGTAAATGTGTTGAAATAAAGAAATGCATGACAAACTAGTCATAATCCTTATTATTCTTTTATCATTATTCTTTTGTTTTTATTTAGCCATTATCAGTCTTTATACTGGCAATAAAACGTTTACCAAACCACAACACTTCAATCCCAGAATACATTTACCCAACTATTATCAAAAGTATTTCTAAATAAATACAACAAAACATTTCTTGCAACCTTACGTGAAGTATTATGACAAAATGCATTATGAAGAAGAATTGGACCTGTTCTGGTGCATTAGAGCTAACATTAGCATCATAAGACAATTTATGAGATTAATAGTACACTTTTACTCAGAACTCACTTTAAACCACCATCGAGTGTTTGTAATAACCTCCTTTTGCGATCACATGTGGAATTTGGTTGTTTACTGTTGTTAAAATATGCTTTTTATAGCCTTTTATATCGCTGCAAAAATGAGCATTTCAGATGTAAGTTACACATTCATCTCAAGAAAATCACATAGAAACCATATCCTATCGTAATCGTGTGTTTATTATCTTGTATAATCTATAGTGGCTGTTGTCATGTTTATTTCTGCTGTGTTGTATGTTCTGGCTGAAACTCACGTTGTTTGTGATGATAACGCCTCTCCGTTCTGAAGTTGCCAGGTATACATTCCAAGTATGATACACATTAGTAAAAGGATCTATTTTCATTTTTATTTGTCTATATACATTTTGGGCGGCCGCGGTAGATTATAAAAGTAGCCCGAAAACCCGCAACCCACGGCTCTGTAATTTTTCCCGCGACTGTATTTTCAAAATAGCCCACGGCCACTTGTGCCTGTGTGTGTGCCACAGCCGCTACCCTGGCAACACTGGTTCACTCTACGCTCATCACACACTGACAGATAACCTTCCGCGCTGCGACGACGGGAAGAAGTTGGGGTCAAACCTTATCAAACGATTAATTTGCGTTAAAAAAATATTAACGCGTTAAATTTTTTAGATTAATCACATGCGTTAACGCGTTAAAGTTGACACCCCTAATATACATATCTATATATATATATATATATATATATATATAAAAACAGTGATTGTAAAAATACTTACTGTCCTGTCAAATTAAGGCAAAACCTCCCTACTGCTTAAGGCTAATGTCTTATTCAATTCAGAATTTTATTTTGCCTTACTGATGTTTTTCCTGTGTTTTTCACAGCCTCATTAAGAGCCCTGCTGACAGAGCTGACCTTAAGATGCTAATGGTACGTACAATTCCCTGTATAGTTACAATTATATTCAACAAAAATTTTAGTTTTTATGACAACATCTAGTGGAATAAAGTGGTAGGACTTGAAGAGATAGTTCACCCAAAAATGAAAATTCTGTCATTAATTACTCACCCTAATGTCGTTCCAAACCCGTAAGATCTTCCTTTATCTTCCGAACACAAATTAAGATATTTTTGATGAAATCCGAGAGCTTTCTGACTTTGCATAGACAGCAACACAACTAACACATTCAAGACCCAGAAAGGTAGTAAGGACATTGTTAAAATAGTCCATGTCACAGTGGTTCAACCATAATTTTATGAAGCAACGAGAATATTTTTGTGCACACGCATGCTTTGTGGTACTCTCTTGAACGCGTGGCGGAGACTGACACAGAAGAGAGGAAATTGGTAAATAAAGTTATTTTTGTTTTCTTTGCGCACAAACAGTATTCTCATAGCTTCAAAACATTACGGTTGAACCATTGATGTCACATAGACTGTTTTAACGATGTCCTTACTAATTTTCTGGGCTTTGAACATTGCTGTCTATGCAGGGTCAGAAAGCTCTCGGATTTCGTCAAAAAAAAAAAAAAATTGTGTTCTGAAGAAGAATGAAGGTCTTGCGGGTTTGGAACGACATGAGGGGATTAATTGCAGAATTTTCATTTTGGGGTTAACTATCTCTTTAAAGAGTGAGAGCTTTTTGGAGTGACAACACATCCAGTGCCAGTTTTTGGCCATGTTAGTACAGCAATTAGCTAGATACAACTTGATTTTGAAATGTTTTCCCCTTCGTACTCAGTATAGTACTGACAGAAGGCACTCATAGCATGATGCATTGTAGAATATAATGCATTACAGAAATAATACTTGCAGGGGTAAATTGATGTATACTTAGTGAGAATCAAAGTAGGATGTACTGAAAATAAAATTTATGATATTTAATAAAAATAATTAATAATAAAATTAAGTGATATTCATTTGCAGGGCCACACGTTCATCAAGCGGGCCGAGGTTGAGGAGGTGGATTTCGCTGGATGGCTGTGTAAAACCATGGGCCTTCACCAGCCCAGCACACCCACTCATAGTGCTGAATGAACGCTGGTTCACAGCGTAGCCACCCATGTCATCCTCATCCTCTGCTCTACTTCTCTCCTTTTTGCTCTCACAGGCCTGTATGCTTGTAAGCCTCTGACACACCGCTGTGCGCTCTTTTGCCGTTCTCCGCTTGCTCTTCCCTTCCACCGCGGTGCGTTCTGGGGCACTGTTTTATAAGAGCTTCTGGTGTTGGAACACAGTCGTTTGAATGAATATGGAGATTAGAGTCACTTAAGTGGAGTGGCTGTATTTTTAATGACCACATTATTCAGGAATGTCCAAATTGGTAAAGATCAGCTAGGTTTTGTTTGTATAACAGCTATTTCATTTTTTTACTTTTATGGTTGGTTTAATAATTCATTATATTATGTTTTTTTTTTTTTTTTTTTTTTTTTTTGCTTAAGCGCTATTCTTTGGCAGTTAGCATTACACTGTGTTAAAATGGATAGCTTGGTTCAAAGGCAAACATTTAATTGAGAATCAACTTCCGTTTGCATCACAAAAAAAACAGAGGGCTACTGTGGATCATAGAGATTGGTTTATTTCAAAGATGATTATAAATGCAAGATGGCCAAATCCGCAACGCTCAAGTGCATACGCACAGTTGTTTAGCTTGTGCATTGCAGGTAGCACTGCTACACGGCCAAGTACTCCATCACACCAATCAATGGTCATGCTGTAAGTTTGCACACATTAGCAAAAAGAAACATAAGTTTGGGGGGTGGGGGGCTTGAAAGGTTTTCTTAAATCTTGCTTCATTTTTCAACTTAAAATCATCTTCAGAAGGGTATATTTGTGAAGAATTATTGTTTAAAACTTATGCTTCAGTGTTCTTTTTTTATTTTAAAATGAAACCTAAAATTTCTTGCTTTTGATTTCAAGTTTGAATACAACCAGGGTTGCATCTATCTTTACAGTGCTTTTACAATAAGCCTGATTAATTTAAACACAAGTTAAATCCAAGTTATTTCAACCAAGACCACAACAGGTACACGCATAGTCTGGTCTTCAGTGGTATATAAAGTGCAAAGTAACATCTCAGGCCACCATATACAGTGCTATGCAGATCAAATTAACCTCAGCAGATATTGCTGTATAAGTAGGTCTTATATATACACGGGTGTGACAGATGGGCATTGTGAAGTGTGGCTAAAGCCCACTTGCTCTAAATAGCTTTTTTTTTCTCTTTCTCTAGTACTTTTTAGTAACATTGAAACTGTATTACACACTGGCATTCAGCTCCGACCAAGTGAATGCGTCGCCACACATGTGTATAAAATATATGTACAGTACAAATGGTACTGGTTTCAGTCTTAAAATAGCATTATTTTTTTTTTTGGACTAGTTTAGTGAAGAGGATACAAGTCATTTTATTACCATATGGAATGTGTTGAATACAGTTCTAATATAAAAATAAAACTTATTTGTGAATGATTATTTGGCTGTAGTTGTTGTCAGTCTGTGTTTTGGATAATGTTTGAAGATTTTATTGCAGTGTACTATATTTAATGCAAATTGTTAAATAATAAGAGTGAACATTTCATTACATGATTTGAAATATAAGGCATATATAAGAAATATAGATGGCTAGAAAAACATGTGATTTGCATTATAGCTGTTAATTTCTGGTATATTTTAGCACGGCTGTGATAACCAGTACTGGAAGATGCATATTTTAAAATGGTTTATTAATGATATATAATGTATTATTATTATTTTTTTTATCTAAATTAAGTCAACGGTAATACAGCTAACATACTTTGTACATGTAAAATTGTGGCATGTTTTGAAAACGAAAAAAAAAAGGTAGATGGCTGCTCACCAGTTAGGGATGAGCTGTTACAAAACCAAGCTGCAGAGACATGTTTTATAAAATACTTTGGCATACGTTTCTGAAAATGTGTGCAAAATATGAATTTAGTAACTTGAAATGCACCTTTACAGCTTCTTTTAATTATGAACAGTGTTGGGCAGTAACGAATTACTAGTAATTTAGTTACTGTAATAATATTACTTTTTGCAGTAACTAGTAGTGTAACTAATTACTAATAAGATTTCAGTAATAATATTACAGTTACCATCCATAAAACAGCTTAGTTACTTTTGATGCCTCAACCCCGCTGATTTAAAATCTAACAATCAAATAATTCCTAGAATTATTTTCATAATTTTCACGACTCGCACATGCATGTGATGTCCCCTGTGCAGCAGGCAAGCTTGGAATATAGAAAAGCTTACATTCAGCAGATATAAATATTGCATTATATTGATTTTGTCAAGAAAAAAGATGATCTGAACACTGTTGTGTAAGTTGTGGCTTTACTTGACTCTGGCATTACATCCCACCCACATCCCTCTGATCAACATGTACATTATATTACTATAATTAAAAATCTTTTTGGAAAATTAAACCGTTTCTTACAAACTTATGTGATTTGATAAAATACATAACGAAATATAATCGTATATATGGGTAACGGAGAAATTACTTCAAACTACACATGACAGTTAATGAGATTAATACAACACTTCTGCTTGAATGTCACTATCAATCACTATTGAGTGTTTGTAATAACTTCTGACTGCGATCCAGTGTGGATGTTGGTCAAATGATGAGGCAGAAATATGTTATTAGTAACATTCTAGAAGATTTATATGTGGAAGATACACAGTTACAACTTCTGTGGGGCGTGAAGAAAAAGTAATGCAACTAGTAGTGTAACTAAATACTGTTACCATAAAGTAATAAGTAAAGTAACAATATTACTTTTGAAAGGAGTAACTAGTAATGAGTAATATTACATTATTTGAGTAACTAGCCCAACACTGATTATGAATCAGTTTTAAGTGTCCCAGTTATACTGCCCTCTATGTCTGGTGTGCGTTAGTTCATCATGCTTGTCTCCTACTTAATACTTCAGCATTTAAGCACAACTCGGTGTCATACACAATTACGCTCCTCTGCATCCACTCCCTGTTTTACGGGAGAGTCCTCGATTGTACAGTCACTCTTAGAGAGGTCATATACTGCTCCTCCTGTTTTTGAGAACTTTCAGTCCAGCAGCAGGTAAGCGGGCGAACAGGTCTCTTAAGTGGTGGAGGATAATCCATGTCTGTCCCGCTGGTCAACTGCACTCATCGCTTCCCTCAGCATGATTTTGGTGAGTATGGAGAATCACAGTACGCGTTTGGTTACTTATTTTTAATTACCGTTTGTAGTGTTTTGGAGGGTTCGGTTGTTACATGTAAAGAAGGAAGACGTGTCAAAAAGGTGAAGCAGTAGGTGAATAGTGTTACTTCTATCATACGACCCCTTGAGTGTAGGGTACACTCTATGAGCTGTATTAGTTTGAGGTGTGTGTGTATATGTATTGCGGGGGGGACTGCTGGCAGACCCTGAGTGTCCTGGAATGTGCCATGGCTTGTTCTGGGGTGGGACTCCATGACCTCAGGCAATGGGATGGGTGGGTGCGACTGCATTCGCAAACACAGGGGAGAAAGAAGGACGGTTAACTCTCATTATTTTGGCACACTCGCTCACCCAAAGTACACGTGCAACACCCCTGCAAACAACTTTGTACAAATACAGGCCGGTTTTACCAGCGATATCCTTGTGAACTCCACTGTTGTGTTCATGTCATGAGTGATGGTGGCCACTATGGCATGATAACAACCTTTTACTGTATTCCCAAGAGAGTAACAGAGGAGAACAGCATGGGGGAATGCTGTTTCTTTAAGAGAGAGGGAGAGCGAGAGAGAGAGAGAGAGAGAAAGGGAGGGACCTTTTTGCCCTCCAGAAACCAGGAAGGGAATTGAGTTGATCTGCTGGTGCTTGGTTAGCGCATACAGAGCTTTGAACAGCAGGGACAGCTAAGAGAGAGAGAGAGCTCCACAGAGGAGGAGAGAAGAGGAGGGAAGAGCTAACCCATAACAAGCACCGCCACGGCCATCGCAGGTGAGCTCGTTTCCCCCTGCTTGTCCCCCGCGTCGTCTGCCCAGGGCCTATCGACTGAAGGGAGCAAGGCTGAGAAGGAAGGAATGAGGGAGGGGGACAGAGAGGAGAGGAGAGAGAGAGAGAGAGAGAGTATGTGTGTGGGGGGTAGGAGGGGGCTCCAGTGCCAGTGAGGAATTATTACTCTTTTTCTTTGGTCTTCCGAGTAACTGATTTGGTACACCTTTGGTTCACTGGCATTGCTTTAATAAACTTTTTTTTCTTCTGTTCTTACTGTTGTTAACTTTTCTGGTGTTGTTTTGGAGGCAACCCTTAAGGGGTGTGTTTGTCGGAGGTTAGACGAGGAGAACGTAGTAGGAAGGAACCAAAAATAATTCCATAGGACAAGGTACAGTGCTATGCACTGGGGTCCGCTTTTTTTAAACCTATGTTGTCATTCATGAAGAAACAAACTCTGATAACTTGTGCACGCACCTTTGGCTTTTTTCTTTCTGTCACAAATTGCATTTACACTGGTTACTGTTATGATGGAATATTTTAGGTAAAAAAAAGTCTCATTTGGGTCAAGAATGCTGAATATGTCAGATGATGTAGGGTGACAATATAAATTTATTGTATTGAAGTTCTACAGAGTTGTGTTTGGATTCCTTTGTCTTTTCTCATACGGACAGCCCTTGGCACTGCTTGTTGGCTGGTCTGTACTTTTAATACCTGGCATCCTGCTAGCAACACACGGTAGTGTATAATTCAGCTCTGAATGCTTACGTTGAAGCAAGCTCTTAGATGTGGGGGTGGCAAGAGCAAACGGTTTGGGACTTGTAGTTCTTAGCAGTGGCCTAGAAGCAGGAGAAGTCATACTTAAGGACTGCACTTCCCAGAGTGCCTTGCCCTTGGCCATACAGGAAAGGGAACAGCCGGTAGCCTATCCTAGTGGGGAGGTGTGGTGATTGAGGAGCGGGCAAGCCAATCGCAGAGGGGGAAGTGAAGCCAGAGCAGTGGGCTGAAAATAGAGTGGGGGAGTTAGTAGGTGTCTGCCTGTGTGGGATCAGGCAAGGGCTTGCCTGTGTAGCTAGGGCCACTCGGAAGTTTCCTGTCTGCAGTTGCTCCAGACCAGAGCCCTGCCCAGGCACAGAGGCAGGCAGGCAGAGGGAGACTGAGCTGACCCACAGGGAAACAAAATTCTGGCCGGCCGGTAAGAGCTCCGAATGCACTCTCACTCTCTCTGGTGTCTGAGACGGGAAAGGCAAGCTAGAAGAGAAATAATGGAATCTTAAAAGGGGAAAGAGAGGGACTTGGCTTGATTAAGTTCAGAGCGCTTGACCCACTTGCAGATGGCATAAAGATGGAAAACGGAGGCCTGCTGTATTAAGGTATGACTTGGTGAGCTTCTGTGCAGCGAGTTTCACTTTCCAAGTACTTTCTTAACTGAATTCTGTCTTTGTGATTCTTATTTTTATCTGATCTGACTGTTACAAATTGCCATTTAATAAAAAAAAATGTTTTCAAGCAGATTCATTTAATTTTGGTCACAAAAGGTTTGGTTTAACTCTGGTGGACTCTGGTGAAATGGTTTCAAATAAAGTGAAATTCACATCAAAGACATCCTGCTCATTGAGATCTCTAAGAACCTTGGACTTTGGAAAGTTTTTCCTCTTCTCTTGGCAGATCCCTTGTAGGCTTCTCTGCCCCCTCATTCTTTTTATAGCTATGCCATAATGCACATCAACATATTCTCCCTTGGTAAGGGTCTTTAACAGGGTCTCATGACTTGTCAAATAAGAAGACTGCATGTTTGTCCTGGACTCAAAGGCATTGCAGGAAGCTGCAGTCTCTTTCGCTCTCTCTTTCTTTTATTCAAAGATGTATGCAGATCATTTCCAACCCATACTTGCTCGACTCGTTTTCACTAGTGCGGGTACAGGGAGGACGCAAGGGGTATTTTTATTCACTGATGACGCCCAGTGTCTGAATAATGCACAGACAAGGCTCCTTGTCTCACTGGGGTGAGGCCAATCTTTATTGTCTTTTGCTCGTTTAAGTTGCAAAGAGATTCTTACCCACCATAAACCAGTTAACCCTGTACGTAGTTAAATTACCTGACAGGGTCGTTTCAGGTCAGCATTTATGACAGGTAAGGTATGTGTGAACTTCATGCTGATACACATGCAGTGTTTTATTTATTTTGTATTAACTTGATGTGTTGTGTTTATTTCAGTAAGTATGTGCTTTATTTAAAGTTTCAATTGCTAGACATCCAGTGTGAATTGTTTAGGTTTTTATGCACTTGTATGTATGAGATATTTGACTAGCTTTTGATTGCTTATGAAATACAAATTGTATTTGAACTTTCACAATCCTTTTGAAAAGTTATGTAAAATTGTGGTCTGTTGTGAAGACATAAAGCATCTGTTTTTGCGTCCTTGTGCAGTGCAGGACTGAGGGCTGAAGGCACTAGAGGTTACCAGCTACTGTTTGGCCAAAAAGTATAATTCTAATGCTAAAGTAATGTTTGACCTTTTTGAACACACTTTGAAATGGCTGAAATCTGAACAAGGTTTAGTTTTATAACATCTGGGGGACAGTAGACGTCTGTGAAACATTTTTGAATTGATCAAATTAAAGACTGATGCTGGGAGATGGGCTGCTGCAAGCTAGCATCACTATCGGTAATCAGAGAGCTCATCTCATTCTCTCATTGCACTCTTTAAAGGGCCTTCTTCCACTTGTTCTTATCTGCTGAGAGTCTGTCGACATGAGTGAGGCCGCCTTCTTGGTTTCCTTGACAGTAATGTGGAATCCAATTGCTGTAAGTTTATGCTCTCGCCCCCATTCGTTATTGTGGAGCTCGACCTCCAGCAGGTGGAGGAGTCCTTGACATACTTACCTTAGTGCGATCGTTCACAGATATGCTGGGAGGTAGAGCTGAAAAAGAAAATCCTGGGTGGGTTGTCATGTCTTTTTGCCGCTGCAGAAGAGGGAAGTGGAAGCTGTGGTGGACTGGTGGTGGAGTGTGCAGTGCAGTGTCTGGGAGAGCTGGTCATCTGATAACAGAGCGGGTTCTGTTACACCATCACCAGAGCCATGCAGGAAGTCTTCTTCCGCCCAACCGGCCTGGCTGCCGCAGCAGAAGAGCTCAAGACATGGACTGTGGCCTGAGCGCAAGGGCACTGGAAGGGCTGGAGTTGCGCTGCCGCCATTACTCAATTTTGTTTCTGTTTCATGTGTTGGTTTTCTTGCTCTTTCCTTATTTCCTGGCCCAGCCACAGTTTGTCCGAAAGGCTGATGCAGGGAGTTAGGTCTGGAAAAGTTTGGTCAAACTATGAGGGGGCGTCATGGCATTTTCACACGTGGGCTTCATTCTAACACGGGACTCTAACTGCTGCTGGTCTAGAAAGATTGTAGGCACGTTGTTGCTTTTGAAGCTGAGTTTCTTGCCTTATCTGCTCTACCTTTTGTAGTATGCTCTGTTCCTATCTGATATACTTCTGCAACTAAGACCTTTAATTTCTCACCATAAAGAGTACGTAGTTTGCTTGTACTATTGACCCTATGACATAAGATTTTTCCTTAAAGAGGGATGTAATTTTGTGTCTATAGAAGGTTCCAGCAACTAAAGTGAGGTGAAATAAACAGTTGCGCTAGTGTGCGCTTGTTTCTAGCAGCCTCACCCAATACCTTTTGGGGGGCATTGTGAATACAAGGCTGGATTTTTGGCAGCCTACTGACATATCTCCAGTGAAACAGCCCAGCACTACAACTCCAGTTTGATCAGTTGTTCGCCCACTTCCTGCTTGCACTTTTTGCGACCAATCATGCTTCCCTAACCAGTGCTGGCAGGAGTGACTCATTTGCAGGGCCTTGCTCAAAATCCTGTTCTTCTTGGAACCAGTCAGTCCCTCTCCATACTGTTTACGATTATCCGGTAATATCCTCTCTGCCTTGACCTTGAACCCTATCAACCTAGTGTAGTGACTCCACTTCCTTCCCTCATGAGGCAGGAGCTAATCACACAAACACACACACTAGCTTGCACATACATACTGAGTGGACATGTCAGAGGGATGCCCTGTGTACATAAGTCACATGTTTGTCATTAATCCTCTCAAAAGATTCTTTCGAAGGATTCCCTCGTGAAATACACAGTAAAGGTGTGACTGACGAAAAAATAAAGTTAATAGAAAGACATCAAAGTGTTCCGTAAAACCCTGCTGCTTATTTTGGTTTATGTCATAAGTCAATGTGTGTTCCTGGAATGTGTGGCATGTGCTTGCCTAAGATGTTTCATTCTGAGGTGTCAGTTTTCGGTTCATATAATGAGCAAGTAAATTTACTTACTTAGCGTTGTTTTGGAGTTAGTTGAGGAGAGAAGAAGCTGCATTCTAAGAACTTAATCACCAAACACATTGAATACCCTTAACACAATTTGATTGAGATTTTTTGAAAGAGATTTTAATCTCAATGAGTTTTTTAACCTGGTTAAATAAAGAAAACGATTGACAGTAGTTACCTCATGATTCTTGTAAAAAGATTTTACTGTGTTGGCGGTGTTATTTCCATCTGATTACACAATTCTGAACTATTTCTGAACTAGTTATATTGTAACCTTACATACCAATAGGTAATGTGCTAGTTGAACTTCTAAACTCATTAGTTTACACTTGACCAGATTAATTAAAACAATTCAAATACTTAAGACAGTTTGACAGTCTCTGAAATCTATTTTCGATAGCCTCACTTCACATTGGCTGGGAGGGGCTGTTAGGGGAGGGTGGGGGCAGGGGTGGGATGAGTATTCGCAGTAACTTGTGGTTTGACTTGCAAAGTAGTTGAGGCCTGTGCGTGCGGCCATCAGAAGAGGTCTGAAATGAGACGTTGGGGCCGTTGCACGGCCCCTGTCACCCATAGCCATGAATAAGTGATGAAGAATGTTGGGAGCCCTGAGAAGGTGTCAGGATCAGGTTTGTTTGCACTGTTTCCTCTTTCTTTCAGCTTTGCCCCGGGTTTATTCAGGGACAGAGATGCTGCTTAACTGGTGCCTTGCTATCACCCACAAGCTGAAGTGCAGAGAGATGACATTTGGTTTTAAGTGTTTTTTTCTAAGAAACTCCCTATGATAGCAAAACTACTCTTGCTCTTTTTCTCTGAAATTCATGTTTTTTTTTTTTCAGAATTTCTGATTTTATGAGTTTTTCCAGGTGTGGCACAGGTTTCTTGTGAATTAAGGTAAATTGTCTGAACTGAAAAGGTATATTTTAGTGTTTAATGAGACTAAAATTGAACAATTCTGTTATCATCTACTCGCCCTCATTTACTCACCCTCACAGAGGGGCGAACTATCCCTTTAAAATAAACACCATTTTTGAGTCAGATCATTTTCCCTGATTTATGAGGTACCATACCTCGAAACACTTATTGTCTAACCCAACCTCCAGCCTGGCTTCTACCTTAACTTATTCAAATTCTCTGCAATAAAACAATGAGATAGAAAGCACATGTTAGTCAAGCAGATGGGATGGGGTGGGGGGTTATCAGAGAGATAACAGAAAACCAAAGAGCTTGCCCTACAGGTGCCCATCATTTAGCTCAAAGGTGAAGGGAGAGACGGAACGAGAAGGGCTTAAGCCATTGGCTTATGGGCATTACCATCTAACTTAAACAAGTCAAGACGTGGTCCAGTGGGGGACTATTATTGGAATGGCTTCTTTGAAGTGTGCTATATAGAAGTTTGTAGTGCATATGTGCCCTAGATTATGGTATTTTCATCATATTCTGACACTGAACTCTTTAACTGTATTTGCTAAAGTCAGATGGCTTGAAAAAATGACACAAAAGGTGAGCCTGAATGTCATCCACAGTAATAATGCACACAAGACTAGTCGTGGGGGTTGGATTTCCTGCTGTGTTTTAGCTTCCCACTACCTCTCAATTGCTACACCAATAGTGACCTGACTTGGTGCCAGCTCTCAAGGTGTGGAGGAAGGCAGCTTTGTGCAAGCGTGAGAGAGAGCGAGCAAGCAGCCAGGTTGAGCAGGTCTTGCATACATACCAAGGGGCTTGATCTGAAGGAATGTCATTTGAATGCATTGCTCTTATTGAGTATAATCCCCCTGTGGCCTCCACCCCTGCTGGGTCACTCTGGCAGATGGAGGGGCGGGGGGTAGTTAGGCTGTTTGGTGTTCACGCGTAAGCATGTTTGCCAATGGACAAATCAAGGAGGGTTGCCTTTCAGAGCCCCCCCTCCCTCTACCCTCGCCTGTACTGCGGTCGATCATTTTAATCTCCCCCCACACGTGATCAAGGGGACAGGCCTTTCCTGAAACTTGGCACACAGTGCAGGGTGGGGTAACCGGCTCAGACCGGATTGACAACCTCCCTATTTAATACTGTTCCCTTGCAGCCCTGCGTGTGTCCTCCTACTCTTCCTCCTCTAGTGGATTTTTTTCCACTCAAGCCTTTAGCCGGCATTTTAATTCAGCTAACACCATGAACTGATTGCTGTAAACTAGAAGGTTGTTTAGAGTGCTTTTCAAGACAAATTAAAGTCTCAACTGCCACAAGTTGAAGTCAAACAGCATCCTTTTGACAGCATCACCAGATGTTGTACATAACCTGTAGATTGTTTAATTGTTATGAAGACCACTTTAAAGCAACATTTTTGCACCATCAAATCGATAAGGTTAGGCAAAAGTTTTTAATAGTGAAAAAGAAACTGAGAAGGTGAACTGAACTATTTGTTCTGTAATAGTACATGGTGTTAAAAAACATGTCATTATCATATGCATAATTCATACCTTTTCTTCATTTCAATAATTACACCAATTCTCCATGGACTTTAAAATAAGTCTTGCAACCAGCGCATTGTGTGTTTACAGTCATGGTTTGTTGTTAGAATATTCTTTTATAACTTGCTGCTTCCATTTGTGGTTTGGATAATCTTGACCAGTGGTCTTTCATTTAGTAGCAACCATTTGGCCACTATCTATTAGCCTCTCTGCTTTATTTGCATACAGGGCCTGGCAATTCTACCCCGGATGGTAAAGAGAATGGACAGCATAAGTATGGTTCAAACATAAAGTATTAGTATAGTATGGTATGAAGTATAGTATAGTATTAAGCAGCAGCATGAATTGAGCTCTTCAGGTCATTTGTGAAAAAAGTTTTAGATTGGCGAGTTTGAAAAATACTTGAAAAATGTTTCTCCCTATTTGTAGTAGCTTTATGTAAAATATTTTGCCTCAATTTAGTATCAATAACATTTCTTTTAAACTGTCACTTTATGATTAGTAACTGTTATTGTTCCTCAACATTCTTAGACAGGCAGACGGACAGACGGCAGGACGGACGGACGGGTGGCGGCTGCGATTGGCGGCTCGGCGGCAGGCTGGTGGAAAATGTCGTCGGGAGCAGGTGGGCGGGGAAGACGTGAGGCAAGGGCCTGTGGGGGTGCAGGCGAGGTAGAGGAAGGACCAGTGGGCATCCCCTTCCCCGAGCACAGTGCTGACCTGCTGGGCAGTCTCAACCGGCAACGGTTGAGTGGGCTGCTGTGCGATGTGCTACTAGTGGCTCAAGAGAGAGAATTCCCTGCCCACCGCTCCGTGTTAGCTTCCTGCAGCACCTACTTCCACAAGCTTTTCACCTCGGGCCTGGCTGCTGACCGCCAGAAAGTCTATGCGCTGGACTTTGTGCGGCCTGAGGTGCTGGCCGCCCTCTTGGACTTTGCCTACACGGCCACACTCACAGTCAGCCGCAACAGTGTGGTTGACATCTTAAGCGCTGCCCGTGTGCTGGAGATCTCACCCGTCCAAGATGTCTGCACACACCTGCTGGACACCAAAGTGCTCTCCCCGCCGGTGGGTAACGTGTTTTTTACAACTTGACTAATGAATGTTTCGGAGCGATATAATGATGTAGTTCCATTTCTTTTTGCAGGCGGGCAGTGAGCAAGAAGAAGACCAGGAAGAGGAGGAGCGAGGTAAGAATGGAAAAGAGCAGGGCATCCGGCTGCGTGCCCATGAGTACTTGGAGTTCTTCCAGAGGGGGGCGCATTGGGGTAGCAGCTGCAGCACGCCAGAGCTCAGGGACCTGCCCGCACACCTGCACTTTAGCCAACGCAATGGCGCTGACAGCAATGGCACACCCATCGGCCCTGCTGACTACTACTCCTCACTGGCCCAAGCCCTATCACAGCCGCCTCGTGACCCCGAAGACGAGAAAGTGGATGAGGAGTGCCAGGATGGACCTTCAGTTCTAGCTCGAGGGAAAAGTGCAGAGGCTATGATGTCCCTTTATGCTCCTACTCAGAATGGACATTACTACCTCCATCAGGCAGAGCCCAAATCAGAGAGAGAGGTGGAGGGGACAGGTGAGCGGGAGCACGAACAAGGCCCAGCCAGTGCTTTGCTACAACAGATGATGGACTCCTTGGAGCGGAAAAGGGAACAGGCCACGGCAGTTGGTGGAGGTGAGGAGGATGGGCCGGAGGGCGAAGAGCCAGACGTGGAGTTTTACTTGAAGTACTTTAATAGTGTGCAGCATGAGGAAGCCACCAGTGCCCCCATGTCTCCAAGTTTGCTACCACTGTGGTCATTAAGGGGCAACGATGGTGGAAACCAAGCGGCTGGAGGGGGTAACAGCAGTGAGAGGAAGATGCGCTCTAAGGCCTTCCAGAAGTGCCCTATCTGCTCCAAGGTCATCCAAGGTGCAGGCAAGCTTCCACGCCACATCCGTACACACACAGGAGAAAAGCCCTACGAGTGCACCATCTGCAAAGTGCGATTCACCAGGTAAGCCTTTTTTTGTCATTTTGGTTTTGTCTTTGGGAAAATTGAGAGTTCGGTTTGTATTTTTACATACACTTTAGCATCTTGTGTAATATCAAATTTAAATGGTCAGGTATTCAGTACACTAAAGAGAGCACAGTCAGCCATAAAGTTGTGTTTTATGTTGACAGAAAGGCTGCATGACAAAGTCCTGGAATTTTAACAAGGGGGGTCCAATAAAAGTGGGTTGTTGTAGCACAGCCTGGTCTACTGTTATCAGGGATGAGGCTGTTATAAAACTCTCTATGCCGATATTGAAAGGGATTACAGCACGGTGGCCTATCTACGCCAGTGAGTTAGCTGAACTTGTGACCCTGGGTGTTACGTTGATTATTGCCCCTGGCACATACAGCCCCTCTTTCAGACAAATGGCTGATGAAAAATACTGTGTGAATCTCTGTTAGCAAACTGCTAGCATGGCTTACCCTGCACTTAAGGGCATCACCTCTTCCATGAAACCATCGCCTTAATGAATTAATCAGGAGACACGCATTGTAAATAGACACTGCGCCAAAAATATCCAGTACCCTATTTGCGTAGAGATGGATCTAAATTTGCCACCTAAATACGCCACCTATTGGGAAGGGGTACTGTAATCTTAATCCTGTTTGATCAGGGTTAAGTGTGCGTTTCACTCACACTGCAATAAATCAATCCTATCTTGTAAATAATTCATCTCTCTGTGCCCCACTCTGTTACATTGTGTGTATTGTGTGTGAAAACACATTTTCTAACAGGCGTGTATGTATATACCTTCCGTATTTTGGTGAATGTATACGAAAGTGAAGGAAAGATGAGAAATTGTGAGTGAAAGAATACATTCATGTTTAAATACACAAGTAGGCGTCAACATGTGCACATGTCTGTGTTTACATACTCGGGTGTGTGTCTGCCCATGGACGCATGTGAGTGCGAATGCGTTCGTAAGCCTCCAGTATTCTGGATGGGTCAACCACCCTAGTTTGTTTAGTTGTACTCTGCCCGGGTCACAAGCTTAGGGGGAGGGACGGAGAAGGGTAAGCTGAGAGCAGAGTCTTACAACAGAGGGCCTTGCATTTGACACCACACTATACGTAGCTCCCTTATTGGTGCAAAACAATACACTTTGACAGTATGCTGTCTCTTGTTGAAGAAAGACTACTCTTTAGCCATTCAGACCAGTTTGCCTCAGGTGGTGTCAAATTTAAATAAACTGATGACCAACACAAAAGTTAGCTTTGTTAGATTAACATTTAAGAAATATAGTATGTAAAATTTGGTTACAAATTTTATACAGTGTTAATGGTACTTATGGTTGGAGGACAAATGTTTGGAGGACAATTGAGGAAAGACATTGAAGGTTAAACCACATTCTTCCAAACCTGTTCCTCAACCCAGCACACCTTTTGATTTTTGATCTTACATTGGTTTCTTCCCAGAAACTAAAAGCTCTCCTCGGTTGAACTCGGCTGCCACTGAAGACTTTAAACTTTGCTTGTAAAACAAGAGCAATTGTGCTCTTATAACATGTTCACCATTTTTAAATGGCTCTTTTGGGAAACTTAGGGCCCACTATGACTCTGAACTGAACATTGAGCCCTTCAGTGCCTCATTGGCCTAAAAAGAAATTATGGTGATGAAGCTGTGAGCTTTATGGCTCTTTTCCTCATATGACCTTGGGTGCTTTCAGCACAGAAGAATGATGAATAAACTCGATTTTACTCTTAAAAGTAAAGATAAGGAGGTCAGACTCCTTTTGTGAATACATGTTGTCTTTGATGTGCAAAAACAGACAGATATATGTATTTACATCCTTAGATTTTTGTGTTTATATTTAGTTTATATAATATACTGTATGTGTGTATTTTTGCCTTTGCTAATGATCTGTGTGGCCAACCTTACCGGTGTGTCATGTAATTCAACATCAGGCAGTAGTTAGTGACTCACCCAACTATCATAAATGGTCTTTCTGGCACATCAAGTAATTTGGGAGTGGGCATTTTAAGGAATTATAAGTGTATTAAGTTAACATGTATTCATGTATCATGGTATTGTTTTGTTAATTTCCTAACCTTGAATTGCTGTTGAGTCTGTCATTGTTAGTTTGGTTGTCCTTAATTTTACACTACATGAACTTACATGTACTTACCTAAGAAAGTACCGGATAATATAAGGTAACGACATGGGTTAGGATTAGTAGGTTTAGAAGTAGGTTCAGGGTTAGTATCCAGTTATTAAAATTACTATAACAAGTACATATTACATGCGGAACAAGACTGTAAAACAAAGGGCTACTGTTAATTTGTTTAATTCACACAAACCCGTGGGTAGCGGCTCATCAGAAGTTTTTGTATTCTCTTTTCCAGGCAGGACAAGCTAAAGGTTCACATGCGCAAGCATACGGGAGAGAAGCCTTACCTGTGTACTCAGTGTGGTGCCGCCTTTGCCCACAACTACGACCTGAAGAATCACATGCGTGTGCACACAGGCTTGCGGCCCTACCAGTGCTCCAGCTGTTTTAAAACCTTTGTGCGCTCGGACCACCTCCACCGTCATCTCAAGAAAGATGGCTGCAACGGCATCCCTTCCCGTCGAGGCCGTAAGCCACGCATACGAGATTCTGAGCTCCTGGAAGGTCCTATGGAACTTCCTGGTCCAGAAGCAGACATCGAGAGAGGTTGGCGGCATCCGGACAGGGGCACCGGAACATCAGTCATGGAGGAAAATCACGGTAGTCACACGCACAGTCCGGTTGCCGATGGGGAAGGTAGTGAAGATTTGACCTCGGGACAAAGGAACTCTGCGACAACATGAATCAAACTTCATCAGAGAGGGCTTTACTCAAAAACAAGAGGAAGAATGAAACAGAAAAATAAGAAAAACAAACAAACAAAAAACTTAAAACTACATGGTCCTCTTTAAAAAAAAAAAAACAAATCAGGGTGTCACGCAAATCTAATCTTCTAGTTTCTTTTTCCTCCTTTTTTAGCTTCTGCATTCCGCATAGAGATTTAACCACCAAGTTACTGGTCTGTTGGAAGAGCGAAGAGCACTTCAAATCACTCACCCATGCTGTCAACATCTTTCTGGGTCTTTTTGTTGGTGTTTTTTGTAACATAATGGCATAGCCATGTGCGTACGAGAAAAAGCTACTATGCAGTTTAAACAAGCTCCTCATCTCTGGGCTGCATCTAAAGGGCCTTGACTTAAAAAGTAAGGTGTCAAACACCAGGCTGACTGCTGCTTCAACAGGTTAGCTATGAATGGTCTAAGATGTGATCAAGGCAACCAATAGATCTCTTTTTCTAATGCAATGAGCAACATGTACATTCACTATATAAAAAAAAATTGTCTCAGATATATGCAATATTCTGATGCAGCACCTTTTTTCTAAATGTTCCAGAAAGAATCGGACAGGGGTTTGATTTAAAGTGTTACTTTCTCTATAAAATGTTTTTTGAGAGTTTATCCTTTCATGGTGTAACAGATTACTGTTTTGAGTTGAATCTACATGAGATTTCGTTAATTTGTTTCTGGCAGGGAGAGGGTAAGACAAGGGATGAGGTCCTGTGTTTCTAAAGCACTACCTTCATCTGATCGCCACTGGGCACAATCATGTTAAATCTTACCTCTCACAGACCTGCTTTTCCTTATTGGCAGTCTTATTGCATTTTATTCTCTCTTATTTTTGGGATTGTCTTAATATTTTGTCATTTGATTTTTCTTTTGACCTTTGAGTTGACTATTTTGGGTACTTGACACTTTACATTTGTATACGTGTGTATATATTAGGTTGTAATCTTATGAGACCCTTTATAAGACATATATTGCAGATAGATAGGGTTACATCTTCCTTCTGCTTCACTCCAGGTTTCTCACTGCGTTAGGTTCGCAGGGGGAAATATGCTGTTTGATATTTTAGAGCATTATAATTGAGAAACCCATTTTTTCTTAAGCTGCACTTAATGGAACCCAGAAGTTTCCGCCCAAAGTATGAATTGTGATAATTGTGCTTCATTTTGAGTCTTTCTGCAGGAGTGAAACTGTATGCAACAGATGAGTGAGGGCACCACTGTTATACAAACGGCTGGTGAACAACTTATGCAGGGAATCTTTTATTTGTTTGTTTGTTTCAATGACAGAAGGAGAGATAAAGAGCGAGCACCTTTTTATGCATTTGCACAGCTTTACTAAAGATATCCAACAGAGATAGAGAAAGATCTGTTTAAGGAGGCAGTTTGGATTCGGGAGATACAAAGTGCTTATTCAATTTCTTTGCCCAAGGGACCACAAAAAAGAACCTGAGCGATAAGATGAGCAATAAATTAATGTCCAATTCCAAATAAGCACACAGCTGTAGCCGAGTAAGAGGGAGGGTCCAGTTTTTAGTGTGCGAAATGTGAGAACCATTAATAAATGCAATGTATATAGATACAAAATGGGATCAGTTATACAAACTTTATCGCCTTTTTTTACAATGCAAATGACTGGCCGAAGTTTTGAAAGAAAGTGTCCTGAAAACTGAGACCTTTATTTTAAAGTAATATGTGCTTCCTTGCGCTGGAGAGAGAGGGTGCAGCAACGTCCTATGGCCACATCAGAGCAGGATGACTCACTGAGAGGGGCCTGGAGCATCAGCAGGCACTTTGTGGGCACGTTGAGACAGGCTCTCCCCAAAATCCAGCAGAGTGGGTGCTTTGGTTAAGTTAGGACTCTTGTTTAAATAAGGCATGTATGAGGACAAGACTTGACTAAAGCAGAGCCTTTTATAAACGATGAAGTGGCACATTTGAAAGAATTTTAAAGTGTATGCATTCTAAAAACAGTTTGTGATCCTTGCTAAATCTTTCAAGTGGATCTCAGTGTATACAGTGGCTGTGGTTACAGCTATGGATACACAATTTTGTTTCAGGCTGAATTAGAGGATGTCATTTTGTGGCATTGTTCCTTCTGAAGTGCTGTACCCTGTTTTTCGGCCTTTTGCACCTTCATAAGAAAGAAGCCAGGTTTGAACGCACTTTGTTACTGAGAGGGGCACTTTTTAGTCAAAAGAAATGGGTACTTTTAAACAAAAGAGCAAATGTGCTAAGCAAAAAGGCCCATCCAAGTGGTGATACTTAGTTGTTGTTGTTTTTTTATTGTAATTATTATTTTGGCTTGTTCGTAAGTGTTCATTTTGTTAAGGTCTTGACACCGAGCTGCCAAAACGTGCAGTCACTCAAGAGAAAGAAAAGGGTGAGGATTTTGATTTATTTAAATGGTTGATGAAAGAGTAACAAAGAATATTAATGGAGATATATCATATCTTTCATGTGTATATATACATGAAAGCATAATGATTAATTGCACTTAAAGTTGTCTTAATACAGAAGAGTGTAAAGATGTGGAAGCATCTGCAGGGATTTATGATAATTATCTACAACTACATACTCCTCCTGTTTAGTTTCTGTCAGTGCATTGTGATATGTTGAGTTTTTCTGGTTAAGTGTAGTGTTCACTTTAAATTTGTTGTTGAAGGCCACACCCTAAGCATCACACTACTGTACGTTACGAAGAAAGATTTTGTGTGACTGGACGACACAGCAGAATTAATCCTTCAGGAAATTCCAGTGTGTGAGCTTGTTTTTCACACCCCAAAATGCTCAGTTAATAATACATCACATGCCTGCAAGGGTGTGTGGTAACACATTGACCTAGACCATCTCTTATCAACTGTTTCACTCATCACCTGCGTTCATCCCATACGAAGTTCACGGTAGCTTTTAGATTTGTTTCCGGGATGTATTTGTACCTATGCCACGGCCCAAATTTATTCTCTCATTATAGAAGCAGAAGTTGGAGTGAAATTGTTGTGGAAAAAGCCTACTTGAGTTCCCTTTCTGTCTATTTTTTTTTTTCTGTGATATTAAGTGTGAGAGTTTGAAATTTGCAATGCTTTCTTTTGTTTTATTGTAAAATGTTGCTGCAGCTTATTTTCTAGCAAAGATAATGCTAGCTGTGTTTGTGGGGTTTTTGTGTGAAATGGTGGTGGATAATAGGGAGGGTTAGGTGGGTGGGAAGGGAGGTACAAAGCCTGATAGCACTGGAAATGGTGCTTTAGCTGAGAAAGAGTTTTTGCACTAAAAGTCACTCATGTCCTTGTCCTTGGAGGATGGGGACTAGAGAACCGGGCAAGGCCTTTGAGTTTCTGTGAACACAGAGTCTGTTTAATCTCCACTTCACTTCCCTATACTTACATCTGCAATTAACTCTTTGAAAACCAAAGTAGGGAAAGACTAGGATTACTTGAAGACTATTCTTGGCCATTAGAAGAAAGAGGTGAATCTTACATTTTCAACAAAAGCGTAAACAAAACCAATTCCTAGACGAGTGTAGGTCAAGAGTCCAAAGTAACTCCAACAGAAATAAGCAGCTTGAGGAAAGACACAGTATTCATGGAATGGCTTATTTCCAACAGTTAACAGGATCAAACCCTAAGCATCTGTGTCTGCGTAGAAGTTTGGTGGAGTTATTAGAGGTCTTTGTGAGTTCGCACAGACTCATTGGCTTGATCTGGGGGGGGGGGGCGTGAGCTTTGTTCAGTGGGTCCAAAAGGAGTCGGGCAGAGTCTTGAAGCTTGACAAGTGGAGATAGATTCTGGAGAGAATGTGCCTTAACTTAAAAGGAGAGTGGGAGGATTCTTCAAAAGATGGTTTCCATTCCTGCTTCCCAAACGATTCTTGAATACTTGTTGGTTGAAACTATGTTCTGTTGTTGACATTTCTAAGAACCAAAAGGTTAAATAAGATCTTTGTCCAGAAATTGTCTAATACACCTCAATTTGTAAATACTAGTTAAAATTTTCTCCTGATTGCAATGAGAAGAGTGTCATCTTCCATTTAGCGCTGTTTATTGCTTCCGCCCCAATCGTGACTCCACTGACAGACACTACAGGGAGAAAGTGTCTCAAAAAAACATTTCCATGACTTTAAAAGCACCATGTATGTAATATCCAAATATTAATCTATTTGTCTTTATTTGCTTAATTTATTGGACAGGATGTCAAAAAGCATTAAAGATTTCAATGACAGTGATAACCGTAATAATCATAGAAGATAATCGTATTACAATTTAAGATGTTATGGCTGGGTCGAAGCACAACTAGCTGAGGATGACATAATGCATGGCTAGATTCGCACAGTTGTTCTCACCTGATCCACTGTTGTTAGATGCCCAGCGGGCATGTTGCACAAGGAGCGGCTCATAGGCGGTGGGTACTAGTTTGCACAGATTGGGAAGGGTGGGTAGCATTTTTGTGCAATTTGGGCAGGGAAACTATGTCTTATAAGGAGGGTTTGGAGAGCCTTGTCAGGTATTGCTGTGCCATTCTGTGTACCTAAGGAATTTATAGCCATCTACGTCTTTGACTGCCTCAGCTGGTTATGTTTCACTGATCAAGGAGATGTTCTGGAGAGCAGATGTCAGAGGTTGTGTTGGGAGGCAGGGGGATTTTGGGATTATGGGCCATTGTCTATGCTTCTCAGGTTAAATAATCAAGGCAGTCCATGTCCATTTTTGTTGTTTGGTTTAAGCTCAAATTTTGCCTTCTGTGTAATCAAAGCTTTATTGTACTGAGAGTACACCAACCGAATATATATTATGAGTTTTGAAGATGATATCGAAAAGCCAACTACCCATGTGACCACAACACCCTCATTTTTGTTTTGCCTAATAACTGTATTTTCTTTTCTAGTGTAGAAAACAATGGCAAAATGTTTTTTTTTTTTTTTACATGTTTTAACATTCTAGAACATTCTAGTGCATGGCGTATTGTCTCAGAATGAGGCCAAGACAAGTGAATTGTGGGATGGAGACATCAAGTCTGAAGTCTTCAAGTCAAGGATGCATTCCAAAACTTCCTCTTAATAGCTGTTAGAATGAACAGATGCAGGTAGATGGAAAAGAGGCGGTTTCTTAAGTCTTAAAGGACTTTCTTAAAGGTTTTTCACTTTTCCTCTACCCAGAATGTGCAGGGAAGAAAGTGTGTTGGGCTTCACAAAGCCATCAAGCTGATAGCAGTTCTGTGATTGTAACAAAAAAAGCACTTTGCGAAAGGCCATCCAGAATATTGTGTGCTGTCTCCTTTGATTATTACTGTTATTGTTATTGTTTTTCATCTTGTTAATGCAATTTTTTTTGTTATCTCATTGTGGATGTAATGATTTATTTAAATGCAAAAACTACATGAAAAGAAAAGAAACTTGAACATGCGATATATTTGGGTTGAAGTCCATTTGAACTGCCGCCCCATACCCCACACATCTCTGGAAATACACACGAAACGGCATATGTTCAAGTTGTCATACATGTTTTCTTTTAACAGTTTTGCACCTTTAAACCCAAATCTCATTACAAAGGACTTTAAATTTGCTTAAAGGACATTTCTTCCTGGGTTTCCATTGTTCTGCAATGTGCTTCATAGACAAATACAGAGTTTATAAGAGAGTAGATCTAGATTATTGGTATTGTTAGGGCTTAACTATCCCAAACAATGTCAAGTAAATGGCTGCAGATATGCAACTTGCAACCCTGTCCAAGACAGTTAGGTTTGGACCATTATACAACTTTCCTGCATATGGACAATATATGATATTTCTAATTACTTTCCTTCTATGTTAGACAGTAAAATATATTTTCCATATGGTTTTTGCATAAAGTTTAAGAGTTTATAAGGGACTCGTTGTATACTCTATTCAAAGCTCATCTCTTGTACGTTTCACATTTCTTGCATCAAATCTGTACGCCTAATTCATTATGTGGTTAATCAGCTGAACGGACAAGTTCTGCACAGAAAACAATAATTCATTTTCAGGCTTTGGGGGCACTTTTTAACACTTATGTTGACTTTGGGGCGGCAGAAAACTCCCAGTGTCTCAGGCTTGGACAGCAGGAACCCTTTTTTTTTTTTTTGTTAATTCAAGTCCTGTTCCTTTCCATTGTCTGTCGGTGTGTGTTGAAGCTATTGAGATGTACAGGGGAATTTGGGAGAATTTGCACTTTTGGCGATGAAAAGAATTTGTATTTGTATATGAGACCACTAAATCTACATCGTCTAAATCAAACAATTCCACGTTGTTTTCCTTTTTCATTTTATTCTTTTTTGTTTTGTTTTATTTTTTACAAAATGTATCCAAAAATGTCTGACGTTTAAGAAATAAGACATTTCTATTAAAAACAGAATGTTTACGACCTCCCTGTCTTTGTATGCTAGATTATTTTTTTTCTAAAAGAACAAGTGTTTAATACAGGTTTAATATGTCTATACCTATAAATATGTATACAATTAAGATGAAAAAGAAAGCGGTCTCAACCGTTCTGGAAAAACACATCTTTGGCCAAGCTGGATTTTAGTTGAGGCCAGCTGAAAAGTGCCAAGAGACCAAAACCAGCCAAGAGACCTTACCAGGCTGGGAGACTAGTTTCAAGTTGAAGATGTTTTTTACAGTTGTGAATGTAAGTTGTTTGCAATTTCAGAGTAAACAAAACTGTATCTTTCTCGATTTTTTGGTAGAATGTGTCTAAAGTTTAAACTGTGATCTTGAACTTAATACTGACACCTATCAGTGTGGATGCAACATTACACAAAAACTAAAGTTTTAGCCTGCTGAGGCTGTATTTCCAAGCACATTTTGTTTTATTCTTCAAATGAAAGTGTCTGATAATAGGGAGGCTACAGAGATAAAGTTAGCACAATATGGCTGGTCATGTGATCTCAATTTGGCATCCCCCATAAGATTACTCTTAAGCAGAGTAAAAAGCTTGCTTCTCACATGAGCCTTGGTCGTTTGAAACATAGTATCCAGATGTATTTTTCATACATCACGGTTTCTCTCACCTGAATATGTGTAACACATGAGGTATTGGGATTAATTTGATTATATAACATGTACAAATTAAATATAACACTTGCAAATATGCTGTTCCTTTGAATAAACTGTGGCTACGGCTAAATTGTGCCATTATATAAACTGGTAGCTGATTTAAAATAGTCAACATTTGGTAGCCATCTTGGTCCAGCAACTTACAAGGTGGTTCTACTAGTTTAAAATGGTAAGGCTAATTTAAAAAAAAGCTGGTAGCTGGTCAGCCAGCTAATAACCATTTCAGACTAGTTCATTGCCAGCTCAGATCAGCTATAACTACTATGATCCAGATTACAGCTGCAGTTTAAGATTGTGACTCCAACAGGATTTATGTTAGTTATTTTAGCATTATTATAACTGCTTGCCTTTTCTTAAGTCAGTTGAATTGGCCTGCCTATTTACAAAAGTTTACTAAAGCTCAGAGAATTCCATACAATAGTAAACCATATTCTACTGTAGTGTAGGGTAATTAACAGTCATTTCGAGCCAATTCTGAAAATAGGCAGCGATCTAACGACAAATTCATGAAATCGCTAGATCAAGAAAACGATAATTTGGCTTTAAATTGATCAATAATTCTTGTAATGTTGAGCTTAATTTTGAAATAATCACTTACGTGCGATGTTATGTTGCCTGTATATTCAACGAGACATGCTCTTTTGGACATTACATGTATTTCTTGAGTACCTCAGGCCAATGGACCGCGTACACAGCGACAGCCCTAAAAAACATCCCAATGTAGTTCATTACATCACCACAAGATGTCCCTACACCTTAACTGTTCTCCCGCGACAAACTCAAGATTTCCCTTGCGATTATGAGTGTATATCCAAACTATCTGCATTGTTCTTTGTGTATAGTGAGTGTCATTTACAATAGGGTTGTTTAAAATAACTATTTGTATAATTATTTTATTCTATAAATAATTAAGTATAAATTAATCTGATTTTGAACTGTGGCCATTCTTACAGACTATTTCTGTTATGCAGCATATTTCCATATGTCTTAATATTTTGGATGAAATATTACAAACAATGAAATCATATTAAGGTTGTGTTACATTTTTTAATAATTTCACTACAGTGGTTTTGATTTGATATGTATGCCATATCCCTGGGTGCTATGCACTAATTTCATTACTCGCACAACATCAAAAGCTGGTAGTTTAAGAAATATTCCAGAATCCAGAACTGAAATGTTTAAAATATTTATATATTACTGTTAAATTGGTAATCAGTTTAGATGTTTTTCTTTTGTCACTTATCATTCTTTCCTTTGTAAAATCTTGTTTAACAAAAAACAATTTCATAATTACTTCATCCTCAATAGAGTGTAGAAAAATGACAGTTTGTGGCAGGAAAACAACACAAACATCAGCATTAGCAGTAATTTATATGAATTATGTTATGTTTTGTGGTCATCTGTGTGATAAACATCTTGTGTGATAAAATTACAGAAATTAGTGTAATATCAAAATTTCAAAAGATACTTAAAAATGCATTAAAATGTATTTCAGGTTGACCAGTATGTCCAGCAGTATTGGGGGAAATGTGGGTCTGAAATTAGTTGTACCAGACTTTATTAGGTACATTTAAAATATGTGAATAAATGTCACCTGCTCTCAGATAAAGTGCTTATTTTGAGACTATGGATAGTGTCCTCCTCCTCCTAATGTCCCAGACGCGACAGAAAAAGGATGAAAACAGAAAATTGAGGGGTGATTAATAATTAAGAGAACAGAGCAGGCGAAGGGGTTACATTGTTTTTCTCACTCAGGGGTGTTTTTCCTGTCCGAACAGATTGAGTTGGAAACAGGGTCACCGGGACTAAAGAAAACCCTGAAGCAGCCTGTTACTTTTTTTCTTAAGATATCTGCAGGCCCACTCTGTATTCTCTCTTTTTTTCTTGCAGTGTGTGTGTGTGTGTGTGTGTGAGTTAGTGAGAGAGAGATTTCACGCTATGACAGGACTAAATAAAACCCCTGCAGATTTCCCAACAATGAACTCCAGGAGGTGTATCTCAAAGAGAAAAATATGTCTTAATCGGCCTCATTGACAGCCTATTATTATTACTGAGAGTCAAATGACATTAAAATCACACTTGAATTGGTTGAAACAGATAGTCACTCAGGAACACTTGCCACCACACTGGTTATTTAAATAAAGAAAAAGGTAATAGTATCACTCTAGTCTCTTTTCAAGTACGGATTTGTCGGTAACTAACTATTCCATATGTCAATAATTTGGTGCTGCTCAAGAAACCCCCCCCCCCCCTTTCATATGTTGATTAGGGACCTTGACCTTTAACCCCTTAACCTCACATCCCGTATCGCAAGTGCCCCCCAACCCCGTTCCACACACAGAATGCTTTCAGGGCCGCACCGCAGCCCCGAAGCCTTGCTTCTGGACATCTCTCGGTCCCTGGAGACTGAGAAGCGAGGTACCTTTAAACCACTGCGGCAAAAATCCCCATCAAAACTCTGCAGTCATTAATATGCAAAAATGCAAATGAGTGGGTAATTAAGAGCTGGAGCTCTCTGGAGGCTCTTTGATTGCTAATGAATTCTAATCTGCAAAGAAGGGGGGAGGGGAACGAGGAGAAAAGGATGAAAGAATCAGACAAAAAAGAGGAAAATATTAAAAAGTCACTCCTATATGTAATCATATAATCCCTTATGGAAGATACAAAGATCTTATTTACTATCCGGAGTCACACAATACAACTAATGTGTACAGGTCATCCGATGACCACAACCAAACATTTGCTAGAAATGCTAACAATTGGCCTTGGGTGAAAATATCCGAGCGAATCCAACACCCTGACATTCCAAAGGCCCTTTGAAAGACTTACTAAACAATAAACAGGATACTGTAGGACTATGCTGTACGTCCTCGTAACAGACATCTTGTTTTACGGTATATCGTAGCGAAGGTGAGTTCCTGAGAAAGACAGTGACAGAGAGAATGTCGGAGAGGTCAGGTAGCATGACTGTCTGCATGGCAGCACCAGCTGTGTTGTGGAGAGGAGATGTTATTTCATCACTTTTGCAAGCGAAAACACCCCCCACTCACACTCCCTCGCTCTGTCTCGCTCACACAGGCACACACAAACATGCTGTTATTGTTACTGAAGTAGTCCCACGACACCCACAATCTCCCACTTCACCCCTCCACCCTCCTCATCCATCTCTCTTTCTTTCTTTCGCTCTTTGCTTCACATTCTGCACCTCCTTGTTAGTTAACTTCATTCAAAACGTGATATGTATTTTAGGAATCATGAATATTCTGTGACTATTTGCTTACCCTCATGTCGTTCCAAAGCCGTATGATGTGTAGTGGAACACAAAAGGAAAGATTTAGGCCCTGTTTACACTAGTGCATTTTCATTTTAAAATGAAAACAATCCTCGTCTACACTGGCGTTTTCACTGCGTTTCAGAAACGATCTCCGTCCACACTATGCAATGGAAAACGCATGTCACATGACCATTCATGCACACTGGGCATGCGAATAAATGTGTCAATAGTTGTTTACACGGTCGTCAAGGATACACAGAGCGAATGTGGGAAGCCACGCCTTCATTTTCAAAAGTCTCCATTTTGATCCGTTTACACTGAAACGCAACCCTGGAGTTTTCAAACTAAAGCCCCGTTCACACTACAAGCTACACTCGGCAACAAAGCTACACGATCCCATTCATTTCAATGGAGAGCTGGCGATTTCCGGCGACACGAGCGATAGCGACCGTTGGCGACCGGATGGGGCGTGTCCAGCGACGCGACAAAGTTCAGAATCCTTCAACTTTATGCAAATGAAGAGCGACTTTCGGGAGTGACAGCCAATAGGAAAGAAGACGGTTGAGCTCACGTGATCGTTCTCCTCTCAGCGGTAGATAAACATACTCAATGGGAAAAAAATAGGCTCTGTTTCTCATTCATTTTTGTTTGTATGTACGGACTTAATTCATATTTATATTATATTTAGTATTTAGCCTCCAAAATATTTGTATGTAGCCGCAAGAAACATAATTTGCTGTCAAGGCAACCAGTAGTGAGAACGCCCACTAGCGACATCATCGCCAGCCCCTGCTAGTGTGAATGCAGCTTAAAACAGGGTCTGCAGCATTTTCGAAAGTCTTAGTTTTCGAGGGCTGAAAGTAGTGTAAACAACAGTCGTAACCGTAGCAAAAGTTTTGCATTTTAAAACAAAAATGCTCTAGTGTAAACGTAGCCTTAGAATGTTAAAGAAACCATTCTTTTCAATGAATTGGTTGGTTCAGTTCACAAAACCTGTCTGAATGATTCGTCCATGAATCAGATTCGTTTATCGTGTTCAACTGACTTGCAGGGAAGACTATCAGTGAATAATGGCTTAAATTTTGGAATGTTTCTCTCAGAAATCTATCGTATGATTTCGGAAGATTTGGAATCTAGAGCACAGTTCTTGTGAACTACTTTTATGGTGTCCATTGGAAGCTTAAAATCTCTAGTCATTGTAATCTTATGTTAAGCAGGCACTAATAATTTTCAGAATTAATTTTTTTATGTACCACAGAAAAAAAGAAATTCATATTGATTTGGAACATGTGAGTAAATACAAATTTTATTTTCGGCTAAACTATTCCTTTAACCTAAGTGTACCCCTCGCATGTGTATGCATAACTATTCTGTTGTTACTAAAAGCATGTGTTTAGAACGTTTCAAAAGATCATTTTCCAAATGTGGATGTGTATATAAACAGACTTACTGCGGATTGTGGAAGGGTTAATGAACTTATACTGCATCTCGCTCCGTGTCGCTTGAGCGACCGCAGGTCTGTGTGGCGGGAAGCTGGAGGTCTTGGGGTTTGTAAACAGGAAGTATACGCTACACTCACTGTACCTGATGCGTGGGTGATAGAGCAGGGGCTGCCCGAGCAAAATGTGCAACGTTGGGATCCAAAAATGGCAGGTGTGTCAGAGATAGGGGAACACATGATATAATCTTACGAGACCCTTGAGAGACTGAGTGTGAAATGGTTTGAAAAACGTACAAATACCGAGGCAACCACATTGCCCCATTTCTGAGTTCTCAAAAGCGTTTTGATGTGCAAATGAATCTTACGAAAACCTGTCAAGAACATTACTGGGTAACATTTCGCACAAATAAATAAATAAAATAAGATAAAAGATGCCAATAAATAAATACAATTATTTTGTTTAAATTGACATTTTAGATTTGAACATTATTGTGACATTATTTTATCTTAAATCAACCCCACCCACACGTTTATTAGCATAATGCAAACTTACTATATTACAATAATTATATAATTATTAGTGATCTAATAAATCTAATTATTATTGATAATAATAGATGTAACAAACAAACTTAGTAATAAAACTTACACATTACGGTAATGACAATTTGGGACTGTTCTTAATCGTCACAAAAATAAATGAATTATTATAAAAATATTTTATGATTTTTTTAATGTAACCTGCAAGATTTACTGCAATAATTAATTAACCATTTGAGAAACAGTTTGTGAAAAATGTGCTTAATTGTTACAAAAATATTGGCACAATAATAATTAACAATCAAAAAATATTTTATCATAACTGTATACAATTTATATATTCATATCTTTTGATTTATTTATACATTTATTTTATTTTTTATTATTTTTTGCAATTAAACATTTGGGAAACAATTTGTGAGAAATTAGCTTAATTGTCAAAAAAAAGGCTAAATGAAATAGAAAATAATAGTATAAAATATATAGACATTTTCTTTTTCTTTTTCTTGATTTAGGGTAAAATGCAGATTTTGTGCAGTGAAACTGTTTCAGGCACGCTCAGGTGTCTGATCTTGTCTTATCTACCCAAGGCATTTGGTAAGCATTGGTATCGCTACTAATCAACATGCTGGGTTGATGGTCCTTTTCCCAGGGTGCTGTAAAGGTGGGTGCCTTGATTTTAGTGTCCGTTGACTGGCCTCCAATCGAGCGAAGTCAGCGGGGGTCAGTTTACCATGTGCAGGACAACCAAAACAGATAGATACTTCGTGCCTCTCTCTCCTCCCCTTCGACTCAGATAGTCCCAGAACATGGGCAAAGGGCCAAAGACATCAATCTGATCTGTGAAGTAGAGTTTCAGAAAAATATTTCCATGAGGCTACACAATCATTTTTAGAATCTGTGTATTCACTGCTGTATTTCAAATACTTAAAATAAATCAAGATTCCTGTTTGAGAATGAAAGAATTCAGCCGGTGATTGTCATAGAGAATTGATGGGGGTTGGTGAGGCTTTGGGGTTATGGAGCTTGGCCTAGTTTCATGTCTGATCACTAACGTATGCACCAAGGATCTCGCCCTCCGCTGCAGGTAGTCAACGAGTGCAGCACAGCGCACCCCAAACATCTGTGTGATACAACAGCCATGGAGGAGTTTCTTTGAAGAGCTCAGATGGCTTTTAGTGATGTGAAAAGAGAGAAGTAAATCAGAGATTAGAGAGTTCGGTGAGGAGGATGAATGCATGAGAAGGTTAGGGGTTCATACTGTGCAGTACTGTAGAGCAAACAGAGATAAAAGGTGGGTTCTATGCTCAGATGGCCTGGAAATGGAAAACTCTGGAGATGCACACGGCGAGAAGCTTCAGGTTCAGACCAGCCGACTGCAGGTGCTCCGTTCCGCATAGTTTGGTTTCCCACTGATTGCATTTTGAGATATTTTTCAGAGAACATACCGAGAAATACATTCCGCCATTCTCATCACCATAATTAATCCGCCCAAAGCTTTACTTCTGAGCTTTGTCATTATTCTTATAATGATTGTCATTAGATTCTCATTACTGTACTACATTAATTCTGTCCAGGTTGAATTTTAAATTATGAATTAACATTAGAACGTTAGAAATTAACAGCACAAAAAGCTACTACAATCTATAAATACTTTACTATTCAAATAATATAATTTTCTTTCACAATAAAGTTTATTACGGTAAATAAGAAACAACAAATATGTGACCCTGGACCACAAAACCAGTTATAAGTGTCAGTTTTTGTAAATTGAGATTTATATTTAAGCTTTCCATTGATGTATGGTTTGTTAGGATAGGACAATATTTGGCTGAGATACAACTATTTGAAAATCTGGAATCTGAGAGTGCAAAAAAATCTAAATATTGAGAAAATCGCCTTTAAAGTTGTCCAAATTAAGTTCTTAGCAATGTATATTACTAATCAAAAATTAAGTTTTGCTACATTTACGGTAGGAAATTTTGAAAATATCTTCATGGAACATGATCTTTACTTAATATCCTAATGATTTTTGGCATAAAAGAATAATCTATAATTTTGACCCATATATTTTTGGCGATTGCTACAAATACACCCGTTCTACTTATGACTGGTTTTGTGGTCCAGGGTCACATATACAAACATTAGAATTTTTATTAAAATTTTATTATTTATTTATTTGCATAACAGTAATGAGAATTTTGTAGGAATTTGCTCTTTCTGTTGTTTCTAGTGTGAAATTAGATGACCCAGACCCCTATTTTTACATAAATAAATGACAATAAATTAATAAAAAAAAATATTTTGCTTAAATGTACTTATTTTAAGAATATAAAGATTTGGTAACATCATTGTGACATGATTTTTTTTTATTAACCCCAACTTCACAATTATTAGATTACTTACATCAAAATAATAGAAATCAAATTATTATTGACAATAATGGGAAAAAACCCTCAGAAACTCAACTTTCATTTTGGGGTCATTTGGAGTTTGAAAAAAAGAAACATGACAAATGAAAAAAAAAAAATCAAAGAAATAATTAATAATAAAAAATAGGCAAAATGTTTTTATAAAATGTATAGAATGTTTTTTCTTTTGATTTTAATGTCTATTTTTATGCTAATTTCAGTTTGTATATCCAAAAACGCATCTTGACAAACGTGTGAAAGGTGCTTAACTTTATTTAGTTTTTTTGTGGAAAAACATCTAAACTCAAACAAGTGCTTTTTGAACCATTCATGAATGCAAACGGAAAACACGCGAAAATAATACTTACGCTCTGTTAAACCAAATAAATACATGCTGTCATGAATAATTTCCATAAACCAATTTAATGATAATTGCATGGTAATTTCATTGTATGCTTCAAATTAAGTAGTATAATATTATGCCAAGGAAATGTTACAATAGCAAAACAATAGTCTTTATTCAGACTTTCTACATAGATAAATATTTTATACGCTCACACAAATGTATGAATGATTAGCAGAAACGTGTGAAACATATGCTAATTTTACTTCTACATCTGGCGTTAATTACAGACAGAGGGCGGAGGATGGCTGGAAGGAGGATTCAACAGAGTCTCTTAGATAATGAATCCTACCATGCATGGAAACAAGATATTATACTAAACCATCATGGATTTTTTGTGTAAATCTGTCACATTTCACAGCCACTCTCTGAATTATCCTCGCCGTTTTCCACTTTGCTATGTATTACGACTACTTGTGATGACGAATCCAGTGTCCATCAAAGGGATATCTCAATCGAGAAATTTACATATCTTTTTGTCTTAAAATCCCTGGACGTCTTTCCGAACAACAATGCTTCTTTCCTTCACGATTTTTTTCTTTTGTCTGTTTTAACCCTCCTTTCTGCATGACCCACTGCATGCTCTCCATGTCAGTCCCAGCTGTTACTACAAACTACTTGGAGATCTTACAAGCTCACTAATTTCGCTCTTGAAATCCCACTGTTCGCTGTGAACCACAATCTGACCTATAGCAGTAGGCTCATTTGTCTATGCTTGAAAAACTGGCTAAACTATATGAAATATATCCTATATAATAATATATAAATAAATGTATGCATGATCAAACATTGCAGTTATTGTGCGTGGCGCTCTCTCTATGCTAGTAAAGGTATGTAACCCAGCTGTATTCCTTTGCCTTACAGCTCCATTGTCCACCATAGGACCCTTGGGGCTAATTATTACAATTTACTGTGCTTTTTGTTATTCAATAGAGATCCATCATATTATTTACTAATTTGCTTGCTCCCTGCTGTGGAGATCTTAAACGGTTAATTTTTTCTGCTCTGATTTTGCCAATTTATCTTTTTTCCGCTCAATAAAATGAGTAGTTTCTTCAGAAGAACTCAAACTTTTCATTTAAAGGGATAGTTCACTTTGAAATTAAAATTTGGTATCCATCAGCTTACCCCAGGGGCATCCAAGATGTAGGTGTCTTTTTTTCTTCAGTAGATCCAATTTTGATGTTTTTAGGTCAAACCGTTCTAGTCTGTCAGTCATATAATGGCAGGTATAGGTCACTGTCTCTATAAGAGGGAAAAAGAACATGCACAGAGAAATCCAAATTAAACAATTCCCCATCGTAACTACACATTGATGGCCTAAGACACGAAACGAGCAGTTTGTGTGAGAAAACGAACAGTATTTATATCGTTCTGAGTGCGCACACGCATCCGGTGTGTGACGTGTGTGTGTGCGCGCGCTCTGGCTCACGCTGCATTCACACGGGGCGTCGGCGTCAACGCTTGACGGAGGGCGTGTCTGAAGCGTGGTGCTGACGCGCCGTCATAGTTACAACAACCAATCACATACTTCTCTGGTGTTGCATGAACGGGATTGGGTATTTGCATGAGGCGATCTGATTGGCTGACGCCTCCGTTGGCGCTTGAAAAGTTGCGTCAGCACCATGCTTCAGACACGCCCTCCGTCAAGCGTTGATGCCGACGCCCCGTGTGAATGCAGCGTGAGCCAGAGCGCGCGCACACACCGGATGCGTGTGTGCACTCAGATCACTTGGACATGGTTGTGTACAAGAGGTAAAAAACGATATAAATACTGTTAGTTTTCTCACACAAACTGCTCGTTTCGTGTCTTAGGCCATCAATGTGTAGTTACGATGGGGAATTGTTTAATTTGGATTTCTCTGTGCATGTTCTTTTTCCCTCTTATAGAGACAGTGACCTATACCTGCCATTATATGACTGACAGACTAGAACGGTTTGACCTAAAAACATCAAAATTGGATCTACTGAAGAAAAAAAGACACCTACATCTTGGATGCCCTTGGGGTAAGCTGATAGATACCACATTTTAATTTCAAAGTGAACTATCCCTTTAATTTTTAATTATTGTTATTATTAATTAGATTTTTTTTAAACCACACCCTCCTCAGCTGTTTGATCTCTTTGACATTTAACTAAATAATTAGTTTTACGTATTCACTATTGGAATTTAAGCCCCTTCATGACATTTTCCATGATCTTCACCAATATTTAGACTCGTCTCTTTGCTTTGGTTGACCTCCTTTCTTGCATTGTCTTCTCTTTCTGTTTTTTCCTTTCTGTGGGATTGCTGTGGTATGAAATCTACAATTGACTTGTACCTCTTCATCTGTTGTTTCCTGCCATCATCCTTCTCCCTTCTTCTTGCCATGCAGCATGGCCTCTCATCCCATCCCCCACTACACACACTGTTATGATCCCATGCTCCTCTCCCCCCTCACTAGACCAGCTCTATGAATCAGCCACAGGGAGAGACGGAAACAATTCTGTGGTTGTGGCACCATTTATGACTGGAAGTACATGCTCAGTAGGGCAAAGTATTTGGTGTGATGATCAATGTATACTATGATTTTGTTTTGGTTCCACATAGCCTACAGCTTAGTTCTGTAAAAACATACATTTTAAAAATAAATGATAATATTTTGCATGGGGTGGTTGTAGTGTAATGATTAAGGGTTTACGCAACTTTGCCAAGTTAGTTGGTAGTGTAAATTGTATATATATGTTTTATTTATAACCACTGAATAATACTGTTCAAGAATGGTAAATGTAACATTTAATATATGCTATGATTATTTTTGTATTATATTTGAACAAAAAAATAATTCATTACTGTTAACAGTCACATGAGGCACAAAAAACAACAACAAAAAAAACATTTAAATATGAACCGTTTAACTGGATACTGAAATGCAAAGCTTGTAAACACTACTTCTGTTTGAAGGCTTAGAACAATAAAGGCAGACATCATATAATGTTCACAACTTACCTCAGCAAAGTCTTACCTTAAAGAATAAAGGGTGTGACCAAATCAAGTATACAGTAGATTTAGTTACAGACTAGTCTAGCAGTCGCTAAGCCCCAATGTGAATTTAGCATTTTTTCATCCACACTGAAGGATATTAAAGTCAGTTTGAATGTTGGCAAGTAACCAAATGAAAGAATTCTGACAGAAATGAGTTAAGTAAACAAATAAAAAATATATATATTGCTAACGTTTCTGCCTCCGATTGTGAATTCACTTTTACGAACGTGTTTAGCCAAATTAGCGATACGACGCGCGAGCGTCGACGTTAACCAGACTAATAAAATGATGTCACGCAGGCTGTGCTCTAACCTCAGTCAGCCTGAACACACAGTGTTCGTCACGAAAGGGGCGGGTCTGGAGTCAATATACGCGTGACTATTGGACATTCCATCTGCCTGTCACTTTCTGTCGCCTTTCTATTGGCTACTAGCATACGGGTTTATCTTTCCATCTCTTGCTGCTCTTGTATAAATGCCGCTTACTTTTCTACCGTCAACCTCCGCCGGATGTTATAGTTCCTATTATCAATTCTTTCCCCATTAAACTACACCTATTAAATCTTGTCTGATAAATGACTAAAAAGCATTCCGCGCGTCGTGACCAATCCGTGTTTTTTAACCCGTAGACCTTGTCGACAAAACTCTTGACTCCTCTGGGCACATGAAACTGGACACCCGAGCGTTTGAGGCCCCTCTTTCCATGCGGAGGAATACATTGTTGCTGCTCACAATGTGGATGGAGGTGGTCAAGATGTCTACTAGAAGAATGAATTCACCTCAATTGTAACAACATAAAGGAAGTCGTGGCGCGGGATTGTTTGGATACAGACCTGCAACATTGTATTTATGACGTTGGTGTTTTGTAGGAGGATGTCAAAGGAGGAATAACACATTGTTGCGCCTAGCAGCCTTTAATGCGCCGTGCTTCAAATTCTTTCAAGTTTTATGTTTTTTCCTACGAGATTCAACCTTTCTCTTTTTTACTACTGGATGTAAAACAACTGATAAGCAGAGGTAATGCTTTTTGCCCTTTTGTCGAGTTTTACTGGGTTAATAAGTTAAATAATTTTAGTCATATTTACATCAGAGAAGTCACATAATTGCATATTGAAGTTCCATTTAGCAAGTTTTTGGGATGTGTGCTTATGGAAGTGGGGGGGTGCAGAGTTTTTTCTTTCTTGCTTCGAGGCTGTGGTGGTGGTGGTGGTGGGAAGTCCTGCCCAGTTTTGTGCTGGTGGTCTTTAACCCAGTTCTATCCTAACAGAAATGACTCCTTTGTTCTTTTATCAAAGTAAGGATTAGTTTTGTGGGGCGATTATGAGTTTAAGTAAATAGTTAAGAGCGAGCTGTCAGTGCAAATTTAATTGACAAATTACTAATGGATGAAAGTTACTTTAATTTGTTAGACTTGTTAAAATGTATCATTTCCTACTGAACTTAAGCGCTGCGTTGTAGCGTGTTGTATCCAGGTTTGCTTTTCACAAAACCTTTGGTTAATTCAGTTACTTCGGTGAATATTTTTTTGGGCAGGAAATTCCTCGCCCCCCACCCCCACTCGCCTTCATCAAATCGCGAGTCTCTTGAGGAAAAGTTGACATTTTGTCTCGGTACTTTTATTAACTTTTGCCAATCCAGCCAGGCTTCTACATGTATCTCCCAACACATGAATAATTGAGAATTATCGGCCCGACGGCTGCTTAATATTGATAAAAGTGCCGTCCTTATCAAAAGTACGTGCGCGCGATCGATGTGGCCTATTGGTTTTCGAAATGGTTAGCTATCGGAATACAATAAGTTTACAACTGAGAATAAATATTGACCTTGTTCATGTCTGGGTGAAGCTTAGCCATACTTACACAAAGAAAGGGACGTGACTAGTTTAAACGTGTTTGCACATTCAGTAATGGAGATGGGGTTTAAAATAGACATTTTCGCAGTGTATTTTAGCTTTTTTATTCATAACGTAATTTATTTCGGGGAGCCTACATTAAATTGGTGGTTAGTGGTAACACTGTTGCGCTCTCTTACAACTAACCACCAATGGCTGCAGTGATACAGACCTAAAGATACAATTTAGCCTGTCTTTTAACTACGAAATACGTTTTAAATGTGTGTTTTGCCTTGTTTTTAGTGTCACCTTACTCATTTCCCTTTATCGTGTGTGTGATAGGATCCTTTACCGTTAGGGATGGAAATCGTAAGGAATTTAGCAATTCTGCTTCAGTTTTCTCATAATGATTTCTTGACGATTTTAATGATGTTGATATAATAATATCAGGAAAAAAATGATTGTTGCATTTACAGCCCTAAGCAGTTTGTTGGCAAATTATGCGACCGCACCACATTTCAGCAGAACCTACGTAACAAATACAAATAAATGTAGCTAGCCTACATATCTCGAATATATATATATATATTTATTTATTTTACTGATTTTTAGCGCTATCATAAATGCATCATAAAACTGGCCCTTATTTTAATGCAAATAGTAAACAAACAAAAAGGTGGTAAGCTGTTTCATTCATCATTTATGTAATATAACAATGTGTAGGCCTGTCTTATTTGCACGTTGTCATACATACAAACAACCAGTCAGTAATTATGCTCATGTAAGTTATTAGTTAACTTAAAATCAGACAATACTAAATAAATAACTTGGGGTTTAGTAAGTGAGCTAGATTAATTCATTAACAGCTCCAACGGATTCAACCAAAGAGTATACAACTGAGTGTTTTCGATCTACTACACAGAACCGGTTCATAAGAATCATTCGTTCGCAATTGGAGTTGCACTGGTGGCGCTTTATTTTTCAGATCACTTAAAAGAATCGACTCTTAGAGTCACTTGTACAGGAATCGGATTGGACTGGTCGCGCTGTATGTTTAAAGCTCTTGATTAAATTGATAATAGGAAATACTGTCAGATTACAGCGATCTGTATGATCAAAAACTGCTAAATGAATTGTAGATCATAAATAATTCGGATCCGGGTTTTTTTTAATATAAAAAGAGAACCGGTTCTCGATTCCCAACCCCATTAGGCTAAGGCCTTCACCTCATTCTTCAGCCAGGGCTGTTCATACCAGTTAAAATCGCTTCATGTCTCTCGGATCTGAGACGTTTGTCACATTTTACATGGAAATATGCTAATATACTGAGAAACATATATTTTTACTTGTGGTTTTGGCTTTGTTTTGGCTGGCAAAGTCTTGAGGGGAATTTTGGCCCTCTGTTACTATCTTTCTTGTCTTTTAACGGAGAAGCCACTTTCTACATGTTGTCATTTAGTTGTTTTTGTTTGGGAGTCGAGAAAGCAGTGTGAATAAAATGTACTTGCAAGGTGTAAAAACACTTTTATTTTAGCTATTGGCTTGTAATAGTGTTATAATCGGACTGCCGATGAGAAACTAATGGTTAATAAGCAGGACTGCTAAAGCACACCACCTGTTGGCATGCAATAGCATACAGGACCCCTTAAGATGTTTCTGAGAAAAAGTTTCTTTTTTTTTACCAATATTTGACAATTTCATTGTATTTTAGTACAAGAGAAACTTAAAATATTTTACTGCATTTGGAGGTTGTTTAAATTCCCCCCCTTGTTTGATGGTCTCCTTTCATGCAAAGCAACTGGCCAGATAACTCATACACAGCATAGAGATGTACAATAAGTTAAGAACATTGATTTGCATGTTCCATGTGCAGATATCATGGTTTCATGGAAACTTATTGACTTGTGATTGCATTTAGTTTCATTGCTGTGCTGAGGTTGCATAACACAACAATATTAATAACAAGATTGACAGACATTATAGAAGAACTGGCTCTTTGAAAACAAACAAAATAAAACCTAGTAATGCTTTTTTTGGCCATCTCATTGTAACACAAGACTAATTGTAGTGTGTAAAACATACAGGATGTCCTCGGCCAAATTAATTATAAAGCAAGTTTTAAATTAAAAATTAAAGTCTTGGACAAAGATAATGACTTGGCACTGGCATTTCATACAGCCTCCTAAAGCAATGCATAGTTAGTTAATTAAATTTAGTCCCATTTTTCATTTGAGACATGGGAATTCTGGTAATGTACTCTTATGAGATGTGTATATTATGAGTACAATACACTCTCATTTTTATTTACTATTCGACATGCACGTCATCACTGCTTTTCTCATTCATCTGGTCTTTAGATAGCTCACCCCAGCTGTCTCTCTCTGGTTTTCTTCTGCAGGGTGCTTTAAAGACCGAGGGGTATGAACGAGGCGCACCAGAGAATGGCTACAGTGGGAACAGATAAGGAACTCAGTGACCTGTTGGATTTCAGTGCAGTAAGGAAGAGACTATGTAGTCTTTGTTACTGATCTAGACAAAAACTCTCTCTCGTAAAGAATCACTTTATGATTCCTTATTCGCTTCAACAAAATCTGACCTTGTAGTCAGAGGATAGCCGTTTTTCTTCATAGCACTTCAAACTGATCGAATCTCACGTCACAATGCCTGCTGTGTTGTTGGTGGCTGTAAACATCATAATGAATCTTTAAATCATGTGCAGTCTCCAACTGGGTCCTTAGAAGTGCACGCAGTTTGCCATTTGAAACATCTCCAGCATAATAACCATCTCTCAATCCTCTCTTATCCTTAACCTTCCATTTACTATTCTCATTTCACCTGTTGTTAAAATTTGATTATTCTTGGCGGTCATGCTTTCCTAAATGGCATTAAAAAAAATAGCGAATATAAAAATGTTAATCGCTTGATTCATTGAATGGCTCGACCATGCTTAATTTATTGCATTGGAAAATTGCCATCTACTGAAGCAGTGAATCAATTAAGACAATACATTGATAATCAGACGTGCCAGATCAAATGCATTATGATCTCACATCTAATTACAAATTGTTGATGGTTTAGTTACTCCCTCATATCGCATTCATTTTCCAGCATTGAACCTTTGTAAAAAAAACAGGAGCTTATGCATTTGGTATCTTCTTTCTCGTGGTGTAAAAGGTGGTTCACATTGTGAAAAATGTCTACCACACCAGAAAGTCCCTCTCATGCACCATGCAAGGCTAGCACTGTTGCTGCTTACGGGTTTCTTTTTGCACTTCAAAAACAAAGAGGCATCATCCATCCATGTAAACGGATCCTCTTCAGCCCTTTCTGTGAAACCTTGAATTCTTTGTAGTAAAAGATGCATTTTCAAAAAGCTATACTACTTTGTGAGAAAGGGTTTCTTTCAGATTCAACCATTTTAGTGGGTTATATGTGGCAAAGTTGACATGACCTTTAGCATTAAACTTTTGAGCAAGCTAAGCTTGACGTCACATAGCGTGAATCCCCAATAATGCTGAAAAATCGCTGTCTGTGGGCACCTGTTGATGTGAGTTTGTTTGTAATATGCTACTATGCTTAAACTTCTTATTTTTCTGCCTTAGATGTTTGCACCCCCTGTGGCCAATGGGAAGAACAGGCCTACCACACTTGCTAGCAGTCAATTTAGTGGTTCAGGTAAGTCTAAACGCATGCCTTTTCCCGTCTAGTTTCACATATTACTTGAATTTGCCATATTTGTGCATTTCATAAGTTTAAAGCGGTGTTCTTTATGGCAGTGGAGATGTTTGTGCCAGTTGCTAAGTGCTCTTTTCTCTTAACAGAAGAAAAAGGACATGCTTCTTCTTGTTTTCCTAAACCATTTCTTTTATGAATTCACCGTAGTATATCCAGAGTCAAAGCTCGGGGCAGTTTGGATCCCTTTGAACTGGTTGTTCAGTTAAAGCACCTATTGCACAAACTTGTACATCGTAAAAACTTTGTTAGGTCAAGAGGAGTGACTGATTGGTTGCATTGCTGTTTATAATCATGTTTTTGTCCAGAGCATTTTAACAGCCCAAAACATCTCATTGTCTTTTGTTTTGTTTGTATGTTTGCCATCTTTTACTTAACCAGTTGCACATCACACTCACAAAAGTGTTATTTTTGCAACCATTGTTGGCTTGTGTTGCTCCAGTTCAGATTGTTTCAGAAGCTGTCAAAGGCATGAACGTCCCATGCGTTTCTCTTCAAGTCTTTCCAGTCTGTCTGTCTGTCTCCCAATCGACACTCCAAACATTACCCTTGAATAAGTACAATCTGAGAACAAAGACTTAAATAAAGGCCTTACGGTCTCCAAATGATTCCCCCACCTCACCGCGTAAAACACTCCTCCCCCCACACAAGAAAACACTTTCTCCCCCTGCCAACTGACAGGAAATGGACCCTCTCTGAAACAAAGCTCTCTCATACCTCCCACCACCCCGCAGGAGGCCCGCATGAAAACAGCAAAAGAAACACTGTGAAAGATCACCAGCTTCATTCTCGGTCTGTGGCGGCCTGAAGTGCCAATTACATAGCAGGGCCAAACTAATGTCTCAGTTTGAGATTTTTATTGCGAGAGCTACCTGACACCGAGGTGACCCCGACTCTTAAATCTGTCACTTGTGAGATGCTTCTAGAAGGTCTCCACATCAGTCAACATAAGCCTCACCCTGTGAACTCTGTATAACAGGATATGACATGTTCTTAGATTCGCTATTGAGAAGGTCCAAGTGACAGTTCCTCAGCGGTATTCAATTAAACATTTAAACTCCTAACAGAATTATGGGTTCAGTACATTCTAAGCTCTGTCGGCATAGTTTGTGAACATGTTCTGGATTACCACAAAAAATCATTTTAACTCGACCCTTAGTTTTTTTTTGAAGAAGTGTTTTGAGGATTTTGAAAAATGCTAGTGTTTATCCTTAAACTGTATTATTTGTGCTGCAAAGTTTTCAGTTTTGTGTTGAGACCACTGTTTCAGCCAGATAAACTTTTAGTTACCAGTGTAAAGGCCCGTTCACACCAAGCACGATAAAGATATAGTTCTAAAAATCGTTCACAGTATTAATGAATAGCTGAGTCCCACACCTCAACTATAACGATAAAGGCACAGAGAAACGATATCGTTGGAATCACTTTCAGAACGATTTTTTCCAGCTGATGAATGATAAAAACAGACACCCAGACATCAGAATCCATCCTGCTATAAGGAGCTGGAGAATTTAAAGCGACAGATGCGCGTGCGCTTAGAATATACAAATGATATCGTCCGCTGGTGTGGACGCTAATACGGGGCTTAATTCATGTTTGAAATCTTCCCAGTGTAAAAAGTCCTTCTTTTGCACAAATTGCCCCAAAGTTTCTGACATTACATGGTCATGGCAGGTATTGCAAGTACTGTATATATTTTTGCACATGCAAGCTTATTATTGCAATGTATCCAACTAGTCTCATGTTAGGACCTAGCTTCAAAAACTTGTACTTTAACATTTATTGTATTGCCCTGTTCTTTGCTTTTAAAGAATTAAAGGACAAAGGACATTTTATTTTCTGTGGTAACATGTCACAAATGCTGTTGATAGAGCTTGACATTTATTGAACCAGAGCATTCCTTAAAGATCATAAAATATTCCAAATTAACAAAAGCTGTGATCTTGACTTGTTTGCATGGATTGTTTTTCAACTTTAAACCATTGGCCAGGAGTTAAACTTCTGACTGTCCTCTGCTATTCAGTCAGAAGACCCCCAAAGTAAGGACGTGTTTAGAGGAAGCAGTGGCCTTCAGAAGTGCATCTGTTCCTCAAGACAAAAGTGCTCAGAAGGGTGCTAATTGCATCTCCTCCCCCTCCTTGGGCATAGCCATGGTGTTTGTGGGACTTTTTGCATGGGAGGACTTCACCAGGCGTCCTCTCACTCACCTCCACAGCTGCCCAACACGTCACACACAGAGGACAGCGTTAGGACAGGACAGAGTCCATTTCCCCCTTGGTCACACCCCTGAGATGCGAGCACATTTACACACACCTCAAGCCGTTATTGCTTCACTTTTGATATCTGCTGCGATCTGAACTTGAATAATGGCACGCTGTGCAGCTGATGTATTTGAAGGAGTGTATAAAGGAAATGATCTTTCCTCAACGCAGGAAATGGAATCAGTTCCTGCTTGACTGAATGTCAGATCTGTCTTTGTAGAATTGCATTTTGATGCTTCCAGCAAATAAGTGGCCAATAACTCAAAATATAAATCACATTGTATCCTCAAAAATTTGCCATTTTATATACACAAAACCAAATTTGCCAGAAAAAGCACTGGTTTAGTTTGCTAATGTGGTAATTCATTTGTAACAGTCTGACAAATCCAATCCAAAACCATTCGCCATGTTAAACATCTTATATGGTCCTTCTGCATCTGAATCTGTATCTCTGCCACTTCATTTTCCCCACATAAGATGATTCTGCCAGGGAGATTCTTTCACTCACTCAGTCAGTGCCCACTTCATTTCCCATGCTGCCTGCGTGGGCTCCATAGATCACGGCTGTCAGCGTGGATGTCGCTATTTGCTCTGCTTTGTTAGCTTCATCACTCATGCTCAGCCTTCAGTGGCCGCTCTGGCTGAGGCCCCCTCTTCTCTCACACATTTTTAATTAGACCTAAAAAAAAAAATCAAAAGGCGAATATGAATATTCATAAACCAACTGCATTAATATGCACAATTATGCAAATCAGCATGCAATTAAGCCATGTGTCTTTGGAGAGCTTTGCATTAAGGCATAAGACAGGAGGCAGAGGGGCATGCTTTATGAGGAATTTCTGCTCCAGTACACTCTGAAATGTTGCCGCAATGTTTTAGAATATCCATTTTTCTACATATAAAGCATATTGGAGAACCTTTTAACACTCCGTATCCTGTATGTCTTGTTCTGAGACCTGTGTTGTCCCTATGGGTCTCCACTCCCAAATGTACAATGATGCTAATTTCGCAATTCTTTGATCAGCCTGTTTTTGTTCTGCTTGCCGTGATATTCCTCCCCCCAACTTGTCTTAATGAGATCCAGTGACTGAATGAATGCTCCCTTTATGGTCAGTGATGTCGAGGCTTGCTGAATGACATGGATATTAGTGTGGTGTGATGGTTTTAGATGAGATCCAGAGGCTGTCTGACAAGCACAGAACCAGCCACCAAACGTCCAATGGCATTAATGCATGAAAGGAGAATTAAAAAGGATCTTGATGTGAAGGTTTAGTGCATGCCAAAATTGCAGTATTGGTCTGAGAATATGTGATCAATTGCTTTGTAGGTATGGAAGAACGCAGTAGTCCCTGGGCTGCTGGAGAGCAGAACAGTCCTTCTTTTAACCAGGTACAGGTAGACCCAATGACATCTCATCTAAAGGTATTGTTGGGACATGTTTTATAGTTTTGACCTGCTTCTGTCTTGGGTTTTTCCAGAGCTATGGAGAGGGCTCACACTTCAACGAGCATGGTGGACTATCTTCCCCATTCCTTGGCACGGGAATTAGTGGTGAGTTTTACCAACTTCTGGTTGGTTTATTAGTTGCTCAGGGTAGTTGAGCTCCTCTTTGGCCTCACCAAGAGCATTCACTCAACCTTTCATGTTGTGGCATTGACTTCCATTTCTTCCAATAATTGTGACATTTGGACTTTATTTAAAGAGTGAGATCGGTTCACACCCATTTCATATGTATTTGCAGGCAAGAACGAAAGGGGTCCTCCTTACTCTTCCTTTGGGGGCCAGGTAAGTTGAATCAATTCTTGAGCAACACTTGAAAGTGCTTTTAGTCACTTAAAGTGCTTAAATCCGCCATCTTGTTGTTCCCTATAGCCAGGGTTCCTGCCCTCAGACATTGCCATGCCTTCTGCAGATGCCATGTCTCCATCCGGACTGAAGTCTGGCTCACAGTTTTACCAATCATACCCCAACAACCCCCGGAGACGCCCCTCAGAGGGAAGCATGGGTAAATAACTTACAACCTTTACTAGACTTGCATCAGATCAGTCAATATGGAAGGAAAGAGTACCATGTATGCTTTGATTTTTTTTCACAGATCCCCAACCAAAAAAGATCAGGAAGCCACCAGGACTGCCATCTTCAGTGAGTAACCTTTCTGAAATATTCTTACATGTTTCCCACTAAAAGTGTTTCATTACAATCTCAATTTTTTTTTATCAGAATTGTGAGATGTTAAGTCAGCGAAGTCCTGTCCATTAAAAAATCGTAATTACATAAACATGATGTAGTGGCCATTACAGGAACTCCTAGAACTGAGTTCAGGCATTTGTGGCATCTTAAATGGTTTGACATTAGTCCAAATGTTTAGCTCCAACACATCTGCCTGGAAATTTTTTGTTATAAGTTCTGCAGGAAGGTGCCGAAGTAGGATTGGACACCCCTGCTATGGACATCATTCAGAGTTGAAACATTTTTAATATGACGTGAACGGTAACACTTTAGTATAGGGACCGATTCTCACTATCAACTAGTTGCTTATTAGCATGCCTATTATTGAAATGTTGGCTGTTTATTAATACTTTATAAAGCACATATTCTGCCTGACCATATTGTACATCCCTAATCCTACCAAACACCTAAACTTAACAACTACCTCACTAACTATTAATAAGCAACAAATTAGCAGTTTGAGGCAAAAGTCATAGTTAATGGTTTGTTACTAGCGAGAATTGTACCTTAAAATAAAGTGTGACCACGTGAACAAACAAGAACATTGTTGTGAGGAGTAGATGTAAGAGTCCTCAGTGATTGTACCGTTGTGTCAAATGGTTAATGAATAAAAATTTAAGGCACATCCTTCCATAAACATTCAGGTTGACAGACTTTTGATTGAACAGGGTATGTATTTTCATTTGCGTCGAAATGTCTACCATGACTAAGGTCCATAATACTTCTGAACCTTTGACCATTGCAAATCGGCGTTAACTTGAACAAACATGCAAGTAGCCATACCCCTTTTTTCGAGTCATGGGAAGAGTAACCGTTGTTTCTTGATCTAAATCCACATAAGCTCAACACTTTGCCCTCTAAAGCCCCTCCCCAAACGTGATCCTTCAGATTCGCCCATGTTAGACCTTATCCTCCCCCTCTTCCAAAGTGACCCAGTTGTGAGTCCCCTTGAACCTCTCTCTCTCTCTCTCTCTCTCTCTCTCTCTCTCTCTCTCTCTCTCTCTCTCGCTTGTCTTAGCTCAGATTAATGGCTTCTGATGAGCTAGAATTCTAGCTCCTGCTGAATCCTACTCTACGGCTCAGTATAACTTCCTCTTGTGCTGCCACAGCATTATAATACCCTAATGATTGCACCAATGCTCACCTGCTACCTTTGCCATACTTTTCAGATATTTAAAAAATGTTTTTTTTTTTTTTAAGTTTAAATCCAACTTTGGCTAAGCACTAAAGGATATTGATCCTTAACTTGTCTGGGCTTGCCTTGATCTTCTCGAGTGCATCAACAAATCATTGTGAGGATGTGTTTCCTGGTGAACTTCAGAGAAGGGCCATTCGCAGTTTTTTTTTTTTTTTTTTTTTTTTTTTTTTTTTTTTTCTCATTTGTACTTTTATGTGGTTTCTACATAATCGACCAGTCTATTTTGCTCCACTCCTACCACTTCTTCAGCAAGACCTCTCCCCCCACTGTTCTCACCCCTCCCCTCTTCAGCCCAGCTGCCTGTGGAGTTGGACGGGCTCCAGGAGTAGGCAGATGGCTCTGTAATTAGAAGTGCATCTCTCCATTCCCATCCCACTTCTCCCTGTTAAATCAAATTACAGGCAAAAGAGAAATATCGCTTTGCTGGATTTGTATTCTCTGCTGGCCCGAGACCCACCCGCCCGCCGGCGCCCCCCTCCCTCCCAAACACTCGCTCATGTATGCGCACAAACATACAAATCATACGTGTTAAGACGTGCTTGTTGGGGGGAATACACTGTATGGAGGTATGCCTCACGGCTCCTGAATTCAGATGAATTTCCAATCATCATTCAGTTCCGTTTATCGATTCCAGATAATTTTATTGTGACTACTATAAACAAAACGTATCTTTTTTTTTCACATTATGGAATATGTCAACACCCAGTGTGCTTGGCTTGATTTGGACTCACTCTTAGTGATGGTGCTCCCTGTAGCTGTCCTCCCTCTCCTTTTTTGGCTCATGGGAGTGCGAGAGGAAGTGCCGACTGTGCCATGAGATGGCCGTGGCGCATTTCCCAGCATGCTCTGTTCTCTGTCCCTGCCACTTTATCTGAGGGGGCACTATGGAAACACGTGTCCACGTCATTTGTACCAAAAATCACAATGCGCTTGCCAGCTTCATGGGCTCCATATCAGTTGTGCATTCAAGTGCAAGTGATTTGCTAGGGTTATTGTGTCCATATGAAGCCTGTTACCATGAACGCCATGTTTCTTTATGTCCTTGTTTGTAAACACAGGTTTATGCTGCCACCTCTGGCGATGACTATATCCGTGATGGTGTTGCCTACCCAGGCTCCAAACCTGGTTCTGTGTACCCAGGATCTTTTTACATGCAAGGTGTGTACATGGGGAAATAAAATCGTCTTTTCCTTATCTCCCCAAGCTGTAAATTCTAATATTAATGTGTTACGTAATTTGTTCACGCAGAAACAGACTAAGCAATAGTTTTGTTTGTTTGATTTGAAATTAGGAGCATACACAAAGACAAATGTTTCTTTGGATTAGAATAGACATCCACATAAGTTCTTGTGCTGATTGTTATTGATCCTTCCCATCTGCCTTTGTGTTCGCAGAGGGCCTACACTCCTCCTCGGACCACTGGGCCCCCTCTGGATCCATAGGCCAGTCGGGATACACGGCTATGCTGGGGAATTCGCCACACATCAGTCAGCCAGGCTCATTCTCTGCGATAAACCCACAAGACAGAATGGTATGTCTTCTGAAAGGTTTGGAGAAGGGCTTAAATTGTGACTCATTTCAGAAGCTCCAATAACTGTTTATTTTCCACAGAACTATCCCTTGCATGGAGCAGACGTCAATGGTTTCCATTCGGGCTCCGCAGCCTACAGCCACACATCCTCCATGAATGGATCAGACAGCATTTTGGGTAAATTACCTTCGTCGTTTGAATTTAATGTCCTCTAGGTTGTGAAATGAGCTTGTAATTGAGTTCAGATTGGATCTTGAAGTTGATTCTTTTTGTAAAATCATTTTTGGCCTTGGACTAGTCTGAACTCGAACTGTAATTTAGAGGAAATGGCCTTCAATCCTTCATTCAGACTTTGAATGGACATTTTTAGCAGATAGCAAATTATGGATCACTTGAATATTCGTGACATTGACGTAATGAATGGAGTTAATAAGTACTCCCGTTCTCTCCCACAGCAAGCAGAGGTTCAGTCACAGGCAGCTCAGGTGATGAGATCGGAAAAGCTCTTGCTTCGGTGAGTGAGCTTTCATTAATCACCATGAAAGAGCATTTGGCCATGTGAAGTCAAAGATGGATAGCATAATTCAGACTTTCAGTGATCCTTTGGGTATGGATTATTATTAGCCATAGTTGTTCACATTTAGTCATGTTTTTGATTGACAGATCTATCCTTCGGACCACAACAGCAACAACTTCTCCACTCCTTCCACTCCTGTGGGCTCCCCTCAGGGCATTGCAAGTAAGTCAGATACGCTGTCTTATTCCGTCAAACCTTGATCTGGTTCATTGGATCAGTTTTTGTTGAAAGATACCAAGACAAAAACGTGTACGCAGAGGAAGAAGCCTGAAGAATCATAAATCATTCTCTTTAGATTGATGGGCTTTGTGAAGGTCAAGGTGTGAATGGGAAGCTCTAGAGCGCCATCTGCTGTTGTAGAGGCATACCAGCATTCAGATGTTTCACACTCAGGCTATATATCATGTTCTCCTCAGCAGGTGCAGCACAGTGGTCGAGAGCTTCTGGCCAGACTGCTCTGTCTCCTAACTATGAGGGTGGACTACATGCACTGGTAGGTTTAAGATCCTTTTTAAACATTCCCACTATATTAACCCCTCAAGCTTCATTCTTTGATTAGACAAATGTACAAATGTGTTATTTTAGTAATATTTAAATGCTATTAAAATATTAATCAACATTGTGATTTTTCAATTTAAATTAAAAAAATGATTTAGCTTAAATTGTGTTTTTTTTTTCTCTCCAGTTTTAGTAATTTTAGTAGTACTTTTATTTCTGTTAGTTGCCAGTGCAACATTTCTAATTTTCACTTAAGCTCACGTTTTTCATCTAATATTCATTTTTATTCAACTAACAACAATGACTTTAATAGTTTTAGTTTTACTTAACAATAACAACACTGATGTACAACTGCATTTAGCAATGACAACATTTTAACATTATACATTTAAAAATGCTCTACTTAAAAACATTAAATAAAATGTATTGTGTTTTAATATTATGTTATTTATATATATTTTTTTAAATATTGACTTTATAGCTGTCTTAATGATTGTTTTTGGCCTCATTGTGCACAAATCAGCTGTGCTTTTTATTCTACAGAGAAATTTATTTCAGTTTAATAACTTGTACTATATACTTATGTATAATTTAAGGTAAATATAAATGATTTTTCTCCACAGCAGAACAAAATGGAAGACCGGCTGGAGGAGGCCATTCACGTGCTGCGAAATCATGCGGTGGGTCAGGCCCCGGGAATTCCTGGAGCCCATGCTGACATGCACGGCCTACTGGGTGCCGTCTCCACATCCAGTGGATCTATGGGGGGTCTCCCTCAGGCCTACTCCAACCCAGGACTGCCCCTGAGCAACAGACACCCTACCATGGTTAGTGTAGACACTTATGTATGTATGAACAGATGGATAACATGAAATTGCATCCAAGGCATAATTTTTTTTTATTTTTTATTTTTTTTAGTATTTTAGTTTTCAAAAAAGAGGACAGTGGGGGCAGGATGCAGACAGGGGAGGGGGGCTGTTGGGTTTGAGGGGGGTTAAAGTAGCGCAATGACCATATCCCAAATATCAAAACTCAAATGATGTAATTTCAATACCTAAAATACATATTTTACTGTCACCGTTCTGCAGATTGATCATAAACACAGCTAAAAGACCATCCTTAACATCTACCACAGTTTTATCGAAGGTAGAATGCAAAATGTTTCAATACAAGCATTACAGTCAAATGTAATTTATGCAATATTTCAAATTTTTAACCCATGGGGGGAAAATCAACCCTCTGCAACAGTTTGCAGTTCCGTCTAAAAAAATGTGGATTTGGCAACCCTGCATCCAACACGAGCTGCATCCAAAGTGATTTAAATACTCCGCTTCTTGTTAGCGGCTCCCTAATGTACAAAAATTATATTCAATATTAGAATGTTAGCAGGAGCAGGCAGTAATGGTCAGAAATTCAGCGGGAGCGGGATTAAGAAAACAGTCCCGCACAGAGCTTTAATACAAAAACACACATTGAATGGCGACTGTAGAAAGCAAAAGCCGAATCCCGACATTTTGGGCGATTTGGAAATTCTGGACGCTTTTTTTTTAGGTCCAAAAAGAGGACATGTCCGGTAAAAAGAGTACGTATGGTCACCCTAGATTCAGTGACTTGTTTGGATTATCAACTTCAACTACCACATTCAAGGCAGAAAGGTAGTGAGAACATTGTTAAAGTCTGGGACATCAGTAATTCAACTGTAATGCTATAAAGCTACGAGAATACTTTTTGTGTGCAAAAAACAAACAAAAACAGCAACTTTATTTAACAGTTTCTTCTCTTTTGTGTCAGTCTTTGATGCACGTTTACAAGAGTACCATGACACATGCATGTGGTGCTGCGGACGAAAAAATTCAAAGTCAACCTCTCTGTTGAAATCTTCAGACATCTTTACAAAGACTGTTTTATGTACAGCGTGTATTGTCCTCTGCTTGTAAACAAGGTGTAGTGCATCCAGGTTCAGAACACTGGCTCCTCCTCTCATGAACGCATATCGATGACTGACAGGGAAGAGAAGAAATGGTTGAATAGTCCTTATTTTTTTCTTTGCACACAAAGTATTTGCGTAGCTTCATAAAATTACTGTTGAACCACTGATGTCACATGGACTATTTTAACGATGTCCTTACTAACTTTCTGGGCCTTGAACGTGTCAGTTGCGTTGCTGTTTATGCAGGATCAGAAAGCTCTCAGATTTCATAAAAAATATCTTCATTTGTGTTCTGAACATGAACAGTCTTATGGGTTTGGAACGACATGTATCTACAGTTTCAAACTAGCTTCACAAACACTGATAACAGGCCTCTAGTTTAGAGCTGTATGTGTTATGTAACACAAAAGAATAAAAATGCACCTGTGGGTATTGATATGTGCTAATTACTCTCCCTTGTTGCACTTATCTGCAGGCTGGAAGCCATCATGACGACCATGCCTGCCTTCCTCCCAGCAGCACCCTGTTGCAGTCCGCTCATGCTTCAGGCACCCCACAGCCTGTAGGAGCACCAGAGGGTTTTAACAGTGAGCACAAGTTTCAATTTCTCTTTTTGAACCAACCGAACATGTAAACAACAGATGCAAACGCTGAGAGTTGCGTGTGAGTTTCAGCGGGATGCATTTAATGATTTCCTGTCTATGGCTTCAGGTTTGCCTGGAGGCTTGGTCCATGCCACGCATTCATCAAACAAGTCTGATATTAAGAGGGAAGACAAGGAGGAAGATGAGAACTCCTCCGTGGCCGATAAGTCTGAGGAAGAGAAAAAGGAAAGCAAACCATCCCGCAATAGAACAAGGTGCAAGATCGCTTTAAGCATTGCTCTAAACTAATGGCTGAATAATTTTTAAACCATAAACACTCAACCACATGATGGTTTGAAGCAAATCTGCATTGTCTTAATTTGATCGCCTACAACAAATGTCTATAAGTTTCTGTTTGTTCAAATGTTTCTTCACATCAGGCCAGGCCTGATTTGAAAGTGTTTGGGCTTCCCCAACACCCAAAATACCATGTTTTATAGTGTTCTCCTCCCAACTCTCACATTGTTTTCAGAAAGGAGGTGTTTACCCATCAAGTCCTTTCAGGTTTATCAGACCAGGGAGAAGAGTAAGTCTATCTCCCACCATAGAGTGCATGTTTGTGAAAGACTCTGGATACACACTTGATCGCTTTTAAACGTTAAATGTCTGTGTTATTGTGCACAAAATAAATTTAAAGCCATTAAAACACTAAGATGATTTTGACACAGGTGGGACTCTGACCTATATAGGATGTTTTCATGAGTATAAACTAGAATTTTCAATGCACAATTGGCTGCAAAGCAGCATATAAAGCACATTTGTACATATCAGTTTATATATTTGTACATATCAGTTTATTAATTACACATTTTTTATATATATATATATATATTTTTTCATTCAACATTCATCTCATGATCTAAAATTGGCTTAAAATTGATGTTTCTATACTCCACCAGTAAAAGGTTTGGACACAAATTCTCATTCTTTATCATAAAATGGTGAAAATGACATAGTCAGCAAAACTATGAAATAACACTAATGGACTATGGGATGCTTAACCGTATTGAAGGAGTTTGCATGTATTCTGGACACTGTCTAGTCCTACTCAAGCAAAAATAAAATAAAAATATATGTTGCACAACTGTTTTCAACATTGATAATAATAGGAAATGTTTCTTGAGCAGCAAATCAACATATTAGAATGATTTCTGGAGGATCATGGAATCATTTTATCCACCCCAAACTTTTGAATGGTAGTGTGTATATAGACACAAAATATTTATCTACTGAAGTAATTTCACACATTTATGCATAAGCCTTTAGCTCCAAAGCCTATTTAGCATGAGGAGACATTTGTCAGGTGTGTCCAAACTTTTGACAAGTACTGTATTTAAGAGATTTATAAGTAGTTTATCAACACAACTTTACACCTAATATACTTCAGCAGGCACCTGGACTACAACGCTTACATGTCACCATGTTAAACATAGAAAATGTTATTTTTTATTTTATATTAAATAAAATACATTTTCAATTCATTGTACAATTAAAAAAATGGAATTGAAATGTTATATATATTATTGTCTCTTCACAGTCAAGACGAAGATGATGAGGATTTGCCGCCGGAGGTAAAGGTCGAGCGGGAGAAAGAGCGGCGAGTGGCGAACAACCAACGAGAGCGACTGCGCGTGCGTGACATCAATGGGGCCTTCAAAGAGCTGGGCCGCATGTGCCAGCTGCACCTGAACAACGAAAAACCCCAGACCAAACTGCTCGTCCTGCACCAGGCCGTCAACGTAATCCTAAACCTGGAGCAACAAGTCCGCGGTATGCGTTTTCTTCCTTAATACTGACATAATTGACATTTTCAGAGTAATACTGAATATTTATGGGGAAATAATAAGTCGGGACTTATTGAAATATTTTAATTTATAATAATTAGTGCTGTCAAACGATTAATTGTGATTACTCGCATCCAAAATAAGTTTTTGTTTGCATAATATATGTGTGCGTGTGTACTGTGTATATTTATAATGTATATATCAATACACACACATGCATGTATATATTTAAGAAAATTTTTACCTTTTATATATTAAATATATTTGTAAATGATAATGATATGAATATAAATATATACATGTAATAGGATGATATAGACATGTCCTCTTTCAGGCAGATTTGTAACATCTTTAGTTGATAGGAACCTCTTAATTATTGCCCTCATGGTGGAAATGGGGATTTTCAAAGCTTTAACTCTTTTCTTACAGTCCTTTCTATTTTGTGATGCTCAACAATCTTGTTCTGTACATCAGAACTATAATCTTAGGTTTTTCTCATTGTGATGGATGATTAAGGGAATTTGACCTTTGTGTTCCTCATATTTATAATCCTGTGGAACAGGAAGTCATGGCTGGACAATTTCATGCTGCTAGTCACCCTGGTGTGCTAAAAAATGTAAATATGAATGGGAATATACTTCAGAGATATTTTACTCATTAGAATTTCTAGGGGTGCCAATAATTGTGGCCAACATTCATTGGAGAAAAACAGTTATTTCATCATGAGATTTTCAATTGTTTTACTTCAATGATAGGGTAAAAACAAGTTGTGAATTTTTTGAATGAAAGATCAAAAAGATCAACAATGCAGATTTATTTTCACAGCCGCCTTTGCTCATATTTACCAAGGGTGTCAATATTAGTGGAGGGCACTGTATTATGTAAACACAAACTTTTATTTTAGATACGATTAATCGTTTGACAGCACTAATAATAATATCGATTGATATCCGTTCACTTGGCCTTGTATATATCAATAAAATGCTTTATGATAAATGAACAGGTATACTTTTCTAAAATTCAGTATTGGACTTCCCTTTAGGTGAATCAATCCCTAATTTTGTATTTTTACTTTAAATTTTCATTTAGAACGCAACCTGAACCCAAAAGTGGCATGTCTGAAGCGACGTGAAGAGGAGAAAGTGTCCGGGGTGGTTGGAGACACTCAAATGCAGCTCTCCGGACCGCATCCAGGACTGGGAGGAGATGGACGCAACTCTGTCAGTCACATGTGATCATGTGGTATGTTAATGTCCATTTAAACATTGCCTCACTTTGTGTAACCCAGGTTATGCAAACACTTTTTGGTCACTAGTTAGATTTTTTCACTAATGTTAATACAGTTAATAGTATACAATGGTTAGACACTAAAAATTAGAGATGCATGTTATCGCTACTGTATCGATTAACACTTATTTTAATGGTCTTAAGCAAATGTCAAAAACAAAATCCATTTTTATACAATGTTGTAATGCCTTTTGTCATTTATTTTGACAAAATGGTATAGAATTTAAATATCTGCCATTTATCAGCCATAACATTAAAATAATTTTCCTCTTATTAGTCTAAAAAAAAAATTTCTTTGTATTTTCAGTTATTGCCTATTTTCAGCTTTATTTTAGTAAATGTTATGCACTTAGTCGTTTTTAGTAGTTTTATTGTATTTCTATTTAGCTTTAATTCATTTTTAATTGTTTTAGTAATTTTAGTACTTCAACTTAAAACTTATTTCAGTTAATTTCCAATGCAAGACCAAGTTTTTCATCTAATACTTATATTTTGGCAACATTTGCTAATATCAGTTAACTACATTGACATTGAGAAATACTTCTAAAGGAATTAATAATTTTTAGTTAATGTTAACATGAAATTAATGTTAATTTCAACATTTAAGATCAGTAGTTGTGTCTGTTAATATCTAATTAACTTAAGCTGACATAAACAATGAACAGTTGCATTTATTCACTAACGTTAACAAAGATGCATTGTTAATTAATGTTAGTTAATGCATTAACCAGCATGAAGTAATTACTGTAAAGTGTTACTTTTATTTTAAAGTAGCTTCATTTCAATTACTTAAAATGATATATTATAGTTTTAGTTAACAATAACAACTCTGATTGAAATCTCTGTTTTCTATCCTTCGAACCAGTGAACTTTCTTGGGGCTCCTGGAAGAAGTGACCTTGAATCTCTTCCACCGTTCTCATTCTCTCTGTGTGCATATAGTGACTCGGAAAACATATCATCCACGAAATCAGAGAAATCAAACCTTTTCGGACACACGAACCGACCCGCCAAAACTGACACAGCAGATTTAGTCCGTGATCACTCCAGACCGCAACTACCAGCACAAATGTGAAGAACTCTTTATCAAGTCATTTTGTATTTTTCTGATTCCTTACAACAATGGATCATAGGAATAGACAAGTTCTGACCACAACTGACGTTTGTTTTTCCACTGCAGAAAGAGAGTTTTGATCGAGAGATGAGACAGACGTCAATTTAATCATGGATTTGTGCCTAATTGTTACGTTTTATATAAGACGCAAACTGCTTACTTGTGTGGAACAAAAAAAAAGTTTGGGAGTTGCTTGTATATGAGCAATTTTTCTTTATTTTTTAAATGTAGTTTGTCATTCCCTACTGAGAGGTACAGTCTTACATGCGTTGTGTAACCAAACCCCATGAGAAGTGGAGCGAACCTGTGGTGCTTTTGGTGCCAGGGCTCTTTCGGAACGAGAGAAAAGCACACGGGCCATCGCAGCTCTCCAGACAGTTTCATCTTCTTGGAAACATCACGCATCATCAGCTCTCACGATGCCATTGACTAGTTCAGCCAATCGGAAGAAAGCGCATCATAAAGGAGCGTGAGCTTCTGTTACTAAGACAACAATGCTTGGATTCCATTGCGTTCCCAAGCACAAAATTGCCAAGTTGACCTTTCACTTCTTTCCTTTATTTTTTTTCTCGCCAGAATACATTCAATCATCACTCGCTCGCATCAACTCATTGTTGCCAAAAGTCTGAAAGCGTACACATGTCCACCTCACACATATGTAATGGATATTATTTCGATTTGAGCAAAAAAATGTAAGAATATATATAAATATATATATTTTTGTTAAGTCTATACATTGTAGATTTCTAAATAACAAAAACATATTAGTTTGAAGTGTAGAGTCTATAGCGCAAGTGAACGCTCAAGAGACGCGTCGTACGATTTCAAGAAAAACCCTGCGTATATTTTCAGAAACGTAAGGTTTGGGCGAGGCGACCCATGGTTAATTTTATCCCAGACGCCCCATGATAGCTCTATGCTAATGAAGAAGTGATAAAGAGAATTGATAGTGATGGTTGAGGGCGCGTCAAGGTTCAAAGCCTCGCGATAGTTTCCTGATTTCAGGGAACTGTACGTCACTAGAAGTGTTCTTAGCCAATGGTGTAGTGCGTAAGCAACGTTCACCATTTCAGTCTCGCCAATGCACATAATGCAACCTGTTTGAATGTAATATTCAAATGTACACACTCTCACGTCTCCGTCAGACTGGCTTACTGTGAGTTTAGTTGATTCATATTGTCATTTCAAGGTGTACGTCTCAACCCATTTTTTGTCATGTGCGTGAGATAATGTTCCCCGATGGTTTGAATTATGTATGTAGGGAAAAAAATGGTGTTATAATCTGTGTAATTGTCGCAATGTCCACAATGGATGTGATTTCTGAGTAATAACATTTCACCGTAAGGGGGATACTGAACTTAGGTTGTCCTGAAGTATAATGGAAGCATATTATCAATTCTTGATAAAGATAAAAAGTTGTTGAACATTTATATATCGTGGCCTTCTTATTCTCAAGACTGTCATTTTTGAGAGTGATGCCTTGTCAGTGCCTAAACTTACTTTCATTGTAAACTTGACCATTTGTTTTATTATTTCGAAATGCAAAAATGTCTCATCCATCTTTTTGGTTTTGTTTTACTTTTCTTTCTGGAAGCATCTGTGTAGTATCTAATCTGCAATTTAGAAGCATTGTAGTCTTTCATCCTCATTATTATGCTGTGTGTGTGTGCACCTTTTTGGCAATTTTAGGATTCTCGTTCCTGTCATCTTTGGCTCGACTAGGTTGGAATTAGTTTTTTTGCTTTCAAGATGCTAGCGTCCTGTGATCGGTGAAGCACACGAGAAAATTGCAGGATCTTTGTCGATTCATCAGATGGGGGCCAGAAACACTAGACTGTTATGAGTAATTCTCAGTTTATCCAGCCGATACCATCATGTTCAATTTGATAATATCATAAAAGTTTAAGTGCTGGACTTGGTTTTGCCTCCTGCTTAATGCTGAAGGAGTTGTCCTGTCATCAAAGATTCTCCTGTCTATAATTACTTTATTTTTCTCCCCAAAGCATTGAATGTTCAACTAAAGTGAACATTTTGAATGAATCGTTGTGTGCCGAAGTAAGATTGCTGCCCATGATTTCCATCAGAATTAAGCGGTGTGTGAATTGAACAGCACCTGGTGTCTTGCAGTTGCAGTGGGGACATGAACAATACTGCTGTTGTGTCTTCAGAGTGCCTCCGGTTTTGGTCATTATTATTATTTTTTTTGTCTTTGTTTTTATAAATATATATATGAAGTAGGTATTGAGAACTGTCCTGTATATAACAGTAATGTAGCAATAAATGTGCCATTTTTAATAACAGAATTATACATTTTTTCAATGTCTTGCTTTGGATCTTGTATACCTTCAAATGAGTTAAATAAAAGAAAACATTGTAATAAAAGTCTTCCCATTGCGTGTCTTTGCCGAGAAATGCTTGGAGTAAAGAGAAATAAGGCCCATTCAGACCAAGAATGATAATTATATGAACGTCCACACAATTTAAATCAATCATAACAAAAAATTGCAGAGCAAAACCGAGTAGATTTCAAAGATGCCACATAGGCTCCATCGACTTGCTTATTTCTTCTAGTCTAGTTCTTTCTCATTAGCCAGGTAACTTATACACTTTTGTTTGTAGGTGGACTGATAAAAAGTCCAGACTGGAAGTGACTATTTTAACAAGATCTTGCTATTTTTTTTTATTGAACACTTTTTCTTGTACAAACAAAAGACAAACAACAATATGTGCATTAGAGTAGGAGCATGTGTATAAATAGAAGAAACAATAAAATAACTGAATTTAATCAAATGAGCGAAAATTAAAAGGGCTTAAATAATAATAATAACATTTTGTTGCAGTTCTCTCTCTCTCCATCTTAATGGATTTTTCTTGTGATAAATATCCCCCGTGCATTTAATAAACTTTATTCAAGACAATTAATTACATATCACCAGCATTTTATGCAATTTTCATTGCAAAGCCTTATTTTAAAATGTTGTCTATGTTATTCACACTCTACAGATCTGTTTTATGCAAATACAGTCCCCACAGTCCAGAATTTTCTATCAGGCTAATAACGGGCAGCCCGGGGTCCTGAAACAGCCATTTGATCTTGTTTACCTTCTGAACAGAGAGAGAGAGTTAGTGATATGATGCAAAAAATAATAAAGCGGATCGGACCCAAATATGTATCCACTGCCAGAACGTGGTAAGTTCATCCTTAATTTAATAAACAGTTAAGTAGAACAGATGCTAATTTAAAAGTCCAGCAGTATATCATCTGACATTCAGCACGTGTTTCCCTCTGTTATAATTCTAGAATAGCATGCTATTAATTAGTCATTTTTTACATAATATATGTATTTTTTTCTTCTTTAAATGCAGGGTTCCCACGCTGGTCGGATGGGGTACAGTTAGTGGGCTGGCTGTTGTCTATTTTACAGACTGGCGGCTGATTCTGGATTATGTTCCCTACATTAGAGGCAAATTCAAGAAGGACGACTAGTTGTCCAGCTCCTGGATCTGTGGGAATCTGTTGCTGTGTGTTTTTACAGGGAACAATTATAGCTGTGCTTTGACTAGCCAGTAGACGGAGCTGGTGATGCGACATTCAGCCATAAAGACCGAAGAGGATTATCTGTCACTTTAAGACTTTATTTATGTGTTGAATAATATCTTATAATGTCCTAATGGCTTCGACGGGATGTTTATGTGTAAACCAGACTAGCATGTCTTGCTAACAAGTTGTTGTCTGTACAGGGAGTTGGAAATGGTTCTGTTTTATACTTGATAACACATCACTCAGCTTGAGTTATTTGCACAATGAGCATAAAAGATTTACCTGCACGTGTGCGTTACTTTTGTGAATAAATGGTAATGTTTATGCATGTGTAATAACATTTATTTAGGCTAGTTTTTACATATTCCTTGTACTTAATAAATTGTGCATTAGATTTCATGTTGATGGAAATCAGCGCCTCTTTGAGGAGGCTTCTTGCTTTCTTATCCATACAAAATGTTACCATGGTAAACATGGTTTCCGCCAAAATGCCCCTCACAAACAAAAAAGACATTCTCCCAGAATCCTCAAAAGAAACCCCATGCACGTTCCAGTAAAATCCCACAGGATTTCCTGCAGGACTTTTAAAATCCCACAAGACTCAGGAAACCTTTACTGTAACGTTACAACTTCTTAAACGGGAACCTAGAGGACAAGTAGTGAACTGTACTTAAAATAACTAAACAAAATTAGTAATAATAAGATGATAAAATCTTGCATGGGTTTGAAGAACACGGTTTAACAGTAACTGAATCGGTAGCTGTTGTTAACATGGTCATTTTTTTGTACGCAACAGCTAATTCACATAGCCTACAACATATAAGTAAAATGACCTGTATAATATGAAAATACATTTTCTTCGATTAAATAACGCGACAAATCTTTGCTACATGAACCAAAACAAACCAGTGCATTGTATTGCCATCATGTGGTTTATGGTCAGGGCTTTGTCTCGTTAAGTCGACCCTAATCGGGCATAATGTCTTTCATTTGTCTCATTGAAGGGGGAGGGGAGTGAAAGTATAGAGGAAGAGAGGGGGATTTAACATTCACAAAAAAAGCGACACCAACAGAGAATGCGCGATGGAGAAAAACGAGTAAGTATAACCGATTAAACGTATTAAATCTCGACCCGCATCTGCATTTCTAGTCATGCTGGTTTACGAGCAAAGCGATCGCTTTTGTTCATTTGAGTCGAGCAGTCTCGGGTAACGTAACGTAACGTACTAGTTTGCGCAGTGCTTTCAATCGGAGATGGTCTTAAAGAAAGAAAACGCGCGTATGATAAACTAATTAATGTAATAGAGTAACACAGCGGCCTGTACGGCTACTACATGCATGAACGGATCAAATGAAGTATTTGGAAGCGTGTTTTGTCTTAAGCTAAATAAACTGTTTATTTAACCTTGTTTTAACGTCGCGCTGGACCAGGTGCCGCATCTGTTTAGTCATTTTAGCGCGCGGCGTTCATAAGATCGTTTTTACCAACCGTCTTTCATTCAGTTTCTCGATAAAAAGATGTGTGCCTATGTCTCCGGTTTTACTGGGAATGCATTTGTTTACATTCACAATTGATCGAGGTTACGCAAAATATGATACTGTGGTAACATAACAAAGAGATGCCGGAATTGTCTGCAACGAAAATACGCATAGATTTATTATACCACGAGTGCCACTACAGGGTTATGGCATCTGTATGATTCATGAGGCATAAGTGTAACCTATTTTCCAAGCGGAGGTATCTCGGCAGAAGAGCCCGAAGTGATGAGGCTACGATACAGCGGAACGTTTTGTAAAGTGACAAAGCAACATTATTGAAAATGGACACTGTACTGCTACATATAGGTCTCATGTAGTTATTATTTAGTAAAAACATTAGATAATAAGCATGTCAGATATGGACCGTCTCATGGAGTGAACAGTGGGAGTGCTGGGATTGAAGGGAAAGCCATGTGTGTTATGTTAGGTACTGAGGACAGAGGGGGGATTGTCATGTAAAAGTAGGCCCAGCTGTTGAGAGGATTTTGTGTGCTTTATTTCAGAAGGGGTGGGGGTGCATGTCAGTTGAGTATGTGAATCGAAAACAAATTGAATTAGCTCTTTTTTTTCTAATGATTCGGCTAGACCGGTTTAGAATTACAAAAAGTTATTTTACTGGTTTGTCAGACTTTGAGTCAAAGTGCACTAAATATCAGCAGAAGGAGAGAGAGAGAGAATTAAAGTGCACTAAATGTATGTAAATGAATACATATACAGAAAAACACCTTTGTCTGCAGTGGGAATCACAGCAACAGCTGATTTTTTTTCTTTGAAACAAGCTGTTCAAAAGAGATTTGAGAAGTGAGTCAGGCATCCTGACTGTTGGCAAATCAGATTCGTTTTAACAAATAGTGACTGTTGAAAGAAGTTTTATTGATTCATCAGTTCATTTGAGAAACCTTACCTTTGTTTGCATTGTCGCTCTGAATAACACTTTTTTTTTGCCAAATTAATTTTCAAACTGGTTTGAAGAAATGTGTGAAATTTGCATTGTTTCATTTATGATTCACCAACCTAACAGAATTGTTTCCGCAGAACCATTGAAAAGAACCAGTTAAAAAATGGTTCGTTTGGATCTCTATTCAGTGGGTAAATTGAACAAATCGTCTCATTTTGTGAATGTCAATATGTCTAGTAATGCATTTGTTTACATTCACAGTTGACCGAGATTTTTTGCAAAATGTTTACTTTTTACACCATTTGTGGCACCTGAAGAACCAAAAATGATTTGTTTGGATCTCTATTCAGTGGGTAATTGAACAAATCGTCTCATTTTGTGAATGTCAATATGTCTAGTAATGCATTTGTTTACATTCACAGTTGACCGAGATTTTTTGCAAAATGTTTACTTTTTACACCATTTGTGGCACCTGAAGAACCAAAAATGATTTGTTTGGATCTCTATTCCATTGGTATTATCAACTGTTAAGTTGAACAAATTATGTCTCATTGTCTGAATAAACCTATTTTCCGAGGATTCCCAGTCAACAACATGTCATAAATAGACATGACTGTTCTTTTTTTAGCAGAGGTGAGGAAGAAGAGGAAGAACAGAGGCGAGAGAGGGGGGAGGCAGGTCGTTTGTATAGTTTGTGGTATCGTATTACTTAATCAATTAAAAAACATCTATGTTGTTACATGTTTGCACGCCTTGACAAGCTTGAAGAGCCATCGGACTAAAACCAAAAAAGTTTGTCCAGAGTTGTGCATGAACTTGAAACAAGCACGAAATCTTCATCATGCAGAGTATTCAGTGAACTCATCTTTGCATCACACCTGTGTCTACTAACTTTTAACAGAGGATCGTGACTTAAAGGACTGTGTTTGTTTCAGATGCAGAAGTGCAACTGCTTAGTGCAGAACGTCAGCTGAGATCTAGACAAACAGTAGTACTATTATCTCAAACTATGTGAAACAAATGTAAACATTTGGTAGAGAAGATTGACAAGGACAGCTTACAGAACTTGTTACGTCATCTAGTGCAAGTGTTTGAAAACCCTAGACAGAGTACAGGATTGTATTCATTCATGTGTTTAAAAGTGAGAATAGATCAAGAATAGTTTTTTTTTTTCTTACTGCTCAAATATGCAATATTAAATTAAAAATATCAAGTTTTAATTATATTCAATTATATATTAAATAAACAGGTATTTGCATTCAGAATTCATATTTCATATGTGTTTTTAGCATTAAAATCACATTTTGAATGTGATTTTAATGCCGTCATAATTGTCAGTGTTAAGAGGCAGAAAGCGTTCTAGTCCTCACAGTATTCATGGTCTAATAACATTGTCATTTCGTCATCACAGGCTTGGGATTTATCAAAATTCTTTCCAAGTTAAGCATCGCATGTGATTGTTTGCGTATATTGTGTGTTAATATCCGTATGCAACTGCCGTCACCATAACCCATTCTCTTTCCAAATGTGCATCCATATGGGTTTATCAAATCTCTGAGATGTGTCCTATTTTGCTCCCCCTCGCCAGCCCCACTGGGAAGAAGTTCCGGAGCAAGCCTCAATTGGCCCGTTACCTTGGCAACTCCATGGATCTCAACTCCTTTGATTTCCGCACAGGCAAGATGCTCATGAGCAAACTGAACAAGAACAGACAGAGACCCCGATATGACAACAATAGCCAGACTAAGGTGAGAGGACTGCAGAGGATGAATAAATTGTCATTTGAAAAATGTTATTTGAACAAATATTTTCATATTCAGAAAAATATATTGATCATCCTAGATTTATAACTGCAGAGGGATTCATTACGAAGAAATGCATGGCATTTAAAACAAATTAAATTTTGTCTCACCCTCAGGCCATCCAAGATGTAGATGAGTTTGTTTCTTCTTCAGAAACAGATTTGGAGAAATTTTGCATCACATCACTTGCTCACCAGTGGATCCTCTGCAGTGAATGGGTGCCGTCAGAATGAGAGTCCAAACAGCAGATAAAAAAATCACAATAATCCACAAGTAATCCACACAACTCCAGTCCATCAGTTAACATATTGTGAAGCAAACGCAGTGTGTTTGTAATAACAAATCCATCCTAAAGATGTTGTTAATATCAAACCATTGTTTCCAGCTAAAATACGAGTCTTCTATTTATAACATTGCTTTCTCCATTGAAAATGTCATCTTGTCTGAACAGTCCAAACAGTCCAAAATGGTTCTAAACAACTATGTTGATGTAAGAAGACAACAGAGGGTGGGCTTTTTCACTGGAGGAAGCGTTATTATGAATTATGGACTCAAATTTCAGCCAGAAGTGACACTTTAAAATTAAAATGGCTTAATGATGGATATGTTTCTCAAAAACACGCAGCTTTTCAGTTCACAAGATGTTAATTGATGGACTGGAGTCGTGTGGATTACTTGTGATGCTTTTATCAGCTGTTTAGACTCGCATTCTGACGGCACCCATTCAAAATGCAGAGGATCCATTGGTGAGAAAGTGATGTAATGCTAAATGATAAAAATGTAGATCATCTACATCTGGGATAGCCTTAGGGTGAGTACATGACAAGCATGTTGGGGTGAACTATTTCTTTAAGGCTATTTCAAGCCAGTTTTACTGGTTAAGCTGGTCTACCTGCAACAATATCCAGTAAAAGACCAACAATTCTCATCAAAAACCTTTTTTTTTTTTTTTTGTTTGTTTTTTTGTCACGGTAATAAAGTGTTACATCTTTAACAGGGCAAACCCGACCTGAATACATCCCTCCCAGTACGACAGACGGCCTCCATCTTCAAACAACCTGTCACAAAAGTCACCAACCACCCCAGCAATAAGGTTAAAACAGACCCACAGAAGGCCATTGACCAGCCCAGACAGGTAACACTCATCTAATCTAGGTTTTATTTAGCAATAACAGCATTGCTAATATACTTTTCATCTACAGCTTTTTTGGGAGAAGAAGTTGGGTGGCCTCAATGCCTTTGACATAGCTGAGGAGTTGGTGAAAACAATGGAGCTCCCCAAAGGCTTACAAGGTATGTCTGGGCGAGATGAAGAACTTAATCTACGTGTGTTTATTTTAATCAAGAATAAATGAAAGTCAATATTCAAGTCCTTTGTGAAATCTGAAGAAAACGAGATAAGCAAACAAAAACTAATCAAAAGTAAGCCAGAGTACATAAAATGAAATAATTTGATAATATTTGACCTCACTAAAGGAGTGGGCCCTGGCTGCACAGATAAGACCCTGTTGTCAGCTATTGCCAGTGCTCTTCACACCAGTGGAGCTCCCATCACGGGCCAGCTGTCCGCCGCTGTGGAGAAGAACCCCGGCGTGTGGCTCAACACGGCTCAGCCTCTCTGCAAGGCCTTCATCGTCACAGACGAGGATATCAGGTACTCTGAATGATGCACTGTATCATTATATGTGTGGGGAAATTCATGTAAGTACAATGATACAGTTGAATTTTATGCTCACAGAAAGCAAGAGGAGCTGGTGTACAGCGTGCGAAAGCGACTGGAGGAGGCTTTGATGGCCGACATGTTGGCTCACGTGGAGGAAACAACTAGTGAGGGCGACGCACTCAAACAGGAGGAGAATTGCAATGATGATAAACAGGAAGTATAACAAAGGTAAGCAAATAGCTGAAGAAAAATGACAGTATTTCTGCTATTGTTTCCTAAAGGAAACAGTCACCAAAATGCCTCTTTTTTTTCACAGGGCATTCAAATGTGTCTGAATTCCCAACCCAACCAGATGCTTGTTGATCAACACACCACGTTACCGTGATCTCCCAGCTTCGCTGAATATCCATCCATGTACGCCCCTCAGTTGGGATCTCTCTGAGACTGTTGGCTCGATTTTCAGGCATTTTTCTGTTTTATTATCATTATTTTCTTTTAATTTTTCAAACATTTTTCTAAAAGAACAAAATGTTAGAAAAGTTCAGCAGTTGAACTGCCTTCTGCATTAAATGTTTTTTGAGAGGAGGTTTTTGGATTTGATATGGAGATGACAATCAAGTCAAAAATACAGTCCTCTAGTTCTAGTGGGTGCTATACTTTGTCACAGCTGACCTAAACTGATAAGTTGATTATTCTCTGTGACTAAAAATGTTTAAAGCTCTGTCAAAAAGAGAAAGGAACATGTTTGTGTAAAAATATTGACCTTCTCGCTTATTTTCACAATATTTTACCCTCTTTGTTAATCAAACTAAGGTGCAAATCAGTATTATGCTGTTTAAATTCAGTTTCAATGTGTTATTCTCAATGCCAAATGTTTTACTGGGGAGGCATTGATAAACATATTAACAGTTAAAAGCCATAGTGTGCAGGTATGGCTTTGTTTTACTTTAAATGTTATGTTTTCAACTCATCTGGTGCTTGTTAAACGTCTGTTTTTTTCTTTATAAGCTATTCATACTTGACACTGAATAACATTTCCACAGTCTGAACCTGAAATTCAAATGTGAATGGTGATTCATAAAATGTGACGCGTGATTCATATAAAGCGATGTGTAAACATCATCTGGTAAGCAAGTATAAGCAACTTACGTGTTACGGGGCGAAAACTATGTTTTTAAAAAATGTTTCGTTCATAGCCCACAGCAGCACGCATTTCTCAAAATAAAATGTTCTTGTGTTGAATATCAAGGCTGTTTCTTTCTTCTATGATCCTACAGATGTTGCACTCGACAGAATATTTATTTATGTTTCATTACGTTAGTGCTATCATTTATGTGCTATCCATTTGTTTGCACTACTTTAAGCTGCTTAGAGAGTTTATGGTTCAGATCCAGAGCTGTTTTAAATGTCCCTCTCTTAGCTGGAGGATTAACTGTTAACTTACCATTAAGGTTATGATGCCTGGATCTCTAACAGACCAAAGGGCACGGGGCCAGTCACTCGCTCTGAGACACAAATGAAAAGAACCGCTGAAGTTGTAGTAAGGTTTCCTTTGAGTAGTCAAAGCAGAAATTAACTTTCTGGCCAGATGGCAACCACAGAGCTCTACACAAAGGTAAGTGCGTATACTAACTGTTAGTATATATTTTTTTGTAATTCTATTAGATAGATAGATAGATGGAGTTTGATTTTGTCAAGTGTTGTAGATAGATAGATAGATGGAGTTTGATTTTGTTTAGTGTTGTGCATAGATAGATATATAGATAGAGTTTGATTTTGTTTAGTCTTGTTCATAGATTCAGATATAGATAGATAGATGTGTTGTGCTTCTGCATCTGTATTATTTTCACTGTCAGAGGAGACCGGCTGTGTTAATGTTTAATGGTGCAGTCAGTGTATTTATGCTGATGGAGGAGAAAGAGTGTCACTGGGGTGGGACAGGCAATCACTCAGGCACATGAGCCGGTTGTGTAACATACAGAATATTGAATCAGTTTCCTTGGTATCCATATCTTGACACATAATCATAATCAAGTCTATAGAATGCAATGTCCAGTCTTGCTCCTATAAGGCCATCTTGATGCACAGTTTATCTCCAACACACCTGCAATGGACTTTCTAGTAGTCCTGAAGATCTCGAATAGCTAGTTTAGGTGCAGGAAGAACATGTACCAATTCATTCCTGAGCTGTTTTTGAAATCCAGTTGAATGATGTGCCAGTACACTCGACATTTGAGAGTTTGGTTAATATCAGTTAAAGATTTAGCAAGAGATCAGGATCAAATACAAAAAACTTTGGACTTGCCACATACTGTTGATTATGATCAGTATGAATATAGTTACAGTTTCTGTTGTCTCTCAGGGGTCATGTGTGTGGGTGCCAGACCCAGAAGCTGTGTGGGTGTCTGCCCAGCTGCTTCAAGACTACCGTCCTGGAGACCAGCACATACGAATCCAACTCACTGATGGCAGAGTACGAAACTTACAGACATGATTCTGATTTGAAACCATGAGCCTTTAAGAAAGAACCTGTCGCACTAACCACTAATCAAACAGTGTTCAAAACGTTATAAACACAAAATGTTTTTCATAATTTTCAGTCGTATAGCCATTCAAGACAAAATGCCTCTTATTTTATTTATATAGTTACAAACCATTTATATGCTATTTTATTATTTTAAACAAGGAGATGGAGTATCCAGTGTTGCCTCCAGCGGGTCTTCCTCCTCTAGGTAACCCTGATATATTGGAGGGAGAGAATGACCTCACAGCTCTAACCTTCCTCCACGAGCCAGCGGTACTTCACAACTTGCGTGTGCGCTTTCTCGACTACAGTAGCATTTACACTTACTGCGGTGAGTTAAATTCAACAGAAAACAGTAGCAAGATTTTACAGTCATTGGCCAATAACCTCTATTTTACTGGGTGTAAAGTTCAAAACACAGAAATTCAAATAACATCACTCATTGTTATATTGGCTACTGTAAAGAACGTTTACCAAGCACTGGGTTTATTGAAATGTAAATAATGCACAGAAAATTATGGCATATTTTTAAAGTAGATTAATATCACTTTTAATTTCAGAGATACATTAACCTCATTTAGACAACTTTCTCATATTTAATAGGGATTGTGTTGGTGGCGTTAAATCCATATGAACAGTTGCCCATTTATGGAGAGGAAGTGATCGATGCTTACAGCGGCCAGGACATGGCTGATATGGAGCCACACATTTTTTCTGTGGCTGAAGAGGCATACCGAACTATGATCAGGTCAAGAACAAGCAAATAACAAGATCAGTTCAGTTACAAAATAGTACCGTGTTTTTGGACATGTACCATGGTAATACCATGGTATTCTGTGAATTACCTCGGAGAACCATTTAAATAATATTTAAATATCAAAGTACCACGGTATTACCAACACTCTACTATGATAGTACACAGTAGAGAAATTCATTCTGAATCTGTATTACATTATTTTAACTAAAACATATGGGTTTATTATTATAACAGAGAGGAGAAAAACCAATCCATCATAATCAGTGGAGAATCAGGCTCAGGTAAAACTGTATCTGCTAAGTTCACCATGCGCTACTTTGCTGTCGTGGGTGGTGCAGCCCAGCAGACCAGTGTGGAGGAGAAAGTGCTGGCATCAAATCCCATCATGGAGGTACTGAAACTTGATTTCTGACCTTTTTGGTAAAGTAGGAGGAGGCTGTTTGTAACATTTCAATCCTTGCAGGCAATTGGTAATGCAAAAACAACCAGAAACGACAACAGCAGTCGTTTTGGAAAGTATATTGAGATAGGATTTGGACGTAAAGGGGATATAATTGGGGCAAACATGAGGACCTACTTGTTGGAGAAATCAAGAGTTGTTTTTCAGGTGCTTGCTCAATCATATAGTTTTCATATTATCTCATGATTCAATGACCAAGTTCTGTTATTGAGATTAATTTTGTTTCATAACACAAACAGGCAGCTCAAGAGAGAAACTATCATATCTTCTACCAGCTTTGTGCTTCCAGGGATTTGCCAGAGCTGAGAACACTCAAACTTGGTAAAGCATAAACTGATGTCCTGAAAATGTTTATTTGTTATTTTTGTTCAATTACACAATGTGTTACTTGCATCTCACTAGATTCTGCAGAGAACTTTCATTACAGCAACCAAGGACAAGATGTGCACATTTCTGGCACAGATGATGTGGTTGAGCTAGAGCGGACAAGAAATGCATTTACTATTCTTGGTAAGCTAAAACACACATCCATATATTCCTCCAAAACAACATAACACTTTTTGCAAAACTTGTGGTTCACCCCCGCAGGAGTGCAACCTGACCAGCAGATGGAGATATTTCGTATACTGGCAGCTATTCTTCATCTGGGGAATATCAACATACAAGCCAGCGGTCGTGGTGGGGACCGCAGCTACATTGATGTACAAGCACAATTTCCTATTATTTTGCACATTTCTGGGTTAGATTTGATGTCTGTATAGATGCAGAACAGGAGCAGTGCTAATTTGTTAACAAGTAGCATGTGCTAATATGGACATAATTTCTTATTCATCAAACTGGCAGGCCAACGACCGTTCCTTGGCCAACTTTGCCAAGCTTTTAGGGGTGGAAGGTGCTCAGATGGCCCAATGGCTATGCCACAGGCGATTGGCAGTGGGTGGGGAAATGCTTGTGAAGCCCATGACAGGTCAGCAGGCTAATGAAGCAAGGGATGCTCTGGGTAAGCAGATGTATGAGCAACTGTTCACTTGGACAGTGCAGAGGCTCAACTCATCCTTAAGAGCGCACCGGGAACAGCCCAAATCTTTCATAGGAGTTCTTGATATCTATGGGTAAGAGTTATTTTGTATGTAACAAAATAAATATGTACATGTAGGATTGTTTGGTCAATCTTTTCTTTGATCATTTATAGGTTTGAGACTTTTGACAGGAATAGTTTTGAGCAATTCTGTATTAACTACGCAAACGAGAAACTCCAACAGCAGTTCAACAGGGTAAGTTTCCAGATACTGGGACTTGGTGTACATAGGCATCTAACATCTTCTGCCTAGTAAAGACTGACTTAGTCCTTGAAGAGTTGCTCCACCCTAGTAGGGTGACCATACGTCCTCTTTTTTCCTGGACATGTCCTGGCTGGGATTTCTAAATTGCCTAAAATGTCTGGTTTTTCCTATTGACATTCCAATTCCTTCTCGAACACTGCAATGGGTAGATTATTGTACAATGCCTGCACGCTATTGGTCAAACTACTTTTTAGTCATTAGGTGTGTTCGACTTGAAGTGGTGATGCTCAGACCGCTTGAGCGATTACAGAGCAGATGGCTCCTTATGCTTTCGAATCATTTTCGCAGTACTTTGATGTCATACACCGATCGGTCTGTGCAGTGCTGCTTTAAGTCGAACACGCCTATTATCTCCAACAAATATGAAAACAATAGGAAAACAAAGCCAGAACCTGGATATTTTTGGCAATTTGCAAATCCTGGCCAGGACATTTCTGGGAAAAAGAGGATTATGGTCACCCTACACCCTAGAGTACATTGTACGAGTGCCTATTCTTGGTTACACTGAGCTTTTCAGAACCTGATTTATCATTAGTTGACTTGTCCAACTTTGATCATTCTGTTGTTTTATGTATTTGGTATATGTTTTTTGTCCTCGTCAGCACGTGTTTCAGCTGGAGCAGGAGGAGTATCTGCGAGAGGAACTTCCCTGGAACCGTATTGAGTTCAGTGATAACCAGCCATGCATTGCGCTCATCGAAGGCCAGCTGGGCCTACTTGATCTTCTGGATGAAGAATGCAGAGTGAGGAATCTACACGTTGTAATCCATGCTGTAGTCTCTCTTATCATGTCATCAAGGTGTACAACCCAATATCGCTTTGTTCTAGATGCCTAAAGGCTCAGATGAGAACTGGGCTCGGAAGCTTTATGACCAGCACCTGAACCACAACCCTCACTTTCGTAAACCACGCATGTCCAACTCTGCCTTCATCATTGTGCATTTTGCTGATATGGTCAGAAAACGATTCACCATCAATTCACCAATTGATGGCACCGAACCTTTCAATGTTTGTGATATTATTGCTTGCTTTTTGAATTAGGTCCAGTACGAGTGTGACGGCTTTTTAGACAAGAACCGAGACACTGTATTTGAGGAGCCCATCAATATACTGAGAGCTAGTCAGGTATTGTTTGAATAGTTCAAGTCTTGGCTGTTGAAAAATTTAGCTTTGTACTCCCTCTGCCTCCTCACGACTGTTTGTACCCTTCACAGTCAGAACTAGTTGCCGAGTTGTTTCAGAAAGAGTCAGCAGGTGGATCCCTCCCCAACTCCTCTCTTGCAAACGGGAGCATACGTTCAGGGAAGAGAGCTCACCGAGAGCACAAATTAACTGTGGGCTATCAGGTGAGCTGCTTCTCCTGGTTCCTGTCTAAAGAAAACTCTTGATTAACCAGTCATGCTCAAGTCCATCTAAAGGATTTCTTTGACTCTTAAGGTCTTAGATTTCCACCATTTCTTACATATTCTGTCTTTGTGTGTCTAGTTTCGTCAATCTCTGCAACTTTTGATGGACACCTTGAACAGCACCACACCCCATTATGTCCGCTGCATAAAGTCCAATGACCTCAAAAAGCCATTTCTGTAAGAGAATAAATAAGCTCAAATAGACATGAACACAAAGGACATTTTGAGTAACCTTTTCTCATCTCTCTATATCAGATTTGATCCCAAGCGAGCAGTGCAGCAATTGCGAGCATGTGGAGTCTTGGAGACCATCCGAATCAGTGCCGCAGGCTACCCCTCCAGGCAAGTACTCTTCTATAGGTCTCTCAATTCAGTTCTCTCTTCCATCCCTGACTCTCTTATCTGTACTCCAGGTGGACATATGAGGAATTCTACACTCGTTATCGGGTGCTGCTACATGGTTCTGTTTCTAAAGATGATATGCGCCCCTCCTGCCAGAGTGCCCTTCCTGATCTCATCCCTGATCCAGAGCAGTACTGCTTTGGTAAGACCAAGGTCTTCTTCCGGGCTGGACAGGTTGCAGTACTGGAGAAGCTGAGAGGGGATCGGCTGCATGCGGCAGGAGTTTTGATCCAAAGCTGGGTGAGAGGATGGCTGCAGCGTATGCATTATCATCGGCTCCGGTGGGCCACCTTCATCCTGCAGAGGTACATCAGAGGAACCCTGGCCCGAAGGTGGGTTAGAGTGTTACCCAGAGAGCACTCTATGTACTGTAGGCTTTTAAGGTCCTATTCTGGTTGAGTAGTTTTAATTAGAGTAATTTGAAGTTTGTGCTTCAATGTTACCTAACCATTAGGTTGGCGTGGAGCCTCCGTTACACACGTGCAGCTTTAATAATCCAGAAAACATACCGCATGCTGGCTGTGCGACAGCTTTATCTCACCATCAGAGAGGCCACCATCAAAATCCAGGCCTTCATCAGAGGCACTCAGGCTCGTCGGATTTATAGACAGGTAAAGTGCTTCATGTGTGTCTGGGTATAGTTACAAAAGTACAAATAAAGTTACAGGTACATTTCCCAGAATGTTTGACCGTACACCTAAATCCAAAAAAAATAGCCAAAGATTTACTTGATTCTAGTCTTTTGGTTTACTTTACAATCTTGAAGTTCTAAAGGCCTATTCATACCAAGGATGATAACTATAAAGATGATGATAAAGATATAGTTCTAAAAATCATTCTCAATATCAAAGAATAGCAGAGTCCACTCCACCGCTATAACGCTATAAAGGCACAGAGAAACGATATTGTTGGAATCACTTTCAGAATGTGTTTTCCCAGCTGATGAACAATAAATACATCGACACCCAATCGGAATCAACCCTGCTATCATGAACTTGAGAATTTAAAACGGCAGATGTGAATGTGCTTAGAATAAGCAGATGATATTGTCCGTTGGTGTGGATGTTAATATAGTTATCTGTAGTTATTATTCTTGGTGTGAACATGCCTTAACAACTTTCAAGTAATGCATCTCAGTGCAGCATCTCTATTAATGCCAGAGTTTTAGAGTCAAACTATCAGGCAAAGCAGTTGACTAATGTGTGTGTGTGTGTGTGTGTGTTTTCTGAGTACTATTAGGTCTATGCTAGAAAGGCTTTGGTGTTCAGTTGCATTTTTCCTTTTCCCATCATCCACTTGGGCATAAATAATTAATATGGTTGCATTGATTCACCATTTGCCAGTTTTATTTATATTGTTTTGTCATGTTCAGTAACTTTGTGTTGTCAGAATAAGTTTGTTTCACTTTAAATTTATCAGTTGATTGTTACCCTTGTTGTGTTTCATGTGTCAAGTGTTAGGGTCTGTAGGATTTTATGGTTCATGTGTTGTTTTCAGTAGCCTAAGAAGAATTTGCTCTCCATGATGTACATTGGTCATAGAAAACAATATCTGAAGCTAGCTGAAGTGAACTATTTAACATAAGGGCACAATCTGCTAGTCTTTAAGCTTAATAAATCCTCTTCAAATCACTGAATCTTAACAGGTAGGCTATTTGATATAACGGGTGACATTTTCGGTTATGGCAGCTTGACATTTTACGTTACGTTCAGTAAATTATTAGCCTAAAGAGTGCATATGTATGAATGTTGTTGTCTAATTTAGACATTATTATTTTACCGTGCAATTTGTTTTATAAATCTCTCTCTCTAGATGCTGACAGAGCGGGCGGCGGTGTTCTTGCAGGCGCGGGTGCGAGGCTGTCTGGCCCGGTGCAGTTTCAGACGCATCAGAGCAGCAGTGGTGCTCCTGCAGTGCTGCGTGCGCAGGCGAGCGGCGCGGACAGAGCTGTTGCGCCTGCGTGCTGAGGCGCGGTCGGTGGAGAAATACAGAGAACTCAATAAAGGCATGGAAGTCAAACTCATGCAGCTGCAGCTCCGAGCTGACAAACAGGTGAAATCATAGGTGTTTAGTTGGGATGGTCACAATTTTGTAATACCTTTATTAAAATTAACCATGGTTAAAATTAATTACTGTACTAAAAGTGTAGTTTTTTTTTTACGTATTGATTGCAATTTGTATAACCACAGTTATACTAGGCCTACATGTTACGTACCCTGGTTAAACTATGGTTAATGTGGCAAAACCATGGCTAATTTGTGGTTACCATCATGTTTTTGTGGTTTTATTTGTACTAAATCCATGGTTAATTTTCATTAGAGAATGTCCCCCCAAAATGTATATATATATATATATACAGGTATATCACCTTTTTCTTTGATAACTACTTGTCATGATGTAAGTAATGTTCAGTGTTGGGAAAAGTTACTTTTAAAAGTAATGCTTTACAATATTGTGTTACTCCCTTAAAAAGTAACTAATTGCATTACTTTACTTTTTACGGGAAGTAATGCTTTACCATACTTTTGCATTACTTTTTCTCATCTGGGCTGGGCTTGATTGTTTGTTTTAATGTGAAAAACTCTATTTCTGGCAAATGTAAATGCGCTTTCACACCAAAATTGAAATGAATAAGCTTCAGGCTAAAGGAAATATAAATTCACATCTGTACAGTAGAGGGTGCAACTCCAACCTTTCAATTGTGTTGCCATTCTGGACTGCATGAAGAATAGGACGCAGGAGAAGAAAGCTCAACACTCTTAAGCAATAAAACCCACAAATGTTATGTTTATCAATAGTCATTTTTGCTTATTAGTATGGTTGAATTGGTTCGTCCATTAATTCAGTATTTTTCATCCAGTAATTCAGGTATTTTCTTGTAAATTAAAAAGTAATGTGTTACTTTACTAGTTACTTCAAAAAGTAATCTGATTACATAACTCCCATTACTTGTAATGCATTACCCCAACACTGTCAATATTCAAATTGTGAAATATTGTTGTATATTGTGTATCGTGTGTGTTTTCTTCTCTCAGGCGAGAGAGAGTGCGTCTCTGAGGGAGACTCTTAAGTCCGAGCGAGAAGCTCACAGCTGTGAGCTGGAACAGCTGCGGTCCAGCCTCCTCAAACTCCAGATCCAGCTGCAGGAGAAAGCAAATACTGCTCCTTCACTCACAGATAAACAGGAGGAGGACAGGAGGAGAGCTGAGGAGAAAGCCGCTCAAGAGATCCTCCAGCTTACACAGGTGAGCCATGTGTCACATATTATATATGGTTAACATCAGCCACTTTATTTTCCTTAAACAACTTTCTTTTCTTGCAAGGCAGCTGATTCTGTTGACATGTGCTAGTTTTGTTTGTTTACTCCCTGTTTACTCTAGGAAATCCAAGCTCTCCGCGTTGAGAGAGATTCTTTGGAGAACGAGAGGGATGATCTGGCCATTCGTTTACAGGATCAGGAAAAAGCTCTGGAGGGTGAATCATGTGTCTGCCACAGTGTCATATACACCATGTCAACTTATGTATTGTTTAATAAATGAATGAGATGGCTGTCTAAGTCTAATTTGAATGGATTTAAAGACACAATAAATATGAAAATAGTATAAACATAGTCAAGTAAACACTAATGAAAGCGTTTGTGTGTCTGTATGTTTCAGAGAACCGTCAACAGACTGTGGATCAGTCAGATGCATCAGTGAGAGCAGAGCTGGAAGAGGAGAGGAGGAGATACCAGAGTTTACTGAGAGAATTCACAAGACTAGAGCAAAGATACGACAACCTGAGGGATATGAGCTTATTCACCACCAATGAGGTACATCTTTACTGAAAATGATCCTTCAAGACAAAGTTTCCATATCACATATCTCCTCATATAGGAATTTTTAATGCAACAATCCCATTTTTTTTTTTTGTGGGTCATGTATTGTTGTCCCTTCTCTGAAATAAAATACAATTTCTAATTATCATAGAATATACATTTTTAATTATAATAACTCATTCATCTAGTAGTATTTTTTATATATATACATATAATAATTATATGTATATGTGTGTGTGTGTGTGTGTGTATAAGGGTACACAATGCCCTATAGTAAACTAAAACTAAAACCATAAAAAAGTGTTACTTGAAAAACAAATTAATAAATAAATAATTAATAAATAATAAAAATAAATTAAATACAATATAAAAACCCAAACTTATTTTATTTCAGTCAGGTTCATGAATTGTTGAAAGTTTGTCCCTTCTCTGAAATAAAATACAATTTCTAAATAAAATACAATTTCATAGAATATACATTTTTAATTATAATAATTTGTTATTATAGTATATATAGTATATACATGTAGTGTATATGTGTGTGTGTGTGTATATATACATACATACATATATATATATATATACAGTATATATATATATATATGTATATATATAAATAAGGGTACACAATGCCCTATAGTAAACTAAAACTGAAACCATATAAAATTGTTACTTGAAATAAATAATCAAAAATAATATAATAACAAAAAAGAAACAAATTAATTAAAAAAATAAAAATTAATTAAATACAATATAAAAACCCAAACTTATTTTATTTCAGTCCAGTGCCAGTTGCAACATTTCAAAAATGTTATTTAGTTTAACTGAATGTACTAAAATAATTAAAACTGAAAAAAACAACAACAAAAAAAACAATAAAACTTTGTACAAATATGTAATAGAATAATAATAATAATAATAATAATAATGATAAAAAGACAAAACCACAGAACAAAATTACTAAAACATTAACTAAAATTGAAATGAAAACTAAAAATACAAAAATAAACACTAATTTAATAAAAAATATAATAGTATCTCAGTGATACTAAAATAACACTGCCCTGTACATGTACAAATCTGAAAAAAAGACATTATATAGTAATCAAAAAGATATTTTAATGTAGTAGTAATGATCTGTTATGCATTATATAATGTTATATTTGTTTACCGCTTTTATTAAGTGTTAAAATTATAATTAATCCTTATTGAATGTAAGAATATGTGTGTGTTCAGCGTTCACGTGGACACAGGCGAACAGATTCGACTGTATCTTTGGAGCCTCTTTCACCCGTCACCACACCGTTCTGCAGCTCGCCCGTCTTCCCTTCACCGGAGGAGGTCAGGAGGATCAGCGTGACGTCGCCCACCGACAGGAGACCCTGGAGAGATGAGCAACCTCTGGTTAGTGTTTCAATCAAAACTAAACATGTTTCTCACTGTATGCAAAATAAAAGTTGTAATAATGAAAACAGGAATGCTTACCCCTGCAGAACATCTTAATGGAGGATATGAGCATTGCAAAAGACACTGCCGAAAGTATGAAGGGGGAGGATCTCAGATACGCTTACGACGCTGTACGGGTGGCCAACAAGTCAGTTTCCTTCTGATCACCTCATGTACATCAGATTGATACACTAGAAGTCATAAATGACTTATATTATATGCATTACGTTGTACGTTTTCAGGTTCCTAGAGAGGCAGCTGTTGTCTCAGAGAGCGCAGTGGGAGCAGGAGATAACCGATCTCAGGATGAAACTCCAGCAGGCTCAAGACAGAGATACACCTGGAGATCCTGAGATAAATGTACCTGTTCCATCTGAACTTACCATTTATTGTTCTTTGTACTTTGTTTATTTGTCATTTTTTACTTCTTTATGTGTGTTTATGAAGGACCTAACAGAGCAGGTGGTGGTTCGAGAGCAGGAATGCATCCGGTTGCGACGGGAACTGAAGGAACTGAAACACACCGTGAGCCTCAGGAGAATCCTGTCTTACGCAGGTCTGTGTAGGTCCAAAAAGTATTTGGACACCCAAACTACACTTGTAAAAATAAGGGTGATGCCATAGAGGAACCATTTTTTGTTCCCAAAAGAACTTTTCAGTGAACACTTCTTAATAGAACCATTTTTAAATTTGTGTGAAGAACATTTTAAAAATCTAACAAACTTTTTTCCATTATAAGGAATGTTTTTTGGAATGGGAAGGTTCCATAGATGGTAAATGTTGTTCATGGAGCTTTAGATGACAATAAATAACTTTATTTTTAAGATTGTACCTTTTTAAAAGTTTGGGGTCTCTTACGCACACCAAGGCTGCATTGATTTGATCAAAAATACAGTAAAAATAGTAATAAATATTATTACAATTTAAAATAACTGTTTTCTGTTTGAATATATGTAAAAATTAAATGTATTCCTGTGATGGAAAGCTAAATGTTTAGCATCATTACTGCAGTCTTCAGTGTCACGTGATCTTTCAAAAATCATTCTAATGTGCTGATTTGCTTCTCAAGACACATTTCATATTGTTATTAATGATAAAATCAGTTTTGCTGCTTAATATTGTTGTGGAACCCATTATACATTTTTATCCAGAATTCATAGGAAGCTCAAAAGGAACAGCATTTTTTTAAATAGAAATATTTTGTATAATTATAAGTGTTTTTAGTGTCACTTTTGATCAATTGAATGTGTCCTTGCTTAATAAATGTATACATTTTTTACATTTACATTTATTCATTTAGCAGACACTTTTATCCAAAGCAACTTACAATTGGGGAGTACGTCAAGCGATTCATCTTAAACAGGAAGTGCTCATAATACCAAGTTTCAAGCATTGTTCAAATAAGTACAAGCTAGACAGGGAAAGATTAAAGAAAAGAGAAAGATATATATATATTTTTTAGGATGAGGTCAGATAGTGACAAAGAGGTGAGTTTTCAGCTGTCGCTTGAAAACTGTCAGGGAATCAGCATTCTGGATAGAGGTTGGAAGATCATTCCACCAGCCAGGAACGGTGAATGAAAATGTTCAGGAAAGTGATTTTGAGCCTCTCTGTGATGGCACCACGGCACCAGGCGTCGCTTACTAGCGGATCTCAGACATCTGGAGGGAATGTAGATTTGTAAAAGTGAGTGGAAGTAGGCGGGTGAAAAGTAGGTGATGTTCTTTCATCCATGCCGAGATGTCCGCCAGGCAGCTTGAGATCCGTGCAGCTACTGTTGGATCATCTGGTTAAAATGAGAGATTGAGCTGTGTGTCATCAGCATAGCAATGGTAGGAGAAACCATGTGCTTGTATGATGGGACCCAGTGATGTGGGGCCTCATTTATAAAGCGTGTGTACGCACAGATTTGATCTTAGAGTGTGCGTACGCTTAAATCCACGCCAGCGCTCATATTTATAAAGACGGTCTTTGACGTGGAAAAGTGCTTAGCGTCACGTCAGGGTCTGAACACTTTTTATTGTTGGAATATTGCAGGTTTTTTAAAATGTAAGCTGTTCTTGCAGCTCGCTGTTCTAAGTTATGATGATTGGTGATATTTTATATGTTAATGAAATTAATTAGGAATCATTTACAAGCAGAGAGCTGCAACCATTCAATTGCGTGCAAGTTCAAGATCATTTGCGATTCATAGATTTCACATCTGAAAGAGACACGTTTGCGCGATTTCTGTTCGTACGTTCATTCTATGAATCGCACGTACGCATATCTGAGAAATGATCGTAAGATCAAATTTAGGATGGTTTCTGTGCAACATTTTATAAATGAGGCCCGTAGTGTATGTGGAGAAGAGAACTGATCCTGACTTGGTCCAAGAACTGATCCCTGAGGAACCCCAGTGACCAGTTGGTGTGCTTTGGATACCTCCCCTCCCCAGGCCACCTTGAAAGACCTACCAGTGAGATAGGATTCAAACCAGTGAAGTGGAATCCCTGTGATGCCCAGTGATGAGAGGGTGGACAGGAGGATCTGATGATTCACAGTGTCAAAAGTGGCAGATAGATCCAGCAAAATAAGAACTGATGATTTGGAATCAGCTTTTGTAATCCGCAAGGCTTCTGTGACTGACAGTAGCGCAGTCTCAGTTGAATGGCCACTCCTGAAACCTGACTGGTTAGCATCCAGATGGTTGTTCTCGTTCGAGTGTTTTTGCTATGAATGGAAGGAGAGAGACAGGACTGTAGCTATCTATAAGTGAAGTGTTTAATGTCGATTTTTTTGAGCAGTGGGGTTACCCGAGCCTGCTTGAATGCAGTGGGGAAAGTGCCTGTGAGGAGAGATGTGTTGATGATGTGTGAGAGTCTTGGTAAGAGTGTAGGGGAGATTGCTTGGAGAAGGTGTGAGGGAATAGGGTCTACTGGGCATGTTGTAGGATGTCTGGAGAGGAGAAGTTTGGATACTTCTGCCTCAGTGAGGGGACAGAAGGAGAAGTGGGGAGTTTTAGCAGTAGATGTGGTTGGTTTGAGTTCCTGTGTGTGTGGAGCTGAGAATTGGAGAATGGAGCATTTTTTCTTTAAAAACAAACAATGTTTGAACTTTAAAATATCTGAATGCCATTACGGTTTATAATAAAATAATAAAATCTATTTTTTTGTATTTTAATGAAAAGTAGCACAAACGCACTTCTCAAGCAAAACATTTCACAAAAGAAGTTTGTTATAAGTTTCAAATCTTGATACAATAGATATAATATTGAAAATGTATTTAATGCTCAGGTGTAGCCATAGCTGCGTCCCAGGACCCAACATCTCCTGCCCCTCAGAAGAGCCAGATGCTCACCGGACTACTGGAGTGCAGGAAGAAAGATGAGAGCAAGCTGATCAAACACCTCATAACAGGTCAGCAACACACAACACTTGGAGTTTAGTTTTGAGACTGTAATTCATGCGGACTGAGAGGACTGAATGTTTCTCTGTGGCAGATGTGAGGGCGGAAGGTGTCTTGTCTTTGCCCCCTGGACTGGCGGCTCGGGTTCTGTTTCTGTGTGTACGGCAGGCGGACTGTAGCGGCGATCAGACTCGTGTGAAGGGGCTCTGCAGCGCTGCAGTGAGCGCCATTAAAACTGCCCTGAAGGTGAACGACTAACTTTGATTTAACTAGCATTTATATCTTTAGTATTTATCACAGTGTGCCACAAATAATTCATTTAAACTCATCCACAGTTTGTATGTATTTATTCATAAAAAAAAGCAAAAATGGGAATTACAGTAAGAAACTGGAAGTGTATGGAGCCAATTTTAAAGGGTTTACAAGGATAGTTCACCCAAAAATGAGAATTCTGTCTTTAATTACTTACCCTCGTGTCATTCTAAACCCGTAAGACCTTCGTTCATCTTCGGAACACAAATTAAGATATTTTTGATTAAATCCGAGAGGTCTCTGACCCTCCCAAAGACAGCAATACAACTGCAATGTTCCCAGGTCCAGAAACGTAGCAAGGACATCTGTAAAATAGTCCATGTGACATCAGTGGTTCAACTGTAATTTTACAAAGCTACAAGAATACTTTTTGTGCGCAAAGAAAACAAAAATAATGGCTTTATTCAACAATTCTTCTTCTTCTCATTCTGTCTGCTGTGGCACGCCAACATCATGATGCATGTGCTTGCTTCCGCTTCATGTAAACAACGCATGCACATGGCGCTACTGCTTACGTTAACACGCACATGCATTGTTTACATGAAGCAGAAGCAAGTGCATGTGCTGTGATACTGTCCACAATGCCGGCGTGCTCTCGGATTTTATCAAAATGATCTCAATTTGGGTTCCGAAGATGAACGAAGTGGAATGACATGAGGGTGAGTAATTAATGACAGAATTTTCATTTTTGGGTGAACTATCCCTTTAAAAGTAGAAATGTGAAGCTTAGAAATTAACACATTAATTATTCTGCTGTGTATCTGTTTAAATCGTAATTTATACAGTCACCTTATTGTTTATGAGTTACTTTATAGTTTAAGTTGTAAAATTCAGATGAATTAAAGTCCAAAATTAAAGGGATAATTCACCCAAAAATGAAAATTAGTCCATGATTTACTCACCCTCAAGCCATCCTAGGAGTATATGACTTTCTCCTTCAGATGAATACAATCTGAGTTATATTAAATATGTCCTGGCTCTTCCAAGCTTTATAATGGCAGTGAATAGCGGTTGAGATTTTGAAGCCCCAAAAAGTGCATCCATCCATCAAAAAAAGTGCTCCACACGGCTCCGGGGGTTAATAAAGCCTTCTGAAGTGAAGCGATGCGTTTGTGTAAGAAAAATATCCATATTTTAAACTTTATAACCCGTAATCTCTAGCTTCTGCTAACTGTCATATGCATGTTCACGAGCGTTTCAGCGGATGACGTAGGACGTAGATGAACGTGGAAGTGCAGAGGACAGAGTAAAACAAAACACCGGTCATGAATTAGAAGTACAAAACAAGGATTTGTAAAGAAAAATGCCAGAGGATTATGATATAAGCCAAGAGGAGACTGGTTTTCCTTTGCTGTAAACAAAACTTTGTTCTCACAAGACTAGCATATTCTCACCGGAGTTTATGTTACCTCCGTCATCTGCTGGAACACCACTCTCTCGTGAACGTATATACGACAGTTAGCGGAAGCTAGAGATTACTGTTTATAAAGTTTTGAATATGGATATTTTTCATACACAAATGCATCACTTCGCTTCAGAAGGCTTTATTAACCCCTGGAGCCGTGTGGAGCACTTTTTATGATGAATGGATGCACTTTTTGGGGCTTTGAAATCTCGACACCCATTCACTGCCATTATAAATCTTGAAAGAGCCAGGACAGTTTTAATATAACTCAGATTGTATTTGTCTGAAAGAATAAAGTCATATAGACCTAGAATGGCTTGAGGGTGAGTAAATCATGGGCTAATTTTTATTTTTTGTGTGAACTATCCCTTTAAGAATGCGTATAGGCCAGAACAAATTTTAATCTGCATCTGGGAATCATGTTTGATGTGTATAGAGTAGATTTTAAGACATTAATTGTTGTGTGATTCATGTTGTAGAAACACGGCAATGATCTGGACGTGACGGCTGTGTGGCTGAAGAACGCTTACCTGCTCAAAGACCTGCTCTACCAGCACTCTCCCCGACAGGTCACACATCTCAACTTCAGCAGTTACTTCATTTCTTATGCAGAAATGACTTCAAATTGAAATATCAAATATCAACCTCTTCTCCTGCAGGACGTGAGGGGCTCAGAGGAGCTGGTTCCTCTGGTGACAGATGTGCAGGACTCTGTCCGGGTGCTCAGTGATCTGTGTATTCAGGCCTATCAGCAGCTGCTGTCCATCTCTGAGAGTCGCCTGCAACCCATCATCGGTACAGTTATACAGACACAAACACCTTTCTTACACAGCTGCCAATGACCTTGTAGTATATATATATATATATATATAGAGAGAGAGAGAATTCTAATTTTCTCTGTATTTATGATTTATAGTTATGTGTTTGAGTAAAACATATTTTTTGTTTTATTCTGTAAAAATGTTGATGACATTTCTGCCAAATAAAAATCATTATAATTAATTTATATACATATAATATAATAAAACATATGCTTGTGTACCCTTCTCTTAACTTTAGTCCCAGCAATGCTTGAAAGTGAGACCATTCCTGGTCTGGCTGGATCATCGGTAAAGCTGAGTGCCGGTCGTAAGCGTGCAGGATCGGACCCCCGACCTCCAGCCAGTACAGAGGGAGCGACTATGTCAGCGGTCCTGAGGGAACTGTCAGCGCTGCACACAGCCCTGTCCCGTCAGGATCTGGCCTCGGCCCTGCAGGAGCAAGCCTTCCATCAGCTCATGTACCTGCTGGCCGCCTCCACCCTCAACAGCCTGCTGCTGCGCAAGGACATGTGCTGCTGGAACCGCGGCCTGCAGATCAGGTCAGAACTGCTCTCGCTTCGCTTACTTAGACATCTGCTTCAGGGCTTTGAACTGAATACAGTAGTTGGTTATATCCATATATTATAGGTATAATGTGAGTTTACTGGAGGAGTGGCTGCGCAGTCGTTCGCTGCAGACAGGGGGCGCTGTGTCCCCGCTGGAGCCACTCATACAGGCGGCACAGCTTCTTCAAATGAGCAAGAAGACTGAAGCTGATGGACAAGCCATGGTCCAAGCCTGCAATGAACTGTCCAACCAGCAGGTGGCGTACCTGTTATTAAAGTTACATGTCAGGCAAAATAAAATCTTTTTTTTTTTCTCCATGAATATTCTTTTTATTATAAACAAAATGTATTATAAACAAAATTTTAAGTTTAGAATATATATTATGTAATTCATAACCTTCATTATAATATATTTATTGACATATATAATAATATAATATACACAGCTTGTAGAAAAATACAATACACAAATATAAAAACATTTTTTAAAAATGTTTTATTTATCCTTTATCCTAAATTGATTTATTTTAAATATACACATTTGTAATTTTACTTTGTCAACAAAAAAAATAATATAATATAAATTATATATATAATTTAAATATAATTTTATGTTTATGTATTATTATTATTAAATTATATTAAATGTTTTTTATGTGTGTATATGTGTAGAATTATATGTAACATTATATACATTGTATATATATAATTTAATATGTATGAATTCAATAATATTGAATGTAATTGATACTAGAATCAAATTTTGTCTTGATAAACCTTAGTTTATAACATATAGAATTTATAACTTCATTATAATATATTTATACACATACAGTGCCTTGCGAAAGTATTCATACCCCTTCATTTTCTTCACGTTTTGTTATGTTGCAGCCTTATGTTAAACTGCTTTAAACTCTACACTCCATACCCCATATTGACAAAGCAAAAACAGAACTGTCACAACTTTGTAAATTAATTTTAATATAAAAACTTAAATAAGTACATTGCATAAGTATTAGTTATAAGTAACTAAATATTTAGCTAAAGCACCTTTACAGTCTCAAGTCTTTTTTTGTTTGATGCGACAAGCTTTGCTCATCAGCATTTGGCAATTATCTGCTATTCTTCTCCTCATCCTCTTCACCTCTCAAGCTCTGTCAGGTTGGATGGGGGCAGACGCACATTTTCAGGTTTCTCCAGAAATATTTGATTGGGTTCAAGCTCAGGCTGTGGCTGGGCCACTCAAGGACATTCACAGAGTTGTCTATATGCCACTCTTGCTGTGTTTAGGTCCATTGTCCTGTTGGAAGGTAAACCTTCTGCCCAGTCTGAGGTTCTGAATGCTCTGGACTGGGTTTTCATTAAGGCTCTCTCTATATTTTGGTGCATTGAGCTTTTCTTTTTCTCTGACGAGTCCCTCAGTCCCTGCTGCTGAAAAACAGCCCCACAGCATGAGGCTGCTACCAGCACACTTTACTTTTGGGATGCTACTCTGCAGGTGATGAGCAGTGCCTGCTTTCCTTCAAACATGATGCTTAGAATTGAGGCTCATCAGACCAGAGAATCTTAGGGTCCTTTAGGTGCTTTTTTGCAAATTCCAATTGTGTTTTCATGTGTCTTCACTGAGGAGAGGATTGCATCTGGCCACACTGCCATAAAGCCCATTGGTAGAGTGTTGCAGTGATGTTTGTCCTTCTGTAGGTTTCTCCTATCTGCACATATGATCATGAAGCTCAACTAGAGTGACCATCAGGTTCTTGGTCACCACTCTAGACAAGGCTCTTCTCCATCAATTGCTCAGTTTGGCCAGGAGGCCAGCTCTAGGAAGAGTCTTGGTTGTTTCAAACTTCTTCCATTAAGGGTAACAGAGACTACATGCTTCTGTGAAACTTCAATGAAGTAGATTTATTTGTGAACTCTTCCCCAGATGTGTCGCTTGACTCAAACCTGTTTCTGAGCTCTACAGACTGTTCTTTTGACCTCAGGGTTTGTTTTTTGCTCTGATATGCATTATCAGCTGTTAGACCTTTTATTAAGACGTGTGTGCCTTTCCAAATCACACCCATTCAATTGAATTTGCCACAGGTTACCTTCACTCAAAGTCTAGTAACACCTACAAACAATATGAATGCTCCTGAGCTAAATTCAAACTGTCCCAGATAAGGGTATGAATACTTATGCAATGGAATCATTTAAGTTTTTTATTTTTAATAAATTTGCAAAGATGTTAAAAACCTGTTTTTTGCTTTACCATTATGGTGTATGGAGTGTAGATTGATGTGGAAAAAAGTAATTTAAAGCAGTTTAACATAAGGCAGGAACAAAAAAAAAAAAAATTATCTTATGTCAATAGTTGTTGTATTGCTGTCATGATTTTATAATTACCTCTTAACTGTACGGTGTCCTTGAGCGCTCTGAAAGGCACCTTAAAATAAAATGTATTATTATTATAAAACGTGAAAAAAAACTAAGGGGTATGAATACTTTCGCAAGGCACTGTATATAATATAATGTACTATAATATAATGTAATATAAAATATATAATATACTTAACTCACATGAAAATACAAATTTATTTTAAATACACACATTTGTAATTTTATTTTCTATTAACAACACATGATATATAATATAAATAGAATTATATATCATTTGACTTTATTTATCCTTTATCCTAAATTAATTTATTTTAAATATACACATTTGTAATTTTATTTGGTTAACATTACTATAGTTATACAATATAGATATAATTATGTATAATTTGTGTATATATAATTTATTATGTAAATGTATAATTAAATTTAATTTCAATTTTAATTTAAATACATGTTCAATATATATAAGTTATATATACACAATTTTATGTTGGCATGCTAATTGTATTTGCATTTTAAATGTGTGTTGCAGGTGGTGAAGATTTTAAGCCTCTATACACCTCAGAGTGACCTTGAAGAGAGAGTAACGCTCAATTTCATCCGTATAGTGCAGGTAAGAGCAAAAGCATTCAATTCTAAAACAGTATTATAGCAGGGTTTTGTCCAGCAGTGATAGCGCTGCTTTTCTGTGGGGTTTCTCAGGGGCTGCTGAAGGGGCGTTCTGAGGGGCAACCGCCACAGCTTCTTATGGATGTCAGACGGGTATTCCCCGTCACGTTCCCTTATCTGCCTCCACCGCAAGTCAGTGCCACCCAGCTAGAAATCCCAGAGTCCCTCAAGATCTCCTTCCTACGCAGAGTCTGAATGTGGGTGTTCCTTTGCCTCCTGAAATGCTTTTTTTTTTTGCCTTTGTTGCCTTGCAACATTACTTTAAAATGTTATCTGGGCATTTTGTGTATGGCATGCTGCTAATTTTAGGCACATTTTAAATGTAGAATTATGTTAGCTTGAAAAATCCAAGAATTTCTCCCTCCTTTAAAAACACCAATTTGAAATGTAAAGATTTTAAACGTACATTTCAGGCCAAATAAAATAAAAAATTTGCCTTGATGAAATTAATTTAAACTTTTTTTAAAAAATATAATTTGTCATTTAAAAAATATATCTATATACAAATATATAACATTTAAACCATATTTAACAGAAACCAACAAAAAATCCATTACACATATATATATATATATTTTTAACCATTTATTGGAAGTAGAAACAAACCAAGGCTGGCATCTGTTTTACCTCCATCCCCGATAAGAACGATCATATTTAGAAAAACGAAAATTAGAAACATCTTTGTATAAAAAAATCTCTCATGCTAGTAACTCTGTACCACTACACATCAGTAATACATATTTATATATTCACAAGCCTTCCAAAAATAGAAAATAATACCCAAATATCAAAAATGACAAATCAAGAGAAATAAAGACAACAATTGAATATCACATCAAAGATACATGCTGGCACAAAGAAGAATCTTTCCCAACATGCACTGCTTCTTATATACAGGCAAGGAGTCGCTGTTTGGGTGCATGTCGAGTTATTGGGATCTGTGTGCACTTGTATCTGCGTGTGCTTTGTCTCGTACTACATGCTCACGACTGTATCCTGTAATATTATAATTCACAAACAGCAACACACAGCTTTAATATTTGAAATCCTACCATCCCAATTAAAGTATGTTCTTGCTACAGATTCTATTTTCCACTCTGCAGTCAATTCAACATTCATTAACGCCATTGCCTGTGGCATAACCCTAGTGTTCAATATCACAACACTGAACATAAAAGGATTCAGTCTGTAAAACAAAACAACAGCGAAATTTGCAGCTGCGGTTTGCGCTGAGCATTCACGATGTAAACAATCCAAGGCTGTTGATCACTTATGACTGATAGAACAGATGCATAGACAATTTTCAGAGAAGTAATACAGGGAAATAGCTGTAGCGCAAGGTGCTTCATTGCTAAATTCAACAAGCAACTCTATCTAGATAACCTTACTTCAGATTTTCGTAAGTAGATCCATAGCACGGTTTAGCGCAGTACAGCACGGAATGAATGGATATACAGCGTTTAACCCACATTATAGAGCATATCTCTTGTGCATTTCTAATATGGTGGATGGTTTGCCAGTAAAATGGCAGGATTCATTGGCAGTTACTATGGCAACTCTATAGGAGCGATTCTCAATGGCTGTGATTCTTTTGAGGTGTGAAACCAGTGAGTGGGGAAAAAAGTCCCATTTTGAATGGAATGATCTGAAGCGGTATGACATTTAAACGTAACGTTATAAAGTGAAATTTCACTGAAACAGGCAGCTCTGGTGTCTAATACAAGCAGTGTTTGTCAATCTATACATCATATAAACCGTAGTGCCTAATCATGCCGACAAACACCGGATAAACCGCACAGGCACTCGTACTTGAACGGATCGGAAAACACACAAAGACAGGACAGAGGTGGCCCTGTGATTGAATCTAGATGTGCGAAGCATCTAAGTATCTTGTATTTGTACAATACATAGAATTTCTTGCAAGTGGCGCCCCCTAAAAATAATTTCACACATTTTCATACTACATGAAAAAGCAACCACTCTGCTTTCAGAGGTGTATTTGGTTGTAGGTCTGTTTTTCGTAATTCTCTTGTGCTTCTAAATGATTGCATAACATTAAAGTCTGACCCATAGGTGGTTTTGGTCCCTATTAAGGAGGTTAAGGGGTGAAATGGTTGTACGCATTGGAGAAACGAGACCCTGACATTAAGGCACCCTTTGAAGGGTGCAGGAATGATTGACAAAAGGCCGCACGAAAGAGGTTTGACATCATTACAGATCGCTGAATATGGAAGAAAAAAAAGTGTACGAAAAATCATGGCACTGTGTAGCACTCTGTCATGTTTACATGCCTTAATCGGGTTATATTTCACAGATGTGTTTGAAAAAAAATCTGAATATAAATAAAATATAAATATATATTTAATATAACTACTGTAATATAGTCTTTTATTGTTATTATTATATAATAACATATAATATATAGTATTATAAATAATATTTTCTGGATTTATATTTTGAGACCTGTGCATTGATAGTGATATTTAATGTTTCGCAGAATAATAGATAAATATGTGTTGTACCTTTTGGCAGGTTTTTGTCTTGAACTATGCTTTATAAAAATCAAAGACATCACTAACATCAAATATTTAAGAGATACAATAACCTGTGTCTGTTTCATGTGCCACATTGTGCTTGTTAAACAAGACCTTCCTGTCAATTCTAATGGCAGTGCACTGAATACAAATATATAACTGCTTTGTCACGTAAACGATTGGTCATTAAAGTGAAGAACCGAGATAAATATGTCTTGTGTATTTTTTTCTATGTGATAGTGCAACATCTGAACATCAGGGGGCAGTGTTTACGCCAAAGTTACCATGCCTCGCTAGCTACTTCCTGGTCTTAGCTCCGCCCCTCCTCAGCAGAGCGCTGGTCGGATTTAAGCTTGACGAATTCTTTCGCGACATCGTCGTTGTTGCGCTGGGACAGGATTCGTAGTACGGTCAGGCCGGTTTCGTCCATGTGAATGCGTTTACCTAGCGGTAGCCAGCATGCTACGCTACCCCGCGGTGCTACGTCCTTCAGCTGCAGTACCGCCATGCCAACTGTGCGGTCCTCTCGTGCAAAGCAGTAGTCTTTCACGCACACCTGCAGCTCGTAGCACTCCGGACCCACTTCGTTACTCAATGTGCTTTGAAAAAGAAGCAGGATTATGTTTTATTCAGGAACTGATGCATAAAATGTGGTATGCAGAAACTAAAATGTAAGTGCATGTCACTCACAATGTAAAGGTCTCATTGTATTTGGGAGCCCAGCTGTTGTTCTTGGACTTGGTGGCATACTTTCTCTTCTTATCACTGAGATGAGGGCCAATGATGTAGACCTCCACGAAGGGCCGGAAAATTCCAGAGGTCTGCCACCGTAGGTCATTCGCAGCCACCACTAAGAGAAAATACATTGAGTTGTTCAATTTTCTTAGACTTCCCTTCACTTGCATCCCATTACGCTGCAGAAAATAAACTACTTGAGAGACCATTTGGGGTTCCTTAGTCCACCACAGTATAACAACCCTCCATTCTCAGAAAAAATGCACAAACATGGTACATTTAGAGGTACAACAGCTTGTCACTGGAACAGTACCCTCAACAGTTCTTTGTACCTAAAAGGTTCAGACCAGAACCTTAAGAGTACATATTGTGACTCAAAAATGCACTTTTTAGAGGGAGATAAGGTACAAAGTTTAAGGCAGGGATCTCCAACCCTGCTCCTGGGGAGCAACTATCCTGCAGACTTCAGTTCCAACCTTGCTTCAATTATTAAAGGTGCACTAAGCAAATTTTGCCAAACGATGTTGATATTTGAAGGCACCAAAACAAACACTCCTGTAACCCAACATGACCTCGCACCTATTTTGAAATCTCTGCCCCACACGTACGTACACAACCATGGCAACGACGATTGCGGAAACAAGTGAAGATGACATATTCAAACAAAAGCCAACACAGATAAGTTGTGTGAAACAATGCAAAATCAACGTTAATCACCTATCAAGAAGAAGCAACACAACCTCGGCGTCCGATTCCAGGCCTTCCCGCTCCTTGTGTTTCTCTCCACCGCTAGAAAGCTCCTCCGATATTTATGCGGGTCCTACCTCTTGCCTAATCGTAACCCTTCTTTTTAATGTTTTGTTCCTCTGATATTTTCCTCTTTTTTATCTGCCATCTCTCTTTATCTATAGTCGATCTGCTAATATCCGTCCTGTGCACTCAAATTGAGTGCTCTCTTCTCTCTATCATTACTAGACACACCCCCTTACTGCTGATTGGCTACAAGTGTTTTGGGACTCGGTCCGACACTATGGTCAAAAGCGTTTTTCAAATATTGCTTAGTGCACCTTTAGGTAACCCTGAACACCTTAATTAGCTGGTTTTGGTACGTTTAAATAGGGTTGGAGCTGAAATCTGCAGGACGGCAGCTCTCCGGGAGCAGGGTTGGAGACCTCTGGTTTAAGGGTACTGCCCCAGTGACAAGCTGTTGTACCCCAAAGGAAAAATTTTTTTTACATTCTACATTTACATCCTTCTGACAGTGTTGAGAGCCTCTAGGCACCCTTTGAGAAAGGGAAGTTCTGCAAATGAACTTACAAAATGGAACCCATAAGTACATGCAAGAACTCTAAAGAATGTCAACCCCATGTTGGAAAGGTTTTGAGGCACTTGACAAGGGTTCCTAATTGTTTTCCAGAATGTCCCGCCAGTGTGGTGATCTAAGGAACCAAAATGGAGCCTTGCATACATTTTCATTTTTATAGTGTAGTCTCCCCTTAACATTCTTCCCATTACACTGCAAACCATTTGGGGTTCCTTAGATCAGCACACTTGAAGAATCATTGGGGAACCTCTAGGCACCCTTTTAAATAGGGAAGTTCTTGAAAGAACTTACAAAATGGAACCCATAAGAACACTAAATATTGTCATTGGTTTTCTAGAGGGTTCTGCCAGTGTTCCATTCTGAGGAACCTCATATACCTTTTCATTTTCACAGGCCCCCATTGACATTCCCCCTGCAAAAATTAAGCTACTTGAGGGACCAAGTTTGGAACACAAGTACCCCTTTTCCACCAAGGCAGTTCCAGTGCTGGTTCGGAGCTTACGAACCGAGAGAAAAGCGGTTCGTAAGTAGCACCAAAACATTGCTGGGCTAGAAGAAAGAACCGCTTGCGTCAGGGGCTGGGTTACCGTGACCAACAAGACGACAGAAACTTTGGACCACCATATTTGAAATAGCAGGTAAACACGAACACGTTGGATTCGCCGTGTTTGGATGCCGATGTAGGTTCGCAAAGCCGTGAACATCAATAACAACGCAACGTCTGCCATTGTTGATAGTTTGTTTAGGCCTGTTCGGGATGGATCGGCACTGCGCGGACCGGTCGGTGCGAGGCATCGGGGTGCTGCGGGAGCGACTGGAAAGCAGACGGCTCTTTATGCTTTTGGATCGCTCTCGCGGTGCTTTAGTGTGTTGTGAGCAGATCGATCGATCAGTTTGCGTGGCGCCGATGCACCTCGAACAAGTCTGTTGTGTTTGGTGCTGCCGCGGCCGCACTAGTGAAACGAAACATGAAATGTATTCAGTGATGTAAGACCTGGCTCTGAGATGGCTCTCTAGCCTGTGGAAAAGCAACCGGTTCTTAAAGGGCTCGCCAGTCGAACCAACTAAGAACCGGCAATAGCACTGGCTCTGAACTAGCACCTGGTTCCTGCTGGTGGAAAGGGGGTAAAGGAGAACCTCTAAACCAGGGGTTCTCAACTCTGGCCCTCCAGGTCCACTTTCCTGTGGAGTTTAGCTCCAATCCTAATCAAACACACCTGAACAAATTACTTCAGGATTACTAGAATGTTTCAGGAAGCTGAGTCTGAGGTTAGGTTGGAACTAAACTCTGCAGCAAAGAGTTGAGACACCTTTGAATAAGGTTCTCAAAAGAACTTACAAAATGGAACCTGGAGATTCTTGGGAAGAACTTTAAAGACATCAGGGTTTTAAAGTCATCAGTAGTTCCTCCAGGAACCCCATTGTAAAGGAAAGACATTGAGGCTTCTTCAAAAGAATTCCATCAGTGAGTTTTACCCTACCCGATGCAACTTTTTCCAAGATTTTGCAAACAACAGGCTTCAGTTGCACATCAAGAAACAATACGTACCCTTCACTGTGACTTTGTGCTCTCCAGTATTTGGATGAGTGAAGATCTCCACATGGATAGACACCTCTCCAACTGCATCATCAACACCAGTACCTGCAGACAAGACGAGACAAGTCAAGTCTCCACATTCGGTCTAGCAGGACACTTTGCATCGGTATGGCTCAATGGAACTTCTAATCACTTCCTTTATGAATTCAGTTACTGCAGAGTCATACAGAGGCAATGTATGCTTTAAACTGATTGGATGACAAAGACGTGTAAACAGCGTAATGTGTTGAACCTGGCTTAAGAGATTATTAATAACATGAAGAGATTTTCAGGTTGGTCTTCCATGTTGGAACACTTCTTACATACAAATTCAGAGCATATTATTGTATTGATTGAGTTCAAATGTGAATTTCATTTGCACATAATTTTAAATCCGCTAATAGCCGTTAATTTCCATAAGGGCTAATATACACAATTCAAAAAGCAGTGAGCTGAACAAATTTGACTTTACTTAATTGGGGTGATACATTAATGAACTTTTAAAAATTGTATAGCACTGCGCAGGATGCAAATAGGCTCTGAAAGTGATTGAACAAGTGATCCTTGCAACACATCTCTAATCTGAATTTGTGAGGCTTGTTCAGGCACAAAATTGGGTACACTTTATTCTGGTGTCCGTGTACAGCGCTAACAGCTTTTTCTAGCTAGCTAGCAACCAAAAATAGGAAGCTAGCATACTCATGTCTACATGAAATGTCAACAAGCTGCTATGACCTTAAATAATCAATGAAATTAGCTCATACACAGACAACCAAAATAAAGTAATGCCTCACAGGATTCTTTTGCAACAAAGTGTTTACGATACAAAGAGAAGTGTGTTTCCTCAGATTATCATGAGTGTACCATCTGCACACATGCAGTGTGGTCACACTTCATTTCTCGTGTTTCATGAAGGGTTTATAACCATGATGGGGAGGGGGAGAGCAGTCCTATTGGTCCAGTCATTCATAGGAAGGAGAAGACAAGGAGAACATCTAATATTGTCTTTCACTTGGTTTTAAATGCAGGCAGGTGCATGCGGAAAACCACATCCATTCCCACACATCTCCATTCACAATCATGGAAAGTGCTAAATTCTTTGTCCTAAAGTTAGGATGATATTCACGAACAAATCTTAGCATTTATGATTTTAAATGATTCTTTTTTTTTTTCAAACACCTTTGATTAATGATGCCTCCAATGAATTCACGTAGCTAAATGCGAATTAAATGGCTAGATCTTTCCACAGAATCTAGGCCAGCTGCAATCAAATAATAAAAAAATAAAAAAGAGATTCCTTCCTTTCGGCATCTGTTATGTGTGTGCACTTGTCAGAGAAACAGGCTGATAATGCAGTTTACTCAGAGCAGAACCGTCTGAGCAAGCAGGGATTTGAAAATGCTTGAACTAACGGTAATGCTGATGGCTGTTGACGTAGCACTTTATTATTACTCCTAATCAAAGAGCATCTGAGTAAATGTCACAAAACCTGTCAAGAAATGTCCAGGTCATATTTCACCACAAAAGTCAACAAAACAGTAATAAAGTGTGTAAAATAATATATATTTAGTATAATTTAGCAATAAATAATATTTCTAATATTTTGTTATATATTTAGATTATTAATTTTAAGATTTTTTGATCATAACAGTATTTTCATGAAAATATGACAGGCTTCATTAAACCCTTATCAAAAACTCTGGTGTCTCTGAAAATAATACATCTTTAACCTAATAGATAAAACAAATTTGACTCAAGAATCTCAAACCTTAAGTTATAATCACATATATCCAAGTGATTTTTTATGGGGCCCTTAAATGCCAATTTAGGGCCTTTCCGAACTGATGTACACTGACAGAAAGCTCATCACCTGACCCCAGGAACAAACTCTGATTGGCTGAGGGAGGGTTGTCTTGTTAGACTGAGCCTAAGGGAGGGAAACCACGTTTGCGTGGTCGTGAGGGAAGATCACGCTGAGCAGCAGAACAGACCCTGCCTGTGGACAAGCTGAGTCATTCGCAATTAATGTCACATCTACATTCGACAATGTGGTTCAGCGCTCGGAAAGTAACGTTTCGTCACGGTCTCTCACTCGCTTACTCATTGACACTCGCGGCTCATCATCCGCAGTGCACACATGCACCTCTCACACTGCAGAAGTGTGTGCATTCCTCATTCACTGCCATTCAAAACACACTTCATCCTGGGCTTTCTTGCTGCTGTAGCGTCAAGATACATTTCAGACCAATGTATGTGAACATACAGCATGTTCTTCCCAGGTACTCATACATGCAAGGCCCTTTCTGTGGGAACATATGGGTGGTTGTGGGGCATGCGATTGGCCCGTTGGAATGGGAGGTGCATGATCTGATTTGGGTGGATCACTGATTGGTTCTTTGTCGTCAGGGGCACCGGGCCCCATGTGAACGTACCCTTCTCTGGGTACACGTCTTCACTATGGGTGAACCTTACCCCCTTCCCTCCATGAACTGGTGAAAGAGAAGGAGAGGACGCAGAAAAATACAGAGAGAAATTGAGAGCACATAGTGAAGGGATTTGAGAGATGGAAAGAAAGAAAGACAGACAAAAAAGAAAGAAAGACAGACAGACAAAAAAGAAAGAAAGAAAGAGACAGTCCAACAAGCTCATCAAATATTAACAGTCCTCCAAAACTAAGTGTATCTTCAACCTGCTTTGGTTTTTTACACACATACCCACATTTGCACACACACTTTCTTTCATATGTGTTTAAATACTTAAATGAAGCAGTGACATTTACCCTAATTACATTTTAAAGGATTATCTATTAAAATGGCTCTGCCAGGGGCATCTCGAACTAAAGTGTGTCAAGATTCCCAAAGTGTGTGAGGGAGAGAAAGAAAAATGGAGGCCAGATAAACCTAAATAAATAAACAAATATAGAAAATCTATACATATTTAAAGTAAAGAAAACAATATTTTTAAATAACAATTTAAATGTTACATATTTAGTTTCGCTTCATAAAATTACGGTTGAACCACTGATGCCACATGGACTATTTTAATGATGTCCTTACTACCTTTCTGGGTCTTGAACGTGTCAGTTGCCTTGTTGTCTATGCAGGGTCAGAGAGCTCTCGGACTTCATCAAAAATATCGTAATTTGTGTTCTGAAGATGAACAATGGTCTTACAGGCCTGATTTTATTTAAGACTGACGTTCTGCCAAGGTTGAGAATAAGTATTTGGAATAAGTAATTGATATTTAAAGACAGCGAGATGTCTGGAAGAGCCTTACCTTGTGTATTCTGGGACTGAACGAAGGTCTTGATGAGTTTGTCAGTGGCCTGAGTGTAGAGGGACAGGGCATAGTGCAGAGACAGCAGGTCTGGACTTTTCTCCAGGAACGTCTTCTTAAGCCCCACACCTCCAGCATGGAAGTATTGCTAAGAAACCACAAAACAGGAGATATTACTTGAGACAATGTTGCTGTGTCTGGCTGGTCGGGATGCTCAAACAAACAAGAGCGATGCTGTGATAGCGCTACAAAGCTACGGTTGATTAATTTCATGTTGACTCCCTGGAAACAACCTACGAATGGCTTCTTATAGTTGTCTCTGCTTATTAAACTGGGATAGAAGGAATTTTTTACATAAAAAAGTCTATATTATATTCTCCTCTACATCCCAAAGTGCAAAGACAATCCACCGAATGCGATAAAGGGCAAAAGTTTGACTGGAGTGTAAATTGAATATTACAAGGAAGGATAGTGCTGTACGTAGTGCAAATTAAACACATATACGTATGTAACAGAATGAAAAACATTAAAACAGGAATTCATATTCTAGTGTAGAAGGAGAAAACGATTAGAAAAAAGTCATATTTACACTATATTTAACAAAACTGCACAACACTGCACTTTCACAAACCAGTGGAAGACACAGTCTTTACACTGACATTCAGCTCTTTACCCACCTTTATAGTATCCAGTGCTAACTCAATCACTGCGCACTGTTTAGGGGACAGTGCTTTGGCCTCCTCACGAACCATGTGCTCCTACAAAAAGGACAAAATTTTATAAGAACAAAATACAACAATGATGTTTTTACAATTAAAATAGTTAATTCAGGTTCATTTAACCCTGAGTTAAAGTAATCCTGGGTTATCTTAAGTCACTTATTTCATACTTTCAAGACATTAAGACAAGTTTATAAAAAAAAAACTTAAAAGAAAAATGACAGTATTTAATTTTTTTTGAATTCATACATATTAAATGATAAACTGATAAACATTTAAAAAATGTATTTATAATAAAATTTATAAATAATTCAAATGTTTAAATAATTTACAGTAATTTAAGATTATATTTCTATAATATTAAAATATTAATGTATTTTATAATGTTTATTTATAATATGAATTTATACATATTTATTGATTTTTCTAAATGTTACTAAGGTGTAATTTTTGCCACCACAAGTATTTATTTAAAACTGTTAATCCAGGTTCATTTAACCCTGAGTTCACGTAATCCTAGGGTATCTTATGCCACACCTACATTAAAAATGAAAAGAAATAAAAAAACTCTTTCATACCTTCAACTTGGAGAGCTGACCGAGTTCCTTGGCTGCATTAAATATAAGTTGAGTGCCCTGGAGGAAGAAGAGGGAAAAATAAATGGAGGAAGCGAAAAAAAAAAAAAAAGAGACATTAGTCAGGTCACAGAGTTCGGCAAGGTTGTAGACAGAAATGCCACATCACAGAGGTCAGAAACAGACAGTCTCAAACGTCAGACACGCACTCGCACAATCCCAGCGTGCCCCGCCACCCCCAAACACGCTTGCACACAGCCACGCATCGACACACAACTGTTTGTGCAACATGAGACGGTAAACTAGCTACATACAGAAGACAGAGACAAGAGTTGAAAGCTTTACAAAACCAGTAGGTCCACAGCCCGAACAACACCACTCTGGTGATATATCTAGTATCTACGACTGGCCGATACTCTAATTTTTGGATATATCACTAAGTGAATGAGGCTTGTGCACCTTATTATACCATTATAACATTATACAAATGTGTACAATGTAGTCCTTCTTGGAAAATTAAATCGTTAGCATACAGAAATAGTACTGTATTTCTGAGACCGCAAAAAGAAATAGTCGTTTAGACCAGCATGGACATCAAAGTCTAAAGCGACTGTCATGCATGAATTATTTAACCTGGTATGTCCGAGCACCTGTAATGAACTATGTGAGGATTTGAATGGGAACATAGGTGTGTGAGTCTATAGGGAAACCCACAACTGCATTGAAAACAAGGGGTAAAACAAAAAACACTGCTTCCACCGGTTTGTTTCAACAGGGGGACCCAAGTCACACAAAGAAGACATTAAGAATGAGAGAGAGAGAGAGAGAGAGAGAGACAGGACACATTGAGCTAAATGGGGATTCAGTCCTTACATCACTGTGACAAGCAAGCTTCACCCTGCCCTGTGAAGAGAGGATAGTGTAATTAAATTGAGAATTGGTCTTGGTGCTCTTTAATAGGCTGACAGTGTCCATTATTCAGTAACCGACAGACTAACGGCCAATCACATCACTTCAGTTAGAGGCAAATTATGAAAAAGGAAAAATATTATTAAAAATATGTTTTCAGTTTGTTGTTAAATAGACAGCTCACTCAAAAATGAAAATTCTGCCATTATTTACACACCCTCATTTTGATTTGTACTTGATTAATTGTTTTTCCTTGTGTGGAACACAAAAGGAGATGTTTTACAGAATGTTCACGCTGCTCTTTTCTATGTAATGAAAGTGAATGGGCCCTGGAGCTGCAAAAAATATTTATAAAAATGATAATAATAATAATAAAAAGTGCCATAAGTAGTCTGCACAACTTGGACTGAAAAAGTCATTATTTGCTAAAAGATGTTTCACTTAATTCAGTTTTCAAAATGTCTATGTAAACCTGTCGGTGGAAAGCTTTAGAGAAAAAAATAAAAATAAATGAATACAGAAAAAGTAAGATTACACTACATAAAGAAACTGATTTAAATAAAATATTGACATTTATTTACTATTTATTTATTAACAATACAGCACCTGACCCTAAATGTATAATACTATAGTGAGTATAAAAAAATATTATGTAATATAATAGAAACTAAATATTTTACAATATTACAAGTATTAACTTTTCACAGTTTAAACTGGTTCTTTATACACAAAATTATATAGCTGCCTTGTAAATTTTAGAATGGGGTCCCTTGTGAAAGGATGATAATATTTTGGTACGTGATTAAAAAAAGACTGAAATCCCATCAATTAATTGATGTTAAAACTGGTGCAATGCCATTTTGATGTGCCATATTTGAATATACGTTAATGTGAATGATATTTTAGAGCTATGGCAGATGGAAATAATTTATATATGCTTGTGAGACATGAGTAAATGACAACAGACTTTTCATTTTTGGATGAACTACCCCTTTAAAGTAGTTAAAATTAATTCGCTTAATTGATATTTAATTCAGATTTACTTTGTAATCTAAGGGACCAACTAAACTAGGCAAATACGAAAACTATGAAATCCTTTCAAGGCAAGTCTAGAAAAAAATTATTCAAATGTTCAAATGGAAGCTAATGGATTGCAACATCACATAAAAAGGCAGAGCAAAAAACAAACAAGATTTGCACCGTAAAATGGCAATAACAATTTTTTACAAACAGATGAATAGACTATATTGTTAAAAGATTGTTAAAAGAAAATTTCTCAAGCCTGAGAATAGGGGAAAAAAACTAAAAATAATATCCCAGAAAACACATCAGTATGAGACCTCAGGGTTCCATCAGGCCAATTTTGGTACAACAACACGCAAAAACCAAACAGATTGACAGAATAATGTCTGCAGAGACTAAAAAAAGAGAGGCTCGGGAGTTGAGGTGAAGATCAGACGCAAGCAACAACCCACAGAGGAGAGGTTTCAAACAGGTGACAGAGAAGGGGAGGGTGGACCACCTAAAACCAGTTAACGTCACCCAGATATTAGACCCACCACGGACACTAGACTGGTAGCGACCGTCGTTTCCAGGAGAATGAGTAGAGGAAGGGGTTAGCAGTCAGACGTGGGGCGGACATCAGATTGGAAGTTTTGTTGGGGCGGAAAAGGGCCTTTCAATTAGGTCCAAGTCAATTAGGAAATGCACCATGCTGCAGCCACCTCGGGTATACAAACCACTGAGGTGGCCAGGGAAAGGAGAGGAAATGGACGAAGAAGAGCAGAAAGAGACAGCGGGAGAAGGAGAGAAAGACGTGACAGACGAATGAGGATGCACTGGACAAGAGGAAGGGACTTGGCAGCCACACAGAGCAGGAGGAGGTGGTGGGAAGGGGGTCACCCGGCATGGACGGACTGCGGGACACACAGACGCACAGACAAAAGTGCTCTGGTACTTACTATCATCTGTGGAGGTGGAGCGGGGGGGAGAGCGAGAATGTAATAACCAGAGAGAAGGGTCAGTGAAGCTACAAAGAGCCCCACATCAAATCAAAAGAAGCATTAACATTCAGTCTACAAGACCGGCTTCAGGCCTGATACGATATTACATTAAGTCCCAAGGTCTGTGCTTGCCTGAGGGACTAAAACAGGCCCAGTGTGGAGGAATAATTCAGCCAAAAATGAAAAATCTCTCCCTCATTGCATTCCAAACCTGTGTGATGTTCTTTCATCCATAAAACACAAAAAGAGAAACTTTAATGAATGTTCAAGCTGCTCTTTTCCATACAGTGAAAGCGGATAGGGACCAGGGGATATTAAGCAACAAAATAGACAAAGTAACATAAATGTAATCCATACGACTTATGCACTATAATTAAAGACTTCTGAAGCAAATTGAGGGACAGACAGAAATTTAAGGCATTACAGAATGTCTGTGTTTCCAATGAATAACAACTTAAATTTTGTTTAATTCCTTACACAAAGGCATTGTAGGCTTCAAAACTTCAAAATAATTGGAATAAAGTACATAGGTCATATGGGCCACTTTTATAATGTCCTTTTTGGAGCGTGAAAGCGCCTTCATTGTAGGAAAAAGAGCAGCATGAACATGAATTTCCATAGACCAGGGCTGCTCCTGGAAGGCCACTGTCCTGCAGAGTTTAGCTCCAAACCACACCTGAACCAGCTAATCAAGGTTTTCAGGACTTGCAGAAATGTATTTTGGGACAAATGGAGCTAAACTCTGCAGGACGTTGACCCTGCAGGACAAGGACTGGACAAAAGTGAATCCATAGATGCAAGAAAATCATACTGGTTTGGAACGAGGGTGATTTACATAAGATTTACATTTTGAGTGAATTACTATGTCAATTTTTGGCTTTTTGCAGTAAGCATAACAGTAATTGGCAACTGGTTAACTAGGCCAATAGGGAGATGTCTCTCGTTCAAATGTTCAGTCTTTGAAAGAACTGATATGGGTCTCTTTTGTCAAAATAAACAAATACAAACAAAAATACACAGTTATATCAAGACAAATTAAAAGCAGTAAGTTGTCTCTGCTCCTGTAGAAATGCTCTCAAAAATTAACTAGCATTCAAATATATAGATATACACTTAATAAAACTTTTTAGTCAAGATTGCCATACATGAAATGTGCAACTATGTGACTACAGGACCAGAGAGCAGTCTCGAGAGGTGCTTGAATGATATGGTGCACTCCCAATGATTTTAGAGTGGAAAGCTGTGTTTTGTCCAAGGTGATTTGATTTTTGGAAAGGGACATGTTTTGTTGGGCATGAGGAGATACATTTCCAGCTGTTCAGATTCTTCATGATCCATACCAGAAAACACAATGCTGTAAACAATTTTGGCATTTATATAAAATGATTTCTACATGAAGTATATCTCAAAAGTCTGCTCTTAATGAAATTATAAACAGTTCATTACCGTTTGGTCAGTCAAAGGTGGCAGAACAATCGTCTTCTCCATTGTGTTCATCACCAGCTTCCAAAGCTCCTTCAGCACTCGCTTCAACACAGTCTTCTCACAGATCTTGGCAAACAGCGTAAGACTGACAAGGAAAAAGTTAAGAGTGAAGCGAAGGTGTGAAATTTCCAAGAAAGTGTCTAAATCTAGTGATTAGCATCTTACTTGCTGTCAAGGAAGTCCATGATGGGCTGGAGGACATTGTCGGCATCCTGTGCCACGCTGCTGCAAGCACTTGCTGGCACGTTTCCTGTCCCCTTCACCTGGCTAAGTATGTCACCCATCTGCTTGACATTTTCTTCAATGTTTGGTTGGAAACTAGTGGGTGGAGAACAGATGTTACTCCCAAAATAGAGCAAAAAACTACTTCTTCCTGATCCCTTGGTACCTCACCTGGTGGCAAAGATCCTTGCAAGGTCATCCAAAACATTGTTGAGCTTCACCTGGAGTTCTTTCAAGATGTCACTAGCTTCAACGTTCAACTGAAAGCACATTAATCAATGATCAAAACCAGCAGAACTTGACCAGGTTCTCGGAAGGTTGTAGGTCTTTGTTCAAGAAGCAAATCTAGGCTTTGCTAAGCCATAATATTGGCATATTTGTGGTTCACTTACATCTTTACCACCCATGGCCTCAAACATCCTCTCAAGCTGTACCCTGAGCTGTTGGATATTATTGATGAGGATGCATGGCTGTGGGGAGCAAAAACACTTTGTTAAAATGCATGAAATTCAACACAAGACTAACTCAACCCACCAAAAAGCTGCATGGCATTTCTACCCATGTCAGATCAACATACCTTGACAGCGCCATCCTTTGCATTCTAGAATCAAAGAAAAAGAGAACAAAACGAATGAGATAAATTCCGGATATAAGCAACTATTTCAAAAATATAAACCTGATTCCACAGGGATTTTTAGGCTATTACCATTTTCTCCTTGGTGCAGTGGTTGGGGAAGTCTCTTGAGATAATGTCGGCATAGGACAGCAGAACATTGCTAATGGTCTGTGGGGTAAAGAGAGCATGTTAAAAAAAGTCAAACTATTTCACAGATTGACCGTGAAGGTCAATATTAATGTTGCTAAGCTAACTGTTTTGTAAAACATTTCTTCATATGATCCATTTTTCTGAAAACGGGGTTAGCTGTCTGAGACCATTTTGAGGCATCAATTTTTCTTTAGTTAAAGGACTAAACTGACTTTGGTTTGCAGTAGGTTATGATCATGCTAACAAAAATCTGCAACAAAAATCTAAGCTATGCACTGGACTTTTACTCACTGATGTAAGGATTTACTATTAGACAAGCAATATTCTTAAAAGACAGACAAACTCTCACATTGTGCACTTGGCTAAAACTAACAGATTTACAAAATATATTAATGGAATGATCACGAGGACCTTGGCAAATCTCTTCATGTAGTGTCCAACGATCTGTGGGTCTGGACACTCCAGCTTCTTAATGATCTCGAAGCTCTGATTAAGCTGCGAGAAGACGTCCACTACCGAACAGGAGAACAGAGCGTGCTCGGAAGTTTGCTGATACTGTAGGAAAGAAAGGGTTGGATGTGCAAGTCAGAAAAGGTTCTAGAATAGAAGGCACGAGAGACTGCGCAAGCAATTTGCGACCAGACGTCAGGTGTGAGCTCTTTCGTCTGGAAATAATTGGGTCGAGGTGAGACTGTGGCAGGTTCCCAAAGGGGGCTTGGTGGAAGTAATGAACTAAAGAGTGTGAGTAGTTATATAATACACTTTGTGTCAATTTGATGATTTATGACCTGATTTATGACTTGATTTATGACCCCCTGTCAGCTTTGATTGACAGGTCGTCATATGTCAAATGTGTCCATGGGTAGATTTATGACGTGATTTATGGCTATGTGACCCCCTCTGTCCCCCTGACTGTCACGTCACCGGGGTCCTGTCAGCCCTGAGTGACACGACATTAGGGTGTGTAAATCAAAGATCAATACAGATGTTAGATTTGACTTTTGATGGATTTATGACTGGATTTATGATGTTTTTATCTCTTACCTTTGCCATGGGTTTTTTTATGGCGTTCCTTCCTGAGCTGTTTTTCACACCTAAAGACCCTACCTACATCCTGAAATGCAGTTTTAAATAATGTGGGGTAGAATATAGTAATTTAAACACAGAAGACATTCTGAACTCTCCTGTTACAATGACTGTCGCTGCTCCAAAAACTCCTAAAACCGCTAGAAGAGTGATGTGTATTTCACCAACAAGACGACCTGTTGAAATGAGAAAGGAACTGACTTTTGCACCGAGAAAAAAACAAAGAGTTAGTTTGACAATGTTTTAGCTCTGCTTGATCTATAGGCTAAATGTTGATAGCTAAGACACCACTGTTTTGATTGTTTCCAACAATACTGAACCACTCTGGCAATACTAATGTACAAATATTACTTTTGCCAATAAAGCACCTGAAAACTGAAACATAGAATTAAAGAATTCACCAAGGCCACATTTTCTATATGAGTCTGAAAAAAAAAAAGGTGCTATGTCCGGGCATGTTTTTTCTTCATCATCTCAGATATTATCTGTAGGTTGAATAGATTGACTGAAATTTATGGTGTTTTTATCTCACCTGAGCCATGTTTTTATTTTTATTTTTTATGGAGTTCCTTCCGGGGGCTATTACTCGCTTCCAGTCGGGATGTCTGGGGTCTTTCTGACTGTAGAAAAAAAAAGCAGCTAAGCAAATGGCGTGTCTTTTATCACCTTAACAGGATCAATGATTTGTTTGATCTATAGGCTAAATGTTAATGCCTAGTCACCATTTTGTTCCTACCGGCCCGTCTACATCCACCTCTGAATAAGGTGCTATGTCCGGGCATGTTTTTTCTTTATCATCTCTATGTGTGTATGCTAACACCTCTGTAGGATCAGAACAACCTAATCTGTAGGTTGAATAGATAAACTTACGAGAAGCAATCTTAAGTTAAAAATTATTCAAACCACCAACCACCCTATCCATTTACTTCTGACAGTGAAGGTGATTGTGGGGTCTAACTGACAGTGGACGACAGTATCCTCTTTGTGCTTGTGTTAATGGTTTTACAAAATAGATGTGCACAGAATCATGCTTTAGTCCAGTTCATTTTATTTATAAAGCACAACAACAATGGCTGACCATTGTGCTAAACAATATAGTTTAAAAGAAATCAAAGTACATAACATGATATGACAAGACAAACAAATAAACATTTCAAATAAGCTCTGCTTTAGATAATGAACACACACACACACACACACACACACACACACACACACACTCACACACGTTGGGTTTCCATGTTTTGTGGGACATTGCATGGGCGTAATGGTTTTTATACTGTACAAACTGTATTTTCCATCACCCCACACCAACCTTACACATAAACGTACCCCTTACAGACAACTTTGTGCATTTTAAGATTTTCAAAAAAACTTAATTCTGTATGATTTATAAGCTTGTTTTCCTCAGTGGGGAAAAAAAAAGTCCCCACAAGGACAAGGATTTTGAATATTGCCATCTTTGTCCCCCATAACGTAGGGTATACCTGAGCCACACACACACACAAATCTGAGTATGCTACATTTTAAATATGAGTAAAATCATATATATTGTTGTTTTTACTTTTTGTTGTTATTTAAGAAATGTTTTCATTTTAATCTAGCCTGTAGTAGATAGTATGTGTACTGTAAAAGAACAAATATACGTTTCACTTAAAACTTCTCAGTAAAATAATTACACCTACAGTTTTAAACATGTTTAAAAAAGTTTAAACACATTGTGTGTCACTAAAGCAAGTCATGCTGTCTATTGTCTTTAAATTCAACTTTTAGTTTTATTCTTTAATTTCTTTAAAATAGCCTGATGGTAATGCACCCAGGTGCTTTTCTCACATGAGTAGAAAACTCTTTGGATGTGTTTGTGACAAACACAACATTTTTTACTTCAGAAAAGTTTTTTAAATGCATGACTGAACTTTTCTCATTTGACAGACCTACGTTTTTCAAATTATTTACCCGAGGTGTTTAACAGCCAAAGGAAATACATGTTGTTTTCTAATGTTCATGAAAACTTTATTGATGTAAATTTATCACCTAGAACACAAAACGTGTACATTTTGACTATTTTGTAGGTATGTCATATGAAATGGTTTACTAAAAGATTACTAAAATAATTTTCTATGGCAAATGATACAATGTAAAGTTCTCATACTATGTGTGTAAATAGCTGTGCTAAAACATTTATGAGTGTTTTTGCATGCCAACAGATTTTGTTAGGGATGTGTCGCATCTAAGAATTACAATCTTTTGTAAATGACATTTTCCTTACACCACTAGTTTTAGTCATATTATCAAGATTTTGTATCAAGATTGGACTGTGTATGTTTTTAGGTGAATACACCTCTTTGTGAGCTGTCATCATAACAGGAATAAATTAAAATTAACTAACAGTCTTTTCTCTTTGAAATATTTATTTTAGTGCAACTTTGTGTCTGTCCAAGATGTGCGAACACATCAACACGAAAATTAAGTCTTGCTGTTTTACCCTTAAACTATTACAACTGAAACAAATCAAACTATTGCACTGAAAGCTGCACACTCATTTAAGTTTGAGCATATTAAAGTTTCTACGCTCTTGTAAAGAGTATTGATAAATTTCATCCATAACCTTTCGTACATTCAAGAGACAAAATCGCTAAGAAAGAGAGTATAGCAAGACAAGAAAATGTTTCTAATACATATAGAATTCAGAAAATCTGTAAATTTTTAAATGATATTTTTAATTAGTCCACTAAATTTAATCATCTTGTTCAGATGACACAATTCACATTTCGATTGATTGACCGTATTTGTTTTAAGACTCCTCCACAAGTTCATGCTAATCATTGGACGAGCACGTACTTATTAATTTAAGAAAATTATTGAACATTTGACTGAACTTTTTATTATTTTGACAAACCTCCATTTCAAATTATTTCCCTTGAGGTGTTTGTCCACAGAATCTTTTTCAACACAACCACATTAAAGAATGTTATCAGTCACTATGGCCATCTTCTGTGACTCAAATAAAGCAACATAAGCATCTACAATGTGTGCATGTGCTAAACATCTTCGTTTCTCCACTTCTGTCATATTTATTTGATGTAATGCAAACATATTTTGAGAACTATGATGTTCCACACTTTTTGTAAAGGTTATAGAAAGAATTCAAACATGATCTTTACATAGGAATTATCTTTGCGCAAAGCGAATTGACTAAAAATCATTGAATTACGAAATGCAAAAGTGTATACATCATTTAAGAAAAATTGCTATAATCCATACAGAATACAGAAATCCTCCTATCTGATCTATTGTGACTGACATTTTACTAAGTCAGACGATCAGGATTATGGATGACGCGGCTCACATTTTGTTTGTTGGACTGTATATGTCACTATGACTGTACTGTAGGTGAAGGCCTTCTCTCTGAGAGCCATCAGCATGCAGTGTTTATAGAAATAGATGAAAATTAAGAAAAATTTCTTGAGTGTTTGACTAAGTCGGTGTTTCTTTTTTAGGACAATTATCCATCTATTTGATGTGAGACCCAATTAAGTATCGACACAAAAATTAAGGCGTGCTGTTTTACACTTACAGCTGAAACATATCTAAACATTGTGCTCAAAGCTACACATTCAGTAAAGTTTGTGGTTGTACACAGTCTTGAAAAGGTTACAGACACAAAATATCAAAGAATTTGTTTGTGCTCCCTATGTAACTCAAGAGTCCAAGACACTAAGAAAATTATCATATGAATACAGAAAATCCACTCATGATCATCTGGGTATACTTTTGTAAATGTTGTTTTAAATTACTTTTTTCTTACGCCACTACATCTAGAGCTCTTGTTCAGATAGCTGATGACGATGTGCACATTTTATTCATCGTACTCGTTTTCTTTCAATTTCCGCTTGAGATTAAAGTGTAGGTAATGTGACCACAATTAAGAACCATAGCATTATACTACATTCCCTTTGAAAATGTTATAGACATAGTCGTTTATACAGGAAAAATGTTTGCACAACAGAAATATGTATCAGTATAACAACAACCTAATACTGAAATCCTCTCTTCTAAATATATGGTTAAAGTTTTAATGTTGCTTTTGATGGCCTGCCCCACTAGCTGATACCACTCTATACTTTTCATTGTTTTTTAGATGAAGACTATTCTCAGAATCTGGTCAAACATGTCGCGAGTGTTTGCAGGAAAACATTATAAGATAATAAAAGGATAGTCCTCCTACAAGAGATTGTTTAAACTGAGATTGTGATGTACTGTAGAGCTTTTTCTGGTCTGTCTACAAAGCGGCCAGGAGACACAAGCCCCTCGATCTTACTGTTTCTCTGTTACATGTACATCTAAAGTTACAAATTACAAGTTGAAGATGGTTTGGAAACACTATTTTCTTTGTATGCGTCTCTAAACATGACTTTAATAAAATAAATCACAGATGTCACGTAGTTAATTCATTGAAAGATGCATGTTTTTGACCATTTTAGACGGTCTGCTCCAGCACACAAACACATGTTTTAAGTATTCATCTGACCAAAAGGTTTGATCCTGGGGAAACACGCACAACAGCAGCTGTGTGTTGTCATGATTGTCTTCATAATTGATCCACTTTTATTAAAACAATGCGGCATGGAGTTACTGTATTCAACAGCACAGTCCCTTGAAATATTGTAGTATATCTTTTTTTTTCCCCTTCTAAATATCTAAACATGTATTAAGCTTAAATATTAGTTGTTAAGTGTTTACAAAGTTGTCAAGTTGCTGAGATTTCATTACTGAGATATTCTACAGAATGCGAAACAAGCTCACAGTTACATTAGAGTTTTGGATTCTAGTTTATGTTGAATATTTTTTGTTACTGTTCCGCATGTTTAACACCTCATTACTTGAAGACGCGTACTGTATAAATCACAAAGTTTTCCACTGTAGTAGGCCGACTCTGAAACCAGACCAAAAAAAATTAGCTTCAGACTTAATTGTAGCAGTATGAAAATTGTTGTTTTTATCTTTCTATGATTTGTTCGTGTTGTTCTGAACCACGGTTTCATTTTTAACATCACAATTCGTATTGTATTGTCATGTGTGATTGTTTTGTGTGTGAGTGTCTTGTTTTTTGTTTTGTTTTTTGCAAACAGTACTGCTGTAACGTTAGCGAGCTCTTTGTGTTCTTGGCATCTCTTTGTTCATATTCGTCAATATGTATGTGAATTTGCTTGATTAAAATATTTAACAAAATGTTTGGGTAATGTGTGTGAATATAGAATGCAGCACAAGGATCTTTTAAAATATTTTATCTTGAAATATCCATGTAGCACTCTGAATCATTTAAGATTAATAATAATACAATTAACACATTAACATTTTACAGGAGATGTGAATGTTCTTGGTTGATTTGTACATTATTAAATTAAAATAATTCTATTAAACACTGTGCATTTACCAGCAAGATACTTTTAATGCCTTGTTCGCAAGAAAAACATAAGATTGTTTAAGAGATAACATTCTCACTGAATGTATCAAATCATCCGATGTTTACGACTACTGAAGGTGCCACATTCTTAGTTGTTTCACACCTACAGGCCCTACCTACATTCAGAATTTGGTATTTAAATAAGGTTTAGCGGCCACATAGTTAACCAGAGAAAAACATTGCAATCTCCTGTTACAATGGCTGCTGCTGTTCCAAACAGTCCTGAAACATCTAGAAGAATGATGTGTGTAACACCGCCAAGAAGTTCTATTGAAATGAGAGAGGAGCTGACTTTAGCACCAAGGAAAAATCAAGGGAAGAGCCTAAGAAAGGTTCTCATTGAAGATGAAGATATTGTGAAACAAGATTTCACTGTGTCTTGTGATCGTGTGGGGAGATTTGTGTTTGACAAAGAGTTGCAGGTTGTGAAACTCTATGTTTTGGAATCTTACGATGAATATACACCCGAATGCTCCTGCCTGCTTTTGACTGCCACAGACTGGACATACTTCTACAATCAAATTTGGAGAAACTTTATTATGGATGAAAAAATTTGGTACAATTTCCAGTGGGATGGTACAATGCCTGGCATGAGGTATAATGCAAGCAAGCCGCCAGACTACATATCCATATCATCCTGTTGGAACAAAACCCTTCATGACCAAAATTATCTCATGCTGGTAAATAAACGTCGGGAGGACTCTGAAAAAAACTTTTTGTCTCAAAGCAGCGATGAGTCTGACTCTGATGAGTATGATCGAGACTGGCCTCTTTCTGAGGTCAACCCTTTCGAATGCTGCAAAAAGAGTCTATATTTCGAGCAAAGCGACGTACCTGTGTTAAGAACCATTTTTTCAATGATAGACGAGTTGTTTCAGTCAAGTTAAATTTATTTTAAACCATGTATTCAGTATAATCGCATATTCGGTATAACAAACCTGAACAATGATATTGTAATGTTTCTTTTTCAGCGTTTACTCACCCATCTATGTGTTCCTTGCTGTATGTTTAAATGTTTAATAATTGGCTATTGGATTAAGTTTTCCCAAGCCACAATACATTACCGTTACTTGAAACAAATTGCCAGCGTCTTAACAAAAATCCTAATAAATGACCAAGTTACCTCATAATCTTTAATCAAAATATCTTTCAGTGAAAACAACAGAATTCTCTTTGGTGACATATGCGAGGCTTCGCCGGTCAAAGCAAATCCCTAACCAGGCCCCTTCACCCTCCTCCACTATTGAGTGCAACACCCCCATCTCAACAACCAACCAACCAACATCCGAAATGTAGAAACAAGACCCTTTCCCCCAAAAAATTATTTCGCTCGAATGTACAGAAGATCCGCCCCTACTTCCTCGTGACTACAGCTACTCTACATCCCCTGTGAGCAAAGAGTGGCTATCCTCATAAACTCTGCAAGCTTTCCTAGATCTTGACAGCACGGTCAACGGAGCTACTGCAACATCTTGTTGACCAAAACATTATCTACAGTATATGAACCAACAGAATCAGCTTCAACAATCCAATTTGTCTGAGCCTGACGCACTCTGTAATTTTTCAATTAATAAGGCTTCGACGGATCTGAACCATAAACTGGAAATTGAAGCTGAAATTGAAATTGCACAAGGCCTGGACCGTCGTGGATTAAAACAGTCAGTCCAGATTCTAGGAAACGGCGACAACATTCTAAACAAAGTTTATCTCTTGGAGAGAATTGAATTCTGAAAAGAATGTCTGACGCTACGCAAAAGCTGATGGAGCACGACTGGAGTTCTGCCGCAGCTACGGATGATCAGCTGAGGTGCGGCTGCCCGCGGGGAAAATGTGTCATTTAATTGACTTCATAGACACTACGTACAAACCGCATTACCGAGGACAGATGATTAAACTGATGCAAACGGTCATCGAGCATACTAGCGATCCGAATCATGATTGTGCGGGGGATACCAAGCGTGTAAAAAATCTCAAGAATGAAATGGACTTTGTAAGAAGCCTGAAAAATAACCCATGGCCTGATTTGACTAGCATGTTTATTTACAGCAAAGAGCCAGTCTGTGTAACCACAAGAGAAATTCTGGATGTGATGACTGAACGTAGGGATCAGATGGGAATTCATGAGGTTCTCTGTCTGTGTACGTGTGTAACAGATTTATGCACGTCGCTGGTTGCAAAAAATTTTGAATCCATGATATGTGAAATTATTGAATCGCAGGTCAATTTCATATTACGCAAAAACATATTGGCCGTCAGAGATTTTATTTTCTGGCTAGACCACTGTGTGTAACGGCGATTTGATCATTTTCTTCACTACTTCAATGTATGAATGTATATTCATCAATATATTGTTAAAAATAAAAGGTTGAATCACTCGTTATCCTTTACAAGTCTTTTTTTTTATTTCAATCAATTGAATAAAAAGAAAACGAGTGGCTGAATAGAATGTACGAATGTAGACAGAAATAATTATTAAGACATTATCTTGTTTCTTATATCTGATATAAACTAGGATAGTATTAATAATACAACGTAAATGTCTCGAGGTGAAGATTACGGATTAAAGCAATATTTTATTTAATCAAGCAAATTCACATACATATTGACGAATATGAACAAAGAGATGCCAAGAACACAAAGAGCTCGCTAACGTTACAGCAGTACTGTTTGCAAAAAACAAAACAAAAAACAAGACACAGTGAAATCTTGTTTCACAATATCTTCATCTTCAATGAGAACCTTTCTTAGGCTCTTCCCTTGATTTTTCCTTGGTGCTAAAGTCAGCTCCTCTCTCATTTCAATAGAACTTCTTGGCGGTGTTACACACATCATTCTTCTAGATGTTTCAGGACTGTTTGGAACAGCAGCAGCCATTGTAACAGGAGATTGCAATGTTTTTCTCTGGTTAACTATGTGGCCGCTAAACCTTATTTAAATACCAAATTCTGAATGTAGGTAGGGCCTGTAGGTGTGAAACAACTAAGAATGTGGCACCTTCAGTAGTCGTAAACATCGGATGATTTGATACATTCAGTGAGAATGTTATCTCTTAAACAATCTTATGTTTTTCTTGCGAACAAGGCATTAAAAGTATCTTGCTGGTAAATGCACAGTGTTTAATAGAATTATTTTAATTTAATAATGTACAAATCAACCAAGAACATTCACATCTCCTGTAAAATGTTAATGTGTTAATTGTATTATTATTAATCTTAAATGATTCAGAGTGCTACATGGATATTTCAAGATAAAATATTTTAAAAGATCCTTGTGCTGCATTCTATATTCACACACATTACCCAAACATTTTGTTAAATATTTTAATCAAGCAAATTCACATACATATTGACGAATATGAACAAAGAGATGCCAAGAACACAAAGAGCTCGCTAACGTTACAGCAGTACTGTTTGCAAAAAACAAAACAAAAAACAAGACACTCACACACAAAACAATCACACATGACAATACAATACGAATTGTGATGTTAAAAATGAAACCGTGGTTCAGAACAACACGAACAAATCATAGAAAGATAAAAACAACAATTTTCATACTGCTACAATTAAGTCTGAAGCTAATTTTTTTTGGTCTGGTTTCAGAGTCGGCCTACTACAGTGGAAAACTTTGTGATTTATACAGTACGCGTCTTCAAGTAATGAGGTGTTAAACATGCGGAACAGTAACAAAAAATATTCAACATAAACTAGAATCCAAAACTCTAATGTAACTGTGAGCTTGTTTCGCATTCTGTAGAATATCTCAGTAATGAAATCTCAGCAACTTGACAACTTTGTAAACACTTAACAACTAATATTTAAGCTTAATACATGTTTAGATATTTAGAAGGGGAAAAAAAAAGATATACTACAATATTTCAAGGGACTGTGCTGTTGAATACAGTAACTCCATGCCGCATTGTTTTAATAAAAGTGGATCAATTATGAAGACAATCATGACAACACACAGCTGCTGTTGTGCGTGTTTCCCCAGGATCAAACCTTTTGGTCAGATGAATACTTAAAACATGTGTTTGTGTGCTGGAGCAGACCGTCTAAAATGGTCAAAAACATGCATCTTTCAATGAATTAACTACGTGACATCTGTGATTTATTTTATTAAAGTCATGTTTAGAGACGCATACAAAGAAAATAGTGTTTCCAAACCATCTTCAACTTGTAATTTGTAACTTTAGATGTACATGTAACAGAGAAACAGTAAGATCGAGGGGCTTGTGTCTCCTGGCCGCTTTGTAGACAGACCAGAAAAAGCTCTACAGTACATCACAATCTCAGTTTAAACAATCTCTTGTAGGAGGACTATCCTTTTATTATCTTATAATGTTTTCCTGCAAACACTCGCGACATGTTTGACCAGATTCTGAGAATAGTCTTCATCTAAAAAACAATGAAAAGTATAGAGTGGTATCAGCTAGTGGGGCAGGCCATCAAAAGCAACATTAAAACTTTAACCATATATTTAGAAGAGAGGATTTCAGTATTAGGTTGTTGTTATACTGATACATATTTCTGTTGTGCAAACATTTTTCCTGTATAAACGACTATGTCTATAACATTTTCAAAGGGAATGTAGTATAATGCTATGGTTCTTAATTGTGGTCACATTACCTACACTTTAATCTCAAGCGGAAATTGAAAGAAAACGAGTACGATGAATAAAATGTGCACATCGTCATCAGCTATCTGAACAAGAGCTCTAGATGTAGTGGCGTAAGAAAAAAGTAATTTAAAACAACATTTACAAAAGTATACCCAGATGATCATGAGTGGATTTTCTGTATTCATATGATAATTTTCTTAGTGTCTTGGACTCTTGAGTTACATAGGGAGCACAAACAAATTCTTTGATATTTTGTGTCTGTAACCTTTTCAAGACTGTGTACAACCACAAACTTTACTGAATGTGTAGCTTTGAGCACAATGTTTAGATATGTTTCAGCTGTAAGTGTAAAACAGCACGCCTTAATTTTTGTGTCGATACTTAATTGGGTCTCACATCAAATAGATGGATAATTGTCCTAAAAAAGAAACACCGACTTAGTCAAACACTCAAGAAATTTTTCTTAATTTTCATCTATTTCTATAAACACTGCATGCTGATGGCTCTCAGAGAGAAGGCCTTCACCTACAGTACAGTCATAGTGACATATACAGTCCAACAAACAAAATGTGAGCCGCGTCATCCATAATCCTGATCGTCTGACTTAGTAAAATGTCAGTCACAATAGATCAGATAGGAGGATTTCTGTATTCTGTATGGATTATAGCAATTTTTCTTAAATGATGTATACACTTTTGCATTTCGTAATTCAATGATTTTTAGTCAATTCGCTTTGCGCAAAGATAATTCCTATGTAAAGATCATGTTTGAATTCTTTCTATAACCTTTACAAAAAGTGTGGAACATCATAGTTCTCAAAATATGTTTGCATTACATCAAATAAATATGACAGAAGTGGAGAAACGAAGATGTTTAGCACATGCACACATTGTAGATGCTTATGTTGCTTTATTTGAGTCACAGAAGATGGCCATAGTGACTGATAACATTCTTTAATGTGGTTGTGTTGAAAAAGATTCTGTGGACAAACACCTCAAGGGAAATAATTTGAAATGGAGGTTTGTCAAAATAATAAAAAGTTCAGTCAAATGTTCAATAATTTTCTTAAATTAATAAGTACGTGCTCGTCCAATGATTAGCATGAACTTGTGGAGGAGTCTTAAAACAAATACGGTCAATCAATCGAAATGTGAATTGTGTCATCTGAACAAGATGATTAAATTTAGTGGACTAATTAAAAATATCATTTAAAAATTTACAGATTTTCTGAATTCTATATGTATTAGAAACATTTTCTTGTCTTGCTATACTCTCTTTCTTAGCGATTTTGTCTCTTGAATGTACGAAAGGTTATGGATGAAATTTATCAATACTCTTTACAAGAGCGTAGAAACTTTAATATGCTCAAACTTAAATGAGTGTGCAGCTTTCAGTGCAATAGTTTGATTTGTTTCAGTTGTAATAGTTTAAGGGTAAAACAGCAAGACTTAATTTTCGTGTTGATGTGTTCGCACATCTTGGACAGACACAAAGTTGCACTAAAATAAATATTTCAAAGAGAAAAGACTGTTAGTTAATTTTAATTTATTCCTGTTATGATGACAGCTCACAAAGAGGTGTATTCACCTAAAAACATACACAGTCCAATCTTGATACAAAATCTTGATAATATGACTAAAACTAGTGGTGTAAGGAAAATGTCATTTACAAAAGATTGTAATTCTTAGATGCGACACATCCCTAACAAAATCTGTTGGCATGCAAAAACACTCATAAATGTTTTAGCACAGCTATTTACACACATAGTATGAGAACTTTACATTGTATCATTTGCCATAGAAAATTATTTTAGTAATCTTTTAGTAAACCATTTCATATGACATACCTACAAAATAGTCAAAATGTACACGTTTTGTGTTCTAGGTGATAAATTTACATCAATAAAGTTTTCATGAACATTAGAAAACAACATGTATTTCCTTTGGCTGTTAAACACCTCGGGTAAATAATTTGAAAAACGTAGGTCTGTCAAATGAGAAAAGTTCAGTCATGCATTTAAAAAACTTTTCTGAAGTAAAAAATGTTGTGTTTGTCACAAACACATCCAAAGAGTTTTCTACTCATGTGAGAAAAGCACCTGGGTGCATTACCATCAGGCTATTTTAAAGAAATTAAAGAATAAAACTAAAAGTTGAATTTAAAGACAATAGACAGCATGACTTGCTTTAGTGACACACAATGTGTTTAAACTTTTTTAAACATGTTTAAAACTGTAGGTGTAATTATTTTACTGAGAAGTTTTAAGTGAAACGTATATTTGTTCTTTTACAGTACACATACTATCTACTACAGGCTAGATTAAAATGAAAACATTTCTTAAATAACAACAAAAAGTAAAAACAACAATATATATGATTTTACTCATATTTAAAATGTAGCATAGTCAGATTTGTGTGTGTGTGTGGCTCAGGTATACCCTACGTTATGGGGGACAAAGATGGCAATATTCAAAATCCTTGTCCTTGTGGGGACTTTTTTTTCCCCACTGAGGAAAACAAGCTTATAAATCATACAGAATTAAGTTTTTTTGAAAATCTTAAAATGCACAAAGTTGTCTGTAAGGGGTACGTTTATGTGTAAGGTTGGTGTGGGGTGATGGAAAATACAGTTTGTACAGTATAAAAACCATTACGCCCATGCAATGTCCCACAAAACATGGAAACCCAACGTGTGTGAGTGTGTGTGTGTGTGTGTGTCTGTGTGTGTGTGTGTGTGTTCATTATCTAAAGCAGAGCTTATTTGAAATGTTTATTTGTTTGTCTTGTCATATCATGTTATGTACTTTGATTTCTTTTAAACTATATTGTTTAGCACAATGGTCAGCCATTGTTGTTGTGCTTTATAAATAAAATGAACTGGACTAAAGCATGATTCTGTGCACATCTATTTTGTAAAACCATTAACACAAGCACAAAGAGGATACTGTCGTCCACTGTCAGTTAGACCCCACAATCACCTTCACTGTCAGAAGTAAATGGATAGGGTGGTTGGTGGTTTGAATAATTTTTAACTTAAGATTGCTTCTCGTAAGTTTATCTATTCAACCTACAGATTAGGTTGTTCTGATCCTACAGAGGTGTTAGCATACACACATAGAGATGATAAAGAAAAAACATGCCCGGACATAGCACCTTATTCAGAGGTGGATGTAGACGGGCCGGTAGGAACAAAATGGTGACTAGGCATTAACATTTAGCCTATAGATCAAACAAATCATTGATCCTGTTAAGGTGATAAAAGACACGCCATTTGCTTAGCTGCTTTTTTTTTCTACAGTCAGAAAGACCCCAGACATCCCGACTGGAAGCGAGTAATAGCCCCCGGAAGGAACTCCATAAAAAATAAAAATAAAAACATGGCTCAGGTGAGATAAAAACACCATAAATTTCAGTCAATCTATTCAACCTACAGATAATATCTGAGATGATGAAGAAAAAACATGCCCGGACATAGCACCTTTTTTTTTTTCAGACTCATATAGAAAATGTGGCCTTGGTGAATTCTTTAATTCTATGTTTCAGTTTTCAGGTGCTTTATTGGCAAAAGTAATATTTGTACATTAGTATTGCCAGAGTGGTTCAGTATTGTTGGAAACAATCAAAACAGTGGTGTCTTAGCTATCAACATTTAGCCTATAGATCAAGCAGAGCTAAAACATTGTCAAACTAACTCTTTGTTTTTTTCTCGGTGCAAAAGTCAGTTCCTTTCTCATTTCAACAGGTCGTCTTGTTGGTGAAATACACATCACTCTTCTAGCGGTTTTAGGAGTTTTTGGAGCAGCGACAGTCATTGTAACAGGAGAGTTCAGAATGTCTTCTGTGTTTAAATTACTATATTCTACCCCACATTATTTAAAACTGCATTTCAGGATGTAGGTAGGGTCTTTAGGTGTGAAAAACAGCTCAGGAAGGAACGCCATAAAAAAACCCATGGCAAAGGTAAGAGATAAAAACATCATAAATCCAGTCATAAATCCATCAAAAGTCAAATCTAACATCTGTATTGATCTTTGATTTACACACCCTAATGTCGTGTCACTCAGGGCTGACAGGACCCCGGTGACGTGACAGTCAGGGGGACAGAGGGGGTCACATAGCCATAAATCACGTCATAAATCTACCCATGGACACATTTGACATATGACGACCTGTCAATCAAAGCTGACAGGGGGTCATAAATCAAGTCATAAATCAGGTCATAAATCATCAAATTGACACAAAGTGTATTATATAACTACTAGTGTGCTTATTGGTTCAGGAACATGCTGAGGTGCTCCAAAGGGCACTCATTCATCAAATTTTGACATGTCTGGCTGCAGGCATAAGGTCTGTTGTTACTGTAACTTATTACAGCTGCTAAGCTAAATAGTAAGTATAGCTTTACAGTAAATTTCCAGTTTTGCTTCTACAGATTCTACAAATGTATTATTACTTTTACTAGTATTAATGCAATAGTCAAACTATATGTAAAGCTTAAGTGTTACCAATAAACTAAAGTGTTATCAGGTTCAATAAAATATGTAGAGATATGTTTTACTTACAATGGTCTTTTAAATATTTAAATATAATAATAGTAACTAGATATGTACATTTTCTGAAGAAAACTCGGCACTGTGCAGTTACTAAGGTCTTTTTTAACATGTTTTAATGATTAGTAGTGCTGATTAATCGCGATTAATAGCGATTTGAATATACGTTAAGGTGAATGATATTTTAGAGCTACGGCAGATGGAAAGAATTTATATATGGATGTGAGACATGAGTAAATGACAACAGACTTTTCATTTTTGGAGGAACTACCCCTTTAAAGGAGATAAATTCATTCTCTTAAATTATATTTAATTCAGATTTTTGTATTCTTTGTAATCTAAGGGACCAACTAAACTAGGCAATCCCTAATTAATTGCGATTAATCGCATCCAAAATAAAAGTTTTTGTTTACATAATATATGTAGGTGTACTGTTTATTTATTATGTATATATAAATACACACACATACAGTATATATTTTGAAAATATTTACATGTATATACATTTATATATTTATATTATTATATTTTATATTATATATAAACATATTTAATATATAAACATAACATTTTTCTTAAATATATACCTGCATGTGTTTGTATTTATATATAAATAATAAATATACACAGTACACACTTATATTTTATGTAAAGAAAAACTTTTATTTTGGATGCAATTAATCGCGATTAATCGTTTGACAGCACTAATGATTAGTTAGGATTTTTAGCATGTTTAACTAATCGCTATTACCATGTAGCTATTCACTGCTAGCATGTGTAGCATACTGAAGTCCTGTGTGGTAGCATGAATCAAGTGAGCCAAGTCCCATGTCTATACGATGCTCTGATGCAGAGATATAGGTCTTGCAAAATGGTTGCTAGGATACTCTGTTTGGTTGTTAAGAAACGGCTTGGCAGCTGCCAATGGTGATACTTCAAAGGCTGATTGCCAGTATGTATGATATAAACCAACCCCCATGTCTCTACAACATTCATATTTGGGTTGCTAGGTTGCTCAACAACGGTTGCTAGGGCGTGGAAAACAGATGTGCTCAGTTCCTTCACCATAGTAGGTCTATGGGGCAACTTCGGGGGGCTCTTGCGCCCAAGGGGTACAACTTACCATAACACTGCGAGGTATGTTCTTACACAGTTTGCTAGCCTCTTCAAATGTGGTGACCCAGATGTTTCTACAAAATTCTTACTTGGCAATACAACCCATCAAATTTGGCTGCAAGGCTGCAAAGTCTATGGGATTTTTTGTTTATAATGTTTATATATATATATGCAAATATATAAAACTTTACATGTTTTTATTGATTTATAAACTATGATATTTGTTGCATCTGCATTGAATGGCCTTGAAGATAAGGTACCAAAAGGCAAGATAAATAAATCTCACCCCATCTTTCTTGTCGCGCTCCAGGGCTCCATGCAAAAAGTCTCGAGACACCTCCTCATTCTCATCCAACCACTGGATGACAAATGGCTCGAACCACCTGCAGAGTAACATCACCACCTAAAGCTCTATTACTCATCATACCATGGTCACAGTGACATTTTGAGTGTGCATGACTCGGATAATACGCGTGCGAGATGGGAGACGTCGGTAGTCACTCACGTGGGATATTCAGGCACTCGGCTCTTGAAGAAAGGCAGGTCTTTGCAGTATTCATTGTAGAGCCACTTTACTTTGAAGTGCAGGTTCATGTAATCGGCACTCTTGCACAGGCGGTTCTTTTCATGCTCTGAAAGCCATGAGGTGAAGACAATAGCTCTTCATGAAACAGTTTGAGATATAACGGCAAATAATACATCTACGCAGAGCGGAGAACCCCTACTGAATCAGCAGATGAGAAGAACTCCACCACATGCCGACTTTTCACCAAGTGTGAAATTTAAGTGGCTATCAGTGAGAAACCCTGCCAGACTTGTGTTTCCAACTAAAAATCTAACTAAGAAGCAAACTTTTTTATTGCATCTCATCTGTCAATCAAGTTATGAACATTACAGACCTACAGCTGAAACTTTTTAACGAGGTTCTGGAGTCTACAAAATAGTCTACAAAACCAAGAATCAATCAATACAAAGGCTAAATAGATCAAGAAAAGCTTCTTAGCTTAGACTCACCTTCCATTGCATACTTCATATCTTGGGCAAACAGGTTCCACATAACCTCTGCGCTGATCTTTCCAACATTGAGCTCCTGCGGAAACCTGTGTGGACCAGAATACATAATATTAAGACCCAAACAGGTTTATGAAGGTACATTTTGTGCAATAAAATGGTGCCAGACTCACTGGTTAAGGCAGGGGGTGTAGGAGTTCTTGTCCTCTTCAATAATTGAGACAATGAGGGTGATTAGCTTAGACCAGAAGTCTAGATTCTTGATACTTGGACCTTGTTCCTCTGGAGGAACCTCTCCTTTTTTGTTCTGCACAAAAGGAATTCATTTTGAAATGGTAGCTTGAAGCATGTTATGGCTTTTCATAATCTGCCAACCTCTGGAAGAAATTACCCCACTAAGGCGCACAGCAGGAATGGGTTTTTCAGCCAGCAAACAAACAAAAAAAATATGCCAACCACTCCAGGGGAACATGATATATAACAAACCTGCAAAGCTTCGCAGCAAAATATAGTAAGTAGCCCAGGGTTAGATGTTTAATTCAACAGGAAGAGTGTTTGATATTTATGAGGGAAGCCTGTAACATCTTCAAAGCAGCATAAACAAAAGCAGCAAGATGAACTGCTCTGATAAAATGACTTGGATGCTCCCGGGGCAGAGAGCTTTGGGGCTGATAAGGGTCGTTGGGCCAGGAAGTGTCGACTCACCGGGTCTGTTTGGTATTCTCGACTATACAGCTCGTGGCAGTTGTTGAAAATGTATTCGTAGGTAGAGTTGAGGCAAGCCTTCACACAATCCTTCACTACCTGGCTGGCACGAGGAGGACTCTGGAGCTCTTGGACCTGGAGAAAAAAGTTAATGGTCCATTCATATGGATAATTCAATCAATATAAACAATTGCATAGAAAACTGTATGAAGAATGAGGTGGTCTGAAAAAAAGAAAGAATCATTCAGAAATTATAGGAAAAACAAAAACTGTACAGAAATTGTAGAACAACACCATGCGGAAAATAAAATTGCATGAGAATTATCTGAAAAAAAAAAAAATCACAGAAAAAAAAAGCATACGAAAATCGCATGAAAAAATAAAACTATTAAAATGACAACTGTAGAAAAATAATAAAAATAAAACCATAAAGCAAAGAAAATTGTATGAAAATGGTATGAAACCAGAAAATATTCCAAAAATTGTAAAAAAGAAAAATCACACAGAAAAGAAACTAAAAAAGAGAAAAATGTATGACAAAGATAACTGTTAAAAAATTGTATTGAAAAAATTGTATGAAAAAGAAAATTATAAAAAGAACAGTCACACAAAACAGAAAATTGCACGAAAATCGAAAAAAAAGAGAACACCATACAAAAAAAGAAAATCCATATGAAAATTGTATGAGACAAGCACACAGTCAGTAAATTTAAGAAAGAAAAAAAAAAGTTGGACAAATTTTTTATTGTAAAATAAAAAAAAGATTAAAACAATTGAGAAAAAGAAAATCGTACCTTCATCCTGAAGAATGTGATACTGGTTAGTAGGTCCACAGTAGACTTGAGGTCCTGCAGTCTCTCAGGACTGCTAGCTGGGAAATTATTCTAAACACACACAAGAAAAGGGTGTGTCTTTGTCATCAATACTCATTTCTTCCTCAGATATTTCAGACTTTTCGATACAACTTTAAGTTTGTATATGTAGTCAATCAAACAAATCAATCTCATTTGTCTGATTCAATGACCCCACCTGCAGGTGAACACCACACTAACCATTTACCTTTAGTTAAGAAATATCCTTCATACAGAAACAAGAAAAGGTGTGACTACTCAAGGAAACCCCAAAAAGTCACAATACCCTGTACATAGAGAGGTCAATCCTCAGGGAGTTGTGAAGCTGGTCCAGAAGCTTGACAAATCGCTCTTTCTACAAAGAACAAACACAAAACCACCCCAAATTATTAGTACAAACACTTCAATGCTGAAATCTTCCTTTTCGCTATGGTTGGATGAAGCACTCACCCCAAAGTTGGAGGCAGCGAAACGGTCAGAGGCAGACACATTGTTGGCGGCCTGGGTTGTGTGAGCGTAGTAAGCGTTGATGTTGGCCAGTAGGGTGCTCATGACCGCAGGCACTCCAGGACACATGTACTTTGATGACAAACAGGCGAAGTGTCTAGAAACAAGAAGCAACAAAAGTACCCAAGTACGTAAGCAAACAGCTAAAATGTCAATGGCAAAACTTAGGGAAGAATCATACGTCATGGCTTGATAAATGGACTCCACTCCGTAACGCATGGCAAACTCGTCGACGATTTCTTGGGGCGTCTCTTCAAAGTAAACCTTCCATGCATCATCACCCTTGGCATCTGGTATCTTCACCACCCCATTGTTCTGGATGTCCGTTAGATAGTGGAAAAGGTTCTATGGAGAGATGGAAAGAGGATCAATTCGCTAAGGAATAATTTGATATACTCTAGCAGAGACTATGTAATTAAGCTTGCTAATAAATAATGCTAGGAGGAAATTGAGAATGACAAATATGATCATGACAGCATCAGACTGACCTCGTGCAAGCAAGTATACTGGACGTGGTACGGAGCTACGGTTTCCTCTCCTTTGATCTCCACACTGATGTGCATACGAATGGCTCCAGATACAGCAGACTTGTCTGTACGCTTGTCTGAAAGGAAGCAAGATGAAGTCGGTACACCATAAAAAAAAAAAAAAACGCACAGAGAGCTGTGAGATAAAAGAAAGTAGTACAAAAACCATAAAGCTGAAAGAAAATCAAACAGAGAGCATCTGAAAAAGAAAACTGTATGAAAAAAATTAAGAAAATATTGAAAAAAAGATAATCATACGAAAATCACTTTAAAAAAGAAAATTGTCCAAAAGTTGAAAAAATAAATTCATATGGAAAGGAAAAATCATAAAAAAGACGGAAATCATACAGAAATCGCATGAAAAAAGAAAACTGTATAAAGATCGTAAAAGGAAACTATACTGAAAAGAAAATCATAAAAAATTGTACTCAAAAATGAAAACTGTCCAAAAAACACACACAAAAAATCATACAGAAAATGCATGAACAATTCAATTGTAAGAAAAATTAAATTGTACAAAAATCGTAAAAAAAATAAAAAAAAAAATCCATAAGGCAAACAAAATCATATGAAAACCATATGGAGAAAAAGGTAAATTTTGAAGTCAAATGACCCAGTGTTGATTTTAGAGGTGCAAGAAAATTTTTAAGTAAAATGTGTAACTTCAGTTAATCCATTTTTCATTGCAGTGCTACTATACAAGTGTGATAAAACTTTTAAGTGTCTTTTTCGCAAGGTAGTGTTATGCAATGCCAATTTTACAAGGTTGCTACAGTATGTTAGCAAGAAAGTGAGTGAAACCGAGCAAACAAGTCATGCCAATCACTTTGATATATCACAAAAAGACAAGGTATGATATGCGACCGCCCATCTAATGATGTCATGCTAACTGTTCTGTAATCCTTGGCCTCGCTTCTAAAGGTCATTGGCAAATGGGGTCAAAGTTGAAATTGGCTGATCTTTGAGCATTGCGTTGCTATTTGACCTGTGAGCAACATAAATATAACATTGCATTTATGTTATTAATGCTTGGCTACTCACCCAGGTTGTACCAGACGTCCATTTCTCCGCTCAGAGTTCGAACCTCAATGATAGTCTGACCGAGGAAATCGTCAGACTCTCGTTTGAACTTCTGCTTTACTCTGGACTTAATATCGTCATCCTCGTCCCAAACGCGCACTTTGATCCGATCGGAAGAGTTGTGACACTCACTGTTGAGATGTTTTTGTATCACCATGAGCACTGATCCTCAACAAAATATGTTTGAGATTTGAAGCCACTTACAAATTGAAGCTCTCATCCCATACAGGGTTGAGGTTGCCGTAGATGGTCTTGGTTCGTTTTTTGGTCTTGCCTACTTGCACCGTAACATAAGGATCGCTGGAGCCGGTTTTGTCCTTTGCCTGTAGGCCCTGGGCACATAATACTGATGGGAGAAAAAACAGGGATAATATTATTATAACCGATATGACATAAACTTGTGCTAGTCAAAGTGGGTCATTACCGGTGATGCTGATCTTGGCTGACCACTTGGACGTCCCGTCCAGGACGCTTTGCTTGATCTGCTTCATCTGCGCCACGTGCGTTGCCTTGATGACTCCAAACACGTCCAGAATCAGCTCGAATATCTCAGGCTTGTTGCGTTCACGGATCTTCATGCGGTCTTTCAACACCATGATGATGTTCTGCGTGCGATCCTCAGCTCCATGCTTAGAGCTCTTCTCCGCCGCCCCTGTGAAAGATGGATAAGGTTTATTTCAATACTCCTTATATTTACACTTACAGCCGAAAGTTTGGAATGGATGTGGTTTTTTAATGTTTTTGAAAGAAGTCTTTCATTTATTCAATCAATTGAAAATAACAGTTTTCTATGTTCATTTATTTTAAAATCTAATTTATTCCTATGATGGCAAAGCTGAATTTTCAGCAGACATTACTCCAGTCTTAGTGTCACAAGATCCTTCCGAAATAAGCTGATTGGGTGCTTAAGACATCTGGAGTATATTCCTTAATAATAATATTTCTTCTTACTATCTATCTATCTATCTATCTATCTATCTATCTATACATACAGTATATACTGTATATACATGCAGTGTGTATATATATATTAGTGGTGTCAAAATTAGCGCGTTAACGCGGGAGATTAATTTTTTCAGATTAACGCGTTAAAAATTTCAACGCATCATTACGCACCCCATTTCACAACTGCTGCCTCCGTCTCTTTTTTCTTGAAAAGGATTGTGTTTATTTAGATGCAGAACATCTTTATGACCACATCAAACAGGAGACGTTTCAGACGCGCGCTCTAACTCCGCCTCAGCACCAGGCGCGAGTCAAACGAGCGCGGAAAAGATACTGTGCTCATAGCGCGCGCTGTAGCCTGTATCATTTCATATCAAACAGCGAAAGAAACTACGTGCATGCAATGTCGTAGTTATGCCGTCAGTTAAGGCATGAAGTTAAGGCGATTAAAGCTGCCTTAAAACTGTGTGCATGCATTCAATATGATATGCGTCACATGTAAGAACATGTCTCTGAAATGGTTTTCAAAACTTTCCTGAGGCACCCCAGCACTGTCTCCTCATCTAACACACCCGATTCAACTCGTCTGCGTGCATCATTAGTTATAGAGACTTTAAGACCTGAAGTCAGCTGCCTTAAAGCTGTGTGCATGCATTCAGCTTTTTAAGCAATAGCAGGCAAATAAGCTAATGGTTTTCAACCAGCTGCTGTGATGTCTGTTAATCCAAGAACAAAAGAAAAAAAAGAGGAAATCAATAACTTTTATAGCTTTAAGGGGTTCATCTATAAGAAAGTTTAATTTAGAATTTAGTGTTTGGTAACTATTCATTTTCTGTATATTTCTGCTGAAGGGCACTTTTATAGCTTTAAGGTAGATAAATAATTTAGTGTTTGGTAACATTCATTTTCTGTATATTTCTGCTGAAGGGCACAGGTAATAAATATGGGTTTTATTGTGTGAATGATTGTTTTAAGTTCACTTTGTTTTAAGTTCACTTAAATTAGAAGTTAAGTCTAATAAATGTTAAAATTGATTGCTCTCAATTATACTGTAATGCTGAATGGCTACAGTCAATGATTAAATATTGAGGGCAAAAACAATTTTATAGAGACATCAGTAGTATTGATATCATGCTGGCCTTCAATCATAAAAAAGATGCCATTAAAGAAATATAAAAAATATACTGTCTTTGTGTTGTTTGTACATTGTACATTTGAAGATTGAATGTGAAATTATTGCAATATAAAAGTATATTTAAAAACTTTAATGTTAGGTGGGATTAATCGCAATTAATCGCGATTAATTTTAGAAAAATGTGCGATTAATTACGATATTTTTATTAATCGATTGACAGCACTAATATATATATATATATATATATATATACATATATACAACATACACACACACATATATATATATATATATATATATATATATTACATACATACATACATATACATATACAATACCAAACATTTAGGGCAGAAAAATAAATAACTAAAAAAAAATCTAAAGAAATGAACACTTATTCAGCAAGAATGCATTAAATTGGTCAAAATTGACAGTGAATACATTTATAATATTTACACAAGATTTCTATTTCAAGAGCTGCTGGAATGGCTGCTGAAAATTCAGCATAAGAGACTAAAAATCATTTTTGTTCCAGACTTTTGACAAATATTTAAATATGGTAAAAATAATAAATATAGTAATATATTTTAAAAATATCGTTTTTTTCTATATAAATATATAGATATATACTACAGTTCACAAATTGTGGGATCAGTAAGATTTTTAATGTTTTTTAAAGATGTTTCTTCTGCTCATCGATGATGCATTTATTTGATCAAAAATACAGAAAAAACAGTAATATTGTGAAATATTATTACAATTTAAAATAACGGTTTTCTGTTTTAATATACTGTAAAACATAATTTATTCATGTTATGCAAATCTGAATGTGTAGCATCATTACTCCGATTTGATCATTCCGATTTATTAACAAAAACAATATTAGATAGTAAAAATTAGTATTAAAAAATATTAATCAGCACAAACTGTTTCCAATATTGATAATAAATAAGCATATTAGAATGATTTCTGAAACGTTTCCCAAACTTTTGAACGGTAGTGTATTTTTGTATTGAAGCCAATATTTGATAGTGAAGAAAGAAACTCAATAAATGCATCTTACTCTGTAGACAATCGGCATTAAGCAAATCTTGACACTTCTCGTGACACTTGACGCCACACTCGGTGCAGCGCATGCCCTGTCGAGCGATGCCCCACAGAAGCCCCTCGCACTCGTAGCAGTAGGTGGGGGTGGTGGCCGTCCACACCTCAAAGTTGTGTGGTGTAGTACAGGAAATGGGGTAAATCAAAGCCTGCAGGGTCTTCTTATAGACGTGACTCTTCTACATGGTCATAATAAATCAACAGGTAAATGGAAAACTGTTCTGAACTGCAAAATATGAATGTCCAGGAAGAAAACGGGGCTTGCTGACATACCAGTTCTTCATTGTTAAGTGTGCTGGAGGCCATAGCAGAAGTGATGCCTGCTTTTCGAGAGTTCTGGACAAGAGACTACAAGAGAAAACAAATGTAGTTCTCAAAATAAAATTAGAAGAAAAATGTATTTGTTGAGTAAATACATTTGATTGCTTTCTAATAAGAAACTGAATACATAAGAACTGAATACTTCTTAACAATATTTTTATTCGTCCAACTTTTGACAATAGATTGATAGAAAAAATACTTAAACTAAATAAATTTAATAGAATAAAACAAAATTAAAAAGATACATAATTTAAACAAAATATAAATAATAAAAATTTGTTTTGTGAATACATACCATTGCCTGCAGGAGGTGAGGCATTGGAAAAAAGACATAAAACAAAAACATTTTAGAAGTTTGCCAAAGATAACATGACAAGTTTTTAATTCATACATCAACTCAACCAGGGTTGATTAAGTTAAAAATAAAAAAAGGAAAAAAAAATCCAGGTTACTGACTCAATCACATGGAGAAAGTATTTATGTAAAGAGGCCACGAAAAGTGCTTGTACAACAAGAATGCATGTGGAAGACTGAAATAAAGAGAGAGCAGAGAGAAAAAAGAAAGAGAGGGAGGAGGTACTTTGTCTCAAGTTGAATTGTTTTTGACATGCATTTTAAGTCTGCTCAAGTCAGCACTTTGGCTTCTGACTCTTAGAGTCAGTATCGGTGACGGTAAAATGGATTAAAACCGACAAACTGCGGAGCTGTTTAGTGCAGTATGGTAATTTCTCCCTCATCTTCCAGTCCGTAGCGTCAAAGCAAGCCTGGTGTCATTGCCTACTCTGACAGATCTCCAGTGAAGGCTGCCAGGAGCGTTCTTGGCTGAATAAGTACAGCCAGACCTACACGACAGCTGTCAGCTAATGAACAATGTTTTTTGGCTCTTGTTACTTTGTTTAATCAATACACAACTAACTCTCCTGTCAATCTAATGAGAAGTTTTTCAGAAACACAACTCAATGCAATCAATTTAGCACTACATGAATACATTTTGTTGGCTGTAACCAGATTGAATTACTAGCTACATTTAAATGTGGTTATTACATTATAACTTGCTTGTATTTGAACATGCACTGATGAATTAGGCACGATAAGACCAGAAACTTGTATTAGTTGGATCAATTTAGATTTCATGTTGGCTTTAACATCTATATTGCTTCTATCCATGCGAGAACCAATGATATTTTATTTTATTTGCCACATAACCTTTTTTTAAGTATCAATGGAAAAGTTCAACAAGCTCCCAAAGTAGGTTACAGGCACAAAACAAGGTTAGCAGGCAATGAAGTCAGCTCAGGAAAAAATACAGAGGCCAAAATTAATGGGACTGTAAAGGAGACATTGAGGCAGTCGTGAGGCTGGAGATTCATCAGTCTACAGGGTGAATGGAGCTGAGTAATGCTCTAATAACGTCGAACCCTTTAGCCGTGATTCAAACAGATAAGCCACAGAGACTTCTGTGAACTACAGACCCTTGACAGACTGCTGCCCAAAATAACCATGCTGATGCGTATGGACGGTGCTTTTGAAGAGTTGGGAAGGTGATGTTGGATCCAGCAATGCTTTAGTTGAAAGTTTGACGTACTGAAGCGGGGTTGTGTGACTCACCAGGTCTCGGACGAGAGGGATGGCTTTCCTCTTGCGTAAGTCAGGCATGCTGTCTATGCTGTAAAGAGCACCTCCAGGCCTGCGGATCAAATGAGTAGATGTATTATATATATATATATATATATGATGTTTTATTAACAAGGTTCGGGAGGAGCACGATAAGATAATCAACCAATTTGGGACAGGTGTAACTCGTTTAGCTAACCATCCTAACTAGCACAATACACACACATATATAATATATATATATATATATATATATATATATATATATATATGCAGCCTTCTTATCTCTGTCCTACGACATTTTTCCGGCATCCCTCCTCCACACCAACTCCTCACTCCTAATCTATTTTCATCCCATATTAGGGATAGGGGGAGTTCTCTGGGTTCGGGCTATATTCCGGGCTTGGAGCCCTCCCCAGTACAGCATGCCAAAATATGCTTACTATTTGCTATCAGATTAGATGTAAGGGTGAACTCGTGATATATATATACACAAGGGCGAAGACTCCTCAAAATATTGGATGAGAAAAAATGTTGTAGTACAAAAATAAGACAACGCCAATATTACAAAAAATAACATTAAAACGTATATAAATCACTTGTTTTTCTAAAGAAACATAGTCCAACAGTGACACCAGCAGGTAAAGTTACAGTGGGAGTCCGCATCTCTCTGGCCTCCCCTGAGCCCGTTGAGTTTTAACAAACTCCCTGAAGCATGCTGTGAGTTTGTTGGGGGGAATTGAGAATGAATGGGAGAAAGTCACATGAGAGAAGGCAAAGTCTCCATTTCAATAAGATTGGATATGACTGGTTATGTTGGGCTTTGATTGGCTCATGTGATAAATCCTGTCTTTTGTGTTTATGTTCGGTTAAGCATTCCACGCTTGCCGATCAGTCTAAATGAACAATATTATGGTTTAATGGGAAAGCTAATTTAAAAAGTAAGTAAACAACTTCATACACTTACATATAACCACTTTGTTACATGTGACAAATAAGACTCAAAATGGCATGAAAACATGATCTGTGGGAGTTTTTAGTACGTAATAAGCTTGTTGAAATTTGAAGTAAATCTCCATGTCTGTGACCAATATTTACCGAGCTCGGATCATACGAAAAATTCAAAATAGTTAAAAGTTAACTATTAAAAAGAATAGCTGAACATAAGTTCACAAATAAAATATATTGTTTAAATTGTTACTGCCTTGAGTTTTATTTTGAAATAAATATAAAATGCTTAAAAACACTAACTGAATTTACATTTGATTTAACAAAAAAAATAATTTGAGGACTTTGCCTCCTCATTTGAGAACACCACAGAATAGTAGAGGTATGAAGAGTGTATTCTTCATAGTGATTCATAAAGCTTCAGGTACTGTCTGATGTTTAAATGTTTACATAAATTATATATCATCTAAAGCATGAAGTTTTAATTGCTCAGACGCATAGCTGTTCTGAAAATGAGCTGCAGTCCTTTGGTGACACTCACCCTGCTTGCAAAAAGAGTGACGCAAGTCCTGGAGTCTCGCCTCGAGCCTGCGGACAACAGGGAATGACAGCAGGGTCAGTGACAGAGCTCTATATCTCTCTTTTATCCATCTGCTAAACCATATTAAACGTCTCTTCTCACTTCTCTCTGCAGACCTCACAATGTAATTTCAATGATATAATTTCTATTAAAGAAAAAAGACCATTGTCTATTTTGATAGGACCCAGAAAGAGCCTGTAGTCAGCTGATCTCATTGACGTCAGTTGCAGGACTCTCTCATAATTAGACTGGATTTGCCGGACATCTTTATCTCCATCATCATTATTCTGTCATAACAACTCCATGAGTATCTCAGAGGAAGCATGCCGCAGTCATCGGTCAGGAAAATGTGTTTACTTTGGACCCACACATAGCCACACCTACCTTTCAGACTGCTTGTCCAGCTTCAGTAAAGCAGTGAAGAGCATGACAATCGCTATGGCAATGACAAAAAACTGAAAGAAAAAAACACAAAAAAAGCAAAAACAAATGGGGTGGAACACAAAGAGGGGCAAGGCATAATATCTTAAAACAAAGACTTGTTTTTTAAACATATGTAACTGTAAAATGTAAAACTTAAATGCAAGTGACAAAAAAGTAACATGAAATGGACAGGACAGGCAAGAAAAAGGACAACAACGCAGGGCAGGACTAACCAAAAACTGACAACCCAATGTTGGCCAACAGAACCAACTGTCCTGGGAATAAGCAAGCTGGAAAACTTTGATTGGTTACTGAATTACTATGTACTTGGAAAAAGCTGATCAAACAAATATAGTATCAATGTCAGGCTTCACAAGACCTCACGTACCTCCTGAAGCTGAAGGCGAACCCTGTTAAAGAGTCGCAGCCAGTTGGCTTTGGCCTTTACTGCAGGGTCCACAGGTGGCTCCAGCTTCGGTGTGCTGGGAAAAGATGGAAAAATTTGTTAGATTTAACTAAAATGTCATGAAAGACTACACCTTATCCAAGGACTCAGCACATGAAGCTTACCTCTCTGGAGGAGCCTCTTTCTTTTCTTGTTCTGCTTCAGGCGGGACCTCGGTAGCAGGGGTAGGCAAAGGTTCCTCAGAAGGGGCTGCCACCTTGCCTGCAGGTGTCGGGACCTTCTCAGGCTCCAACTCTGAGACTCGCGGTGGGGTCGAGGTACGAGGTACCTTGGCAAAGACATCATGTGGCTGCTGTGGGGGTGGTGACTCTCGCTTAGGCTCCATGGTCTGGAATGGTGGTTGGGATTGTGTTGGCTGTTGCTGGTGCATGGAAGCCTGTTTCTCCAGTGGTGGACGGCTGGTTGGGGCCTCAGGAGCCAACGTTGGGGCAGTGCTGGTTGGGGTAGGGGTGTAAGGTGGCTCCTGCTCTTCACTGAGAGTACCATCCAGTGGGTAAAGGTTTTCATCCTCCTCATACACCATTCCTTCCTCTTCCTCCTCATAGGGATACTCCCCTTCCACCTGCTCATAGATCTCACCATCCTCTTCATCAAAGAGTGCACCTTCTTCACCTCCATCTTTGTTATACTCCCCATCATCACTGTAGACGCCCTGCGGCTCATCTGGATCCCAACCAGGTGAGTCTTTACCATAGCTAACGGAGGAATGGCAGGAATGATAGGAGTCATTCTCATCGTAGAACTGTCCGGAACCTCGGAAGCTCTCACCATCCTCTGGGCCAAACTCCTCACTGAGTTGGGAGCTGCCACGGCTCAGCTCACCCGAGGAGGCATAGCGACTACTGCCGGTGGGGCTGTGGGAGTAAAGAGCTGTTAGTTATATTAAGTCATGGAAGAAACGAGATGAGCGACTGCTGATATTTGGTTTATGGGCCGTAAAAAGTGAGGCAAAGAAAGCAGGAACGACCAACCACAAAGGAATATGATCCTTGTCAGCTGATAGAAGTCTCTCCCTGCTGAAAACAACAGCTTAAACCTGCCAAAGATGGTTTTATGGTCTTAACTGGTCTCTCAGAAGTCAGGCCAGTAGACCAGCTTAAACCAGTTAAGACAAGCAAACAAATTTAGTGTTGGTTTAAGGTATTCTCTTCAGCAGGGAAATAGTTTATGCTTATTTATGGATGTATGCGTGCAGGTAAGGTGGTGAGAGAAAACAAGACAGAATCCTGAGGTTCATTTGAGGGAGTCGAAGGAAAAAACTCACATTGACATACAGACTCAAAAAGAGCTGTTTCACAAAAAACGCTAAGATGGCAATGGAAAGAGTTGTCAGTGGACAGATTCATCCAGGTGGACTTAAGAAAGGACAACACATTGAAAAAAGAGAGAAACACTGAGCTGACAGAAAAGGGGATGCAGCATTTTCCTGTGACACTTTAAACAATGGAAGGCTATTTATCTTTGCTAATGAATGAGTCAATTAGGTGTAGAGAGATTGAGAGAATGGAATGAGTAAGAAAAGACAAGCTGCCACACACACATTCACACATTATTGATTATGGGACCGTAAGGTTTAGTAATGCATGAAGAATCAGAAGCGAAAGAGATGGGGTGTGTAATAGGCTGTGAGCTAAAAAGCATCTGGGCTTCAGACTGGAGGAAATACGAGAGCCACAGGACACACACAATTACACATACAATCACGCTTCTGTCAAGCCTTTCCGCCAGTTAGTCATATATCCTTGTCACCTTTTCTCACTTCCTCGTGCACAAACCCATAAATTCTCAACATCCCCTGGTCTCTGTCACAGCCATCGACATGGTCCCGCCTGCTGCCCACACACAGCCTAGTGTGTCTAAAGGCTATGTAATTAGCACACACTAGGCTTTCGGAATTACAACGTTATTCTCTAACTCTGTCAGGCATATAGCAGGCAAATAACAGACTTCACAAAAAACAGACTGTGTAACCCAGTGGACCCCCATCGGCAACTGCATCAAATTCCGATTACACGGTACAGAAGGCACAAGAAAAAGCTTCTGAGACGTACGGGTTGGTTACCTAATAACACGTGACAGGTCATTAACAGGTACACAGCAGTCATGATAGAGGACATAGATACATATACAAAGAGGTATAGATATAGTATATATATCAATAGACCATGTATGTAAAAGAAGCATTGGTGCGCATGCATGGCAAGCATAGCGAGGACCACAGGACCAGACAAGTCCAATTCCACGACATCATCACAGCGGGACGGAATCACAGGCTGGAGCAGGAAGAAGAGCAGGAGGAGGAGGTGGAAGAGGGTGGAGGTGTAGGAGCTACGGAGACCCACCTATCAGAGAGCGAGTGCCTACTGTCTAAGGAGTACTGGCGGCTGGTCCGCCTGCTCGAGCCAGAAGCCGAATCGAGATCGCTGTGGCCGTTGGTGGCGGAGTCTAAACTATCATAGCGTCTGGTGGGAGGGAAGGGGATGGGGGAGGCAGGAAGAGGAGGAGCATGAGTAATGTCTTTTTTCTTATTTGTTTTTTCATCTCACCTCATTAGGTCACATTGGACGGAAACTTAAGGCAATGGTTAACCAGCTGCTAAGAGACTCGTATCAAAAGCATCACTTTGGGATCAGGATCTATCCAGTAATAAGACTTTATAAAGGATTCAAGAGGCAATAACAGAGCCCTGTCCCAAATGGCGCACTTGATGTTGATTTGCAGTCTCAAGGCCTTCGCTTGCACGCATCTGTTAAGTCCACAAGACTGTAGGGTGGCTGCTTTGAGGCAGCTATGGCTCCTTTTGGTAAAGATATCTTAAGGGACAATTACCTAACAGTCTGCCCTGTTGAAAAAAACAGCATATGTTGGTTAGGTATGTTTTGAAGCATGGCAGCTGGTTTGAGCTTGTTTAAGCTGGTTCTTAGTTGGTCATGAGTTGGTTATTAGCTAGTCGTGAGCTGGTTAAGCTGTTCATGTGCTGGTCCTAAACTGGTCCTAAGCAACCAGCTCCTGCTCAGGACCAGCTCATAACCAGCTCAGGACCAGCTTAAACCAGCTCATGACCAACTAAGGACCAGCTCAAACCAGCTGCAATGTTTCAAAACATACCTAACCAGGTTTTCTTAACAGGGTGTGTGGTAAAATGACTTGGAGAAGGAGCTTCAGGTGCCATCTGGGACAAGGCAAGAGTCTCAGAGCACAAAGTATCCAGCATGCAATGCAAGAATGTCGGGAATACCACTTTTGTAAGACAAAATGTACAGAAAATAAAAGCTTGTTCTGAAGTGAATTGGGCCAAAACTAGCAATTGAGGGGAAACGTTGCATTCATATCACAGAGTGGCACCAGAGTGGCTCCAAACCCATGAAGTGTATACAATGACCGCTCATCCAAGACTTGTATACAGTCACCAATGCATAGGAACAAGAACAGAGGAAAGTCGCACAGACACAGTGAATGCTTTTACTAACTGATAGATGCTAAAGTGACTAGAATTAGTAAATACATTGCAACCAGGAATTAGGAAAATTTACCTAATGGGTCTCTGGTTATCATAGTCGTAGTCGACATGCATGTCGTTGTAGCGGGAGCCATGGTGCATGTCACGGATGGGGTATTGGTGCATGGATGCGTTGGGCTGAGAAGTGGTGTAGAATGGAGGCGGGATGCTGTTGCTGGTTTCACTGCGGTAATCACTGTCTCGATCATCCACAGCACTGTCTGGATCGTCATCTGAGAAACAAGTGCAGAAATTAGATGTAAATTGTGTGGATTAACCGTAATATCTTTTTTTTTTTTTTAGTATTTATTTAAGTATTAATGTTCCAGGACCAAAAATATACCCATCAAACTTTGGGAGGAATCAATTAAAAGTTTTCATGCATTTCTTTTTAAACCCATAAAACAAAGTTTACTTACTTTGCTGGTCCCCCCATAGACTCCAGTTACCTATGGGAACAATGAGTCAACACAAAAATTAGAAGTAGGCTAAGAAATATATCTTTTTGAGACACATGCCTCTGTGTGACCATGAACAAGCAGCTTGTTATGAATCTAGGTTGTAAAACTACCAGGTGTGACACAGACGTAAATTTGGATGTCTGGAGTGCAGGATAGTGACCTTGCCCAATAGCTCTGATGTAAATAGCTCTGATGTAAAGCAATAAAAAATGGCCTGTTGGCAAGCCAAAGCTTCCCGCTCCTCCTTAACCCACCCATGCTTGAGATATTGCTGAATACTGTCCAGGAAATCTCTATGCACCATGATGCTAAGCCATCCATCTAGTGCTCAGAGATAAAGCAGTCTCATATTAGGCCTGCTGACGGGGTGATTGGACCTCTAATGAGGTGCTGCACACATCAACCTACCAAGGGGCCTTGTAATTTATAGTGTGAGTGCGAGTGTGAGTAGCGCTTGAAAGCTCACAGCACTGAGTTGATGGAATTGGAAGTGGTCTCTCGTGCTCCTCCTGGTATGTGTACTGCAAAATGAGCAAACAAAAATTACTGTTTGAACAGGTGATAGTCTTTATTTTAACAGGTCAGTAGTTCAGAAGGCAAAGAAAAAAAATACTGTTCAGGTCTCAGGAGTTCTCTGACAGACTCAAATTAACGCATGTTCTGCCCTTGGGCTCTGGGGAGGACTGTAAACACAACAAGACTGGAGTTGAATGAGGAGACTCACATCTTGGTCCCTCATGGCATTGAGCTGCTCCAATTTCTTGGCCCAGTATCGAGCTTCCTCCTCCGGTATATCTGGAAGAATGAAAACTATGGGTTAGCATTAAAACTTAGGACAAGTTTGAACCAAATGCAGTATTGGAGAACGCAAAAACAGCAAGGATACCTAATGGGAGTTCAAATCGTGTATCCAAAAGCACTCGATGGAACGTGGGATCTTTGGTGCCACAGATCTCACTCTCAGCCATAATGACCTGGGAGTCTAAAGTCAGCCATTGTCCTGGACCTTCCTACAATGCAAGAGAAAAAAAAGCACTGCGATCAGAGACATGTTGTCTGTAGGGGTGGGAGTAATTTTATTTCGTGGCAATGATACATATATAGTTACAATGTAGTTATTTTTATAGATATTTCAATATAGCTTTTGCTTTAAATAAGGTCTTTATGATAAACATTTTTGATACCATAGGAATTTCATAATTCATCACCAGTGTCAATATCACACACACACAAAAAAAACCTCAGGCTCACTGAAGACAAGTAAATAGTCAGCATTTAAATAAGAATTAGAAAGTAATTACAATCAATAGGACAAAAAAACTACAGTAGAACAAATAAATAAGAAATACTACATACATTGTATAATGTAATGAGATGTATAAAAAGCATATTCTTCACTGTGTAAATTAAAGTTACAAAAGTAATTTAGTCTAGAGCAGTGAGAAAATATTTCTCTTTTGTTGTTTGATTAACATGAATGACAGACAGCAAGAATATTAGACTGCTGTCACTTTAAGAGCTACCCAGATCCAATGTTACATGTGTTTTCTTTCTCAGCTGTTTGCAAATACTTGCAAAGACAGGTATTTTGACACATACAAGTGTGTGTGTTTAATCATTCAAGGCCTATATAGCGGCAAAATAACTCCTTTTGCTCTATGAGCACCGTCATCACGTGCGCACACCTCTCTGACTGTGCTCAAAAACAGTCTCTCTGACAGCGTGCATATAGCGAAATGAGTTCTCTTTCGCTACTGATTGGATTTCAATGGCTTAAAATCACTTGTTTTTAAACCGCAATGCTTAAAAACGTGTGAAAATGATACGTTTTTATGACCACGTAGTACAGCAACATCACGTGAACGAGTAACTGCGATGATAGTCCAAAATCTCTACCGGTTGACAAATTTCTACCGGTTAATTGTGTCTACCAGTATATCGCCCACCCCTAGTTGTCTGTATACTTGGTTTGGCTCAACTACTGAGGTAGATAATACATAATACTACCTGCTCATGGTAATTTAGTTTAGAGGTTATAGATCTTTGCTGGTGACCAAAGGGTTGCAGGTTTGAACCCTGTAAAAGGCGAACGTCACCGCTATTTCATTTAACAAGCCACTTAATCTCAGATTTCTCAATGGGGGCTGTGCTTATAACATTTTATGACAAACATTGCAGAAACAAATTCCACTGGTGCTGGTTCATAAAATATATTTAAACTGGAGAGAAATATTAAGAAATATTAACATATAGAGTCTTACAGGGAATGGTTTCTGCAACATGTTTGCAATGAGAGCCAATGCTAGGGATCATCTAGATCTACACATATAGCTCTACAGAGGGTAAGAAAAGCTGCAAGCTGTTGGGGGCCAGGCCGGCCATCTGGGCTGTACCTCGGTCGACTGTCGAATGTTGCTCAAAGGGATCCACAATGTGCCAACCATGGTGTCCCAGATCAGTCCTTTGTTCCATACCTCCACTGTCAGGCCCAGATCCAGCCTGTTAATCTCACTAGAAGATGAAGTGAAGGGTAGTATTGAGAAGCAGAGAGATGGAGAGAGATATTCATGTGTTATTATGATAATATGGAGACTATGCTCTGTTATGAACGTTTCATATATCTTCAGTGAATAAACTCACATTAAAAATAGAGACCTAAGGCAACATTTCTGAAATACTGTGGAGAAACTGCAAGACTCAGTACTTTTAGTTCGATTAGACACACTGTTAGACATTTCTGTAATTTCCAGAGTTATTTACTGTATATCACCCAGTATAATACTGCAAATTCCCTTTACAGTAAATAACTGTAAAGTTATTTTTGCATCATGGGAATTTTCTGTGACGTCAGACCCCACATGGAGGGACTTACTGTATTTTTAAAAATTGATGTATACTATTGTATTTGCTGTAACGGTCTCTTTGGCGCCATTCTATTGAGGTCATTTTATTTTCCTCATTTCTTACATTTGGATTGACACGATTTGCCTTACACCATGTCTACAACGCCGCAACAGCTTGGGGCTGACTACACTGGATATGTTACATCGCTTGTAATGATTGGCAAATCCGTTTATCCTTCCTGTCAGAAACAGCACGAGCACTTGGAGTACTACTGTACGTCAGAAATATACCGCGGCATCACTTTATTGTCCGCATCCACTGTAGATAGTATATATAATGGTTTCTATATTGTCTTTTATCGAGCCGCACCAAGCCGCGCGCGTCCGAGGACGACACGGAAGTAACGGGGCAGCGTTGCGGGTTTTGCCCGGGGATGAACCCGTGAGAGTGGAAGAGCTCCGGTGAACATCTGCGCTGTGTGTCGATGCACCTTACGAGGGAATAAGACCAACAAGCAAGGTAAAAATATATGTATGTTTGTCTGTGTGTTTGTGTCAGATTTTTGCACACCAATTTAACCCATAGTAACATGTACTTGTCAACATGGCGGTTACAGAACTTTACCACGGTAAACTGCCGTTTCAAATGACTTTTGTCAGCTTATTGCATTAAGTTACCGAATTAAAATTATTTTTAACGAGCAACGCTCATCTTATATTAACATTAGGTTAACTAATGTGAAATTTTGTTCAGGTGTTAGTAGTTAATGTTGGCCAGTAGCCTATTAAGGAAATAAAATCGTATGTTAGCTAGGTTAAACTAGTTTTATGGCTAGCTGCCTTTCTAGTTTTAGAATTAGTTTGTTATAGTTTGTAATGGAATTTAAGATTTACTGCATTTTTTGCATTTGTGTTTTAAAGGCAACTGCAATGAAGCATCAAGAAAGACATGAGCATGCCAGCCACCCAGAGACTGATAATTCATGGTAAGAGAACAACTATGGTTTTGAGAGGTTTGTGTATTCTATATGAGGTTTGCCTTTCAAAAGTGTGCTATTTCTACTTCTTGTTTTTCAGAGAAGACATTTCTGTCACTTACAAAGTGGATGGTGAGCAAAGGTGGTGGCCACGTTTTGGAGCAGCACCTGGGTTTTGCAGATGGCTGTGTATTCTTTGGCTGCTTGTCTTTTTTCCCCGTTATGTTTCTGTTGCCTAAAGATTCGTAGTGAGGATAAATCCAGAGGATACAACATGCACTGCAAAACATCCTAAGACAGGAGAAATGGTGAAGATGCACTGTTCCAGCATTGGAAGTCTGTATTTTTAAGTTATACATGCAATGTTTTAAATAAAGAATTTGATAATTTGTAATTATTGTGTCTGTTTTAATTGAATGTCATAGTCCCTATGTAGAGTAAAAATAAAATGAATGAAAAACAAATCTAATGAAATCTATATTAAAATGAATGAATTACAGTAGTATACTGATTAATTGGATTTTATTTACAGTAATTTACTGTAAAACAGTACAGTTTGCAACTGTAAATCAAATACAGTTTGCTACTGTAAACCTTAATTACAGTAACTTACTGGCAAAGTTATTGTAAAAACCCTTTGAAATGTCTAACAGTGCATGCTGAAAAACCAGACCCCAGAGAATGGTGGAGGTGCAGACAACAATGTCATCTGTGCCTTGGGCATCTCCAGTGCCACTCCAAGTGAAGCTCCATAGGACTACGGTCTCTAAAGCTGCATCAAATCCTAATAATAGCCTCAACTTTGATATCAAAACCAATCCTTCTTTCAGACCACAGGGGCTAATCTTGGGGACAGTGGTGGTGCTGCGTTAGACATTACACAGCAAGATACAGAGGTGCTGAAGCAGATCTGGCTTATAGATGACTCAAGATGAAGTTGGAAAGAATTTTGCAGTGTCAACCAGATGCTTTTGTGGTTTTGCTCTCAGTGTCTCAAAAGTTTCTACATGTATGTATTAGACATTTACATTCTGAACAAAATGCAAGTGCAAAAACATTTTCTTATTTGTGAGTGGATGCAAGTGTGTTGCTATGTTGTTCTAACTGGTTGCTAGGGTGGTCTGGGTGGCTACTTGGGGTGTAATGTACACAGAAGTCACGGTTTGGTACGTACTTATGTTTTGGGGTCACAGTTCAATACGAGTTCAGTACAACAGGAGATGTATTTTTTCATTTATTTTGAACAGACAGTAGTGCTACATACATGTAGCATGAGCAGTTGTTTTTTTATTAGACTGTAGAATTTCAAGATTTAAAGCAAAAACTAAATGGTCTGACTTTAGATTTGTGAAATTATGCTACATAAGACACCTGCACAAAACAAAAACAGCAGATGGACTATATTAAAATGCTAATTTATTCTCTGACAGTAGGTGGCGCTTATGTAACAGCAGCGATGTAGAGTTTCCTACTTAAACCCACACATTTTTCTTCCTATATTTCGAGCATCACGAACAGTGAGCTTGACCTGCCTGGTACAGTATCTTCTCCTCTTTACAGACCTCATAAAAATTCCACACAAATTACATTTTGGGAAATGATTGCAATGTAGTTTGTGTGCAATTCTGGAATAGAGATCGGCCAAAATTAAACCCAAAACCAGTTCCGATTTATAGTCGGTCGACCGGTGCATCTCTAGAACCTGAACATTTCTCACACTGTTTATTTAAAACAAGCAGGCGGATCTTCCATGGCGGGGGGGGGGGAGACCCGAGAGCCCCCGATTAAAGAGGTTTAATCGCTGACAGAAAAGTGCCCTTTCGGTCCGGTCTTTTGAAGTGTCTACATTTAAAGTATTACTTTGTTGTACTTAGCGAACTCCTCTATTTAAATGTTTTATGTCTGCTCTTTCAGGACAACCACAACACATATTCTCTCTTAAGTTTAGAAGACAGGATTTAATGCAATCAGTTCTAAGCAACGTTTGGGCCCTTGAGGGAGAACCATCAGGGGGTACTACCTGACTGGCACTACCAAGGGAATGCCAACTGTCACATGCGAAAACAGAAATAGCTCCTTCATTAAGGTTCTTGTCAGCTCAGTAGTAAGGCTTGAAACACACTCTACGCAAGTTTGTGACCACAAATATTTCTAGCTACACAAGCTCAAGTTCTCACGATATGTTAAGGAATGTGTCTGAATGCAGTTTAATTCAAGTACAGATGGCATTCTCAGCATTGCCACTAGGGAACACACATTAAGTATGTGCAATGGGACCCTGTGCTTGGAATGCATTGGCCAAACATTTGCATCAGCATTATAGCTTACTTATATTAAGCATGTTTCTAGCCCTTACTTGTACTGTTAAGAGAAAGGGAAGAGGAACTCACAACATGAAGTCCTGTTCCCAACATGGCTGACTGCCGCGCACGGCTATGGTGGTGCTTTTCACGTTCTGAACCTTCAGTGACACGTACGTGTTGAATTTCTCTGCACAGAAATACCAGTGCATTTAATAGACTGTTGCAGGAAAAAAAATACAAAAAGATAGTGTGGAAAGCTAGTTACAGTGAGACTTCAGGCTTACCTTGTGGTCCATCGAGCTTGGCTTTCTTCACTGTAATAGAGAGAGAGACGTGTATGTAAATAAGTAATAAACACAGGTATTAAAAATAATCACACTTAACATATCAGGCAGCGCATTTCACATTCAATGTCAGCATATTTGCATTTCTGCAAAAGGAATTCCTCAAGGCTATAGACTCCACTTTGTAGGGATTTTCAATTAGTGGGAAGGCAAATCACATAACTTTAGCTTGAACAAACAAAAAGTGCCATGATACTATCACGGTTTTTGGACATTGTCCCACTGCAATGTTTTTTTTTTTTTTTGGTATATGGACCATGGTAAATAAATACTATGATAATCATTCATTACCACAGTATAAAGTGAACGTAAATTGAACTGATATCAAAGTATCCTGTAATCTCAATCTGATTCTATCACTGACTGTACCATGATAGCACCACAGTACTTTTTTTAAAAGTGTTGTTAAAGAGAAACACTCATGAAAACCTTTAAAACCATCATGTCAAGCAACAAAAGAAACACAGAGCTTGGCAAAGGAACAAAATCTCCAGGACACAAGTTTCTCTGTGCAGATTATGAACAATTTGAGTGGTTATGAAACTGCAGAGAGGTCTAGAGAGGCAGTCACTGTCAGTTATGCTTAGGGGATATCTGATTTTTTTTTTTAAATAAACTGTTCTCCAACTGAGCTCCTTCTAAAGCCGAGTGACGTCAACAGCCCCATTCATAATTCATACTCCCCTATTCAGTGTGGGTAGAAGCATCCTCGAGTTAAGGGGACCCTAAAATAATTCCAAGCCTTCCACTGTAATCCTTCACAGTCAGCGTTCCTCTTTAAATTCAGTGCAGAATTTCTCACTTTCTCTAAAACTCTTACCGGTTGACATTTTTAACACCTGAGAGTAGCTCTAAGTTATAATGAATGCAAAGCATATGAGTCAGAGGTTTTTGAAAAACTGATAATATCACAAACAAACCAAATGGAAACCCTCACGTTGCATTTTTCTGTTTGCCGACATACTGCAAATCTTCACTTGAATGCTTGGGGAAAATTGAACATCAGTTTCCTGCTGAGAAGGGGGAATGTTAGTGCTGGTTTGTTGCTAGTCTGCCTAGCAGATCAAATTCCTTAAATTCGGTTGAAGCCATTCAACAAGCATAATCAGGTAAACCGGACTGACCAAGGAAGTCGTGCTGATTAAGCTACAGTAGTTAAGATGACTAATGGGGACACTAGCATCCAAAACAGTGAAATCTGTTGCATTCCATGAATGCTAATAGCTCCAGATGAGAATATGTGGGTGGTAAGGTATGGAATTGAAGCGAGGTACAGAGTTTGCCCACAGTAGTGGGCGATTACTTTTCATTCCAGGTCGGGTTTTGTGTCTACGAACAAATCACAGCCTTGCTGATACTAAATACAATAAATTAACATCTAGTTCATCTGCAACTAGTCCAAGCCTCACACATTACATCCACAGACTGTTGGCTGAACATCTGATGCATAAGGAACACAAAATGGGAAAACACTTCGGGAGTTCTACAGGATTTCCAGGAGTTCTTTAATGGTTCTTTCATTCTTTAAAAGGTTAGTTCACCCAAAAATGAGAATTCTGTCATTGTCGCTCACCCTCATGTTGTTCCAAACCCGTAATACCTTTGTTCATCTTCGGAACACAAATTAATAAGGTATTTTTGATGAAATCCGAAAGCTTTCTGATCCTGCATAGACAGCAAGGTATATGTCTAATGTCTAGGTCTATGGTCTAATCCATGTGACACCAGTGGCTGCAACGTCAATCAGTGAACGTGTGTCAACTCACACGGAAGAGAAGAAATTGTTGAATAAAGTTATTATTTTAGTTTTCTTTGCGCACAAAAAGTATTCTCGTAGCTTCATAAAATTACAGTTGAACCACTGATGTCACATGGACTATATTAACGATGTCCTTACTAACTTTCTAGATCTTGAACGAGTCAGTTGCGTTGCTGTCTATGGAGGGTCAGAAAGCTCTCGGATTTCATTAAAAATATCTTAATCTGTGTTCCGAAGATGAACGAAGGTCTTATGGGTTTGGAACAACATGAGAGGACAACATGAGCAATTAATGACAGAATTTAAATTTTTGGGTGAACTATCCCTTTTATGTTCTTTAATGGTCTGCCTGGAAACAAACCCATTGTGACGCCAAACCCCCTCATAGAAGAAAGTCATCGTATTTACAACTTTGACAATGAGCAGTTATCAGGATCAACTAAATGCTGGACTTTCAAAAGTATGTGAACATAGACTCTTGACGACTAAAGATAACGTTCTTGAATGAATAATTTATTAGTTGCACGCCGGTCTGTTATTGTAGGGACATCGACTTTACATTTTCATGTCCCTAAACAAAACCAACTGTGATTGGTTGGTTTACATGTCAGTCAGATGGCCTGTTGGTTGGTCCTTGGCAGAAGAAAGCTGCTATGAAGTCCAGATCTAGGCTTAAACAAGTACAAAGACATTTTTATCGGTCATAACTAGAGTGAAATAGAGCAGAAACTGATGAAACTTTCTAGTGCGCATGTGTTGACTGCCTGTGTTCACATCCAAACTAAAGTACACAGTATATTACCACTGGTGTGGATAGATCTGGGATTTTTGATTAATTCCTATGGAAGCCAAGCTTCATGCTTGTGCAGTGCATTGTGGGATTGGCAGTGAATCTGAGAAAGCTTTGAGAATGGCTGTAAGCGTTCTAAATTTGAGAAATACTCAACTCTATGCAAATGTTGCGCAAAAAATGTAGAGTGGCAACCAATTACCGTGAAATATAGGTATTGACATCTGTCATGAATGTTTAAATATCTGATTCGTTCAAGTTTCTGCTGAAGTTTGGATGCTTGAGGAAATGGCTGGATTAATTAAAGGGTGTTAAATTCAGAGGCGGACAGTAGCTAAGTACATTTACTTGAGTACTGTACTTAAGTACACTTTTTGAGTATCTGTACGTTACTTGAGTATGATTTTTTTCTAGAAACTTATGACTTTAAGTTCATTACATTTGAAAGATGAATATCGTACTTGTCACTCCACTACATTTCTATCCATGTCCGGTGAATGGAGGACGCCGTGTTCGGAGCTGTTTTTGTTGTGTGTGAGTTGTGCCGTGTTGTGGGTTTCGTGATAACAGTTTAATAACAATTTACGTGATTGAAAGAGTGTGAAAACTAGACTAATTCTCCTATGACAACTTGTAGTGTTATCATTGAGGCTGAGAAAAGAACACAATGCTGCAGACAGGTAACCGTTATTGCTGTTTTCCATGTTCATGGAGTACATTTTTACATGGCTTTTTAAAAATGCCGGGTAGCCAGTGTTTCGTATGCATTTGGCCAATCAGCATACACTTACGTCACTGGTAGTTCCTATAGAACTGTTTTAGACCCTACTCTGAAGTAGGAGCTAAATTAGTTCTCCCAAACGGAGCTCCGAGAACTAAATACGCTCCTAGTTCCTGCGGTGTGAACACACCAAAAAGCGGGAACTTCCGCCAATAGTTCTAGGAACTATTAAAAAATGTTCTTCCGGTACGAAAGCGCCTACAGAGTGCCATTCTGCCGCTATAGTGGACAAGCACCATGAGGCTGATAGGAAAATTACATTTATCATGAAAGCCTCAAAATGATCAATGCTGCACCTCCACTCAAAGTTCCCGCTCACGATTCGCCGTTGTCTCCACCCGCCTCTGCCAGGGTATCCTCTCTCATGCTCCCACGCACCATTTCCTGCCATGTGGCTGGCATGCACGTGTGCTGCCTCTTTATCTCTTCCCCTCTTCCTCTCGCGCTCCATTAATCTCTCTGTGTAGCCAAGCGCAGGCAGAGCGAGCTATATCCTGACACTAAAAATAACCACTTCAGGGTGAATGTTGAGTGAAGGGTTTTTTGGGGTGGGGGGGCTAAAAGCTTGGCATGTAGGGATGATTTTAAACAAGCCTTAAAGAGAGCTAGGATTTACCATGCAGGTCTTTAAAGTAATCCATCAGCGATGAACTGCGGTCTGCAACTAATTACATACATGAGGTAATTTGAAAGAATAAGGAAGATTTTCTCTGAGGAGAGAGGCATAAATGAAAAAAATAAAAAATAATCTGAATGACATTATATCAAATACCAATTGCTCTCAAGAAGTGCTATTGAGGTAATATTTCTATACTTTTATAGTGTTTATAAATAGTGTTTTTATATATTTTTTATTTTAAATATTTTAGTTTTAGTCAGTTTTATATATTATAATAAAATTACTAAAACTCAAGATTAAATAAAAATAACATGTATATGTATATGTACGTGTGTGTGTGTGTGTGTGTGTGTATGTCTGTATGTATATATATATATATATATATCTCTTTAGTTCTAGTTATTTGATACTTAAAATTATTTTTTTCTAATTATAATTGACAAGGCAACTTTTCTCATTTTTATTTGTGTTCCACAGAGTTTTGAAAGATGCATTTTATTTCTTATTTTATTTTGTACATCTTTAGTTTTAGTAATTTCATTACTTTTAATACTTATTTTGTTTTAGGTATTTGTTCATTTAAGTATTTTAGGGTTTTCATCTAATTTTTATCACAGCTTTGTATAAATTGACAAAAGGAATTTTTAATAGTTTCAGTTAACAATAACAATGCTCCTGTGAAGCAATACAATTTCATGTTTTAATAAATAATATCAAATAAATACAACTCAACAGAGCGTCCTTTAGGCACTACAGTGTTTGGCCTATTTAGACCACTAGATTCAATGATATTTGTCTTATGAATGTCTAATGAACGAATAAGGTCTGTAATTCTGCAGTTGCATATGATGATTTTCTTTTTATACCTCTGTGTAAATCAACAACATTTGCAATTGACTATCAGTGCTAAATTATACATGGTAACTGTTGGTAGCATTAACTACAATACAGTCATATATCTGGGAGGTTAAACAGGCAGTTCTAATCAATTATTAATATGAAAATGAGTCGAGGCCCTGGTTCCTTACAGGCAGAGTTCATCCAGGAATTAAATCATATCTTTTGAAACCTGTATTAACAAGTATAAACCTGTATAAATCCACTGTGGAGCAAACAAAAAGAGATGTTTAGTAGAATGTCAAGGCTGCTCTTTTCCATAAAATTAAAGATCAAAGAGTCAATGAAGTAAATATTGTTTTTGTGCTTGTCATGATTTCTAGGTTTTAACTAATAGCTTAGAATGCTTCCCTTTAAAACAAAGCAGACATTTTAAACAGAGCTTAGAAAATACGCATTCAAATTCACAGAAAAGTGGCAAAAAGATGGTTATGTAACAGCACTCCAAGACTTTCAACATCATCAAAACACATCCAGCGGGAATTAGGCAAGCCGTACTGTACATCTGCTCAGGTTACTGAATCAGGCGCCAAGAACGATGCCAGTCTATGTGACACACACCCACACACCCACTGTCACTTTTGGACGCTGGTTGTGAATCAGCTGCCTGTTTAATTACAGAGAGGTGGCAGACGTGCCATGGATCAGAATGTCTGTGTGGGATGTGTTCAAAGAAACATGGCTTACAGTATCGTTTAGAATTCTGAGGCTCCTACAACAGATCTTCTACAACAGACCAATCTGATTTGCATGTCATCTTGCGTTAAATGGCAATCAAGAAACCGAGCAAGGCAAGCGAACCCGGGCAAGCGGCCCATTGCAAACTGCAGACCAAAAAGGCTAACAGTAAGTGCATAAAGACATTCAGCCAAAGATTTACACCACGTATTTCCACCTTTACAGACGCAGGGAGACACTATTCATACTCTCAGTCCCTAATATAATAAATCTAAGGTTGCAGGCAATATACATGAACTAACAATAAACTATCATTTTACAGCATTTATTAATCTCGGTTAATGTTAATTTCTACATATCCACATGTAATATGAATGAAAATTAAACATGATAATATATGTCACAAATGTTAACATAAAAATAACTACAACCAAAGCTAAAGTTAATAAATGAAGGTGTCATTGTGCTTAATTTTTAATACTAAAATATTAAAATTGTGTTACTTTAGATATAAAAATAACAGCTAAATTAAAATCAAATAATAATAAACATAATAAAATAAAAATAAACAAAAATAGTTACTTCTGACATTAGAATAATTGAAAAAAAATTATAAAAATAAAAGGTTCAGCTAAATGTGTCATTCTGCCTAATTTTTTAATATTAAACTATCTTTTTTTTTTACATTTTTAACTCTAAAACAACCAAAACTTAATTGAAATTTTATTTTTTAGCTTGAAATTAAAGTTCAGCTAAATGTCCCATTGTGCCTCATTTTTAATAGTAAAATATTAAAAATTTGTGTTACATTTTTAACATTAAAATCTTTAATATTATTATTTTTTAAATAAATAATAATAAAAAAACTTAATGAAACCAAGGCTTAAGATAAGAAACGAAAGTCTCATTGTGCCTATGGATACTAAAATAGAAAATTAAATAAATAATAAAATATTTAGAAATGAGAATGTATATAAATCTGTCCATCAATAATGATTTTTAATGGCTTTGCTATGTAAGCATAATACAGCATTACAATATTTTTTGTTATATTAAAATGCATTGCTTGATTTAATACAGTGTTACAGATGTCCGTCCCTCTATCCACAAAGGTTGAAGACCCCTGATTTATTCATCTATTCATGTCAATTTAGATCTCACAATGATTGAAAAATATTATGGATTTTATTTAGACATTTGTATCCGATAGTTCACTCAGTAAATGTGGATGGCATTACGGCAAAGCAAATGACACCTGTAATGTTGTCTATCCATCGAGAAGGTTTTGAACTCCAGAGCCTTTTTACCACTGTACAGTAAACACAGTTAAAAATAGACATATAATACATCAAAGCAGATCCCAACTGAGCAGGGGAGCAAACTAAAGCTCCATTTGGAATATCAAGGGAACACACCCCTGAATCCTGGGCGGATTCACCACACTGATGCAAGTCATTTCTACAGCATCTCTATGAACAAAGCGCACATTTTACAAAATAACTAGAAGAGTTAACCAACAAAAGAGTAAGTTATTAAACTAAAATAATAAAAAAGAGCCATTGCACAGAGGGGACACTCCTTCTGCCTTACATTCCATAATGTAACCAAACAGTTTCGCTTCAGTTGCATGAATATAAAAAAACAATAATAATATTAAACTCCATTGGGGACGAATATATAATCAATTATTGATCATTGATCAGATTGAAAAGCATACACGCGCTTGTAAACCATGCATTTTAATCAAAAGCAGTATCAGGTGACTGGTTAAAAACAATGTATGTTTAATACAATGACATATTTAACCCTTATTTTCATTAAATATATACAATTATTATATATAATACATAACCAACAGCTGGTATGCATCCATGCATGAAATAATACACTTACCTCCAACACACAGCAGTGACATCTCTTTATTAATTATTATCCTCGCCCTTTTGCGTTATTTTAGATAATAAAACTATTATTAAAGCGATTTGTGATTTTTTTACGTTGAGAAACCTCCCCTTCCTGTTATCAAACTCCAAAATATACAAAAACAACAGCAGCTGCTATTCCGAGTCCTCCAGATTATTCGACCCGAGGGTGTTTTTAGCCACCTTCTCGACGTAAACCGCTGTTAGTCTGGCTATGTGTGATTATTAGCGCTGTTTTTCAGCCGCTCGTAACGCGACGCACAGCCATCTTGATCAGCACCGCCGCCGCGAGGAGAGCTACTACCGTGACGTCACGGCCCGAGCTGCGCACGCGAGCGATGCTGAGAGCACGCGACGCCTCTCCACTCCAGCTTTTAACCCAGCAGAACCGAACCAGAGCGCGGAGCAGTTATTAAGAACTGTGAATTCATAACAGTCGGCAATTAAAAATATAGTTTTAATTGGAAATGAGGTAGAAATTTGCGGTCCGAAAGACTCAAATGTCCCTCTTTAATCTGTCGAAAAAGCTAATTAAAGGGATAGTTCACCCTAAACTGGTAATTCCAAAATTGTCAATTTACTCACCGACATGATGTTCCTAACTCATGATTTACTTTCTTCTGTGAAACACAAATGAATGAGTGAATGACGGCCTCAGACTCCATTAACTTGTCAAAAAAGATGCTATGAAAGTGAATGGTGACTGAGGGGGTTTGTTCGTAACATTATGTAACATCTCCTTTTATGTCAATTCCTAATTTTATGAGAATATTGAACAAAATAACGCTACAGAGCAATTTGTACTGCAATTGTCTTTCAAAAAACAGTGGTTGCTATTATAAAATTGGATATAAAGTATTAAGCGTTAATTCATTTTTAAAATGCATTGTATGACAGTGATTTATTAATCATTTTATATGACTCCCATTCGTTTTGGCTGAATATTTGTCATATTCAATTCTTAGGTCTGGAGGAAAATTGTTAATTTGATATATAAAAAATGCAATTCCAAAGGATATGATGTATTTCTTTTGATCAAGAGAACACTCCCTTTTTTTCTTTAGATTATAGGACTTTTCTTTATGTTGTGGCCAATGTCACCCTCTACTGGATAAACATACAACTCAAAGCTGAATAATGTAATGGAATCATAAAACAAAACAAAAAATTAAATAATTCTTGCCAGACTTTATTTTTATTTTTTTTCATATTAAAATAATTGATACAATCCAAAAAAACAAAACAAAAATCCATTCAAGTACATCACCAAAGCAGTGTAAACTCTTGACACCTGAAATATTTTAATGCTAGAATTCATCACCCTTTGCAATGCCAACTGACTTATGGTTAATTCAAAAGGAATGCAACCAAAAACAAACATTATTTAGGAATTTTAATTCAGAAAACCTAATGATTAGGAATGTTACTCAACGTTTTAAGGAAAATTCATTCTGTGGTTCTTGCAATCCACAGCACTGTGCAGAAATGGTTTAGGTCACCCAATGTAAAACACTGCACTTTACATTTCATTACAACTTAATAAAGACAGTATTACCTTGCAAAAATTGTAGCATGCCTTTAAACCATGCTTTCAATGATTCTAAATGGACTTAAGTCTTTAAATGAGCTGCTGTAATTTTCAAAACAGCAATAATATGATGCATTATATTACATGTCAATGAGTTTAGAATCCGCCGGCACCAGTGTTACAAATTAGCTTATTGGCAAGTAAAAATATCCAATTAAACTGTTTGGCCCATTACACCCTGGAAGGCAGAGAAATCATAGGTGGTCCCAGGTCTTCCCAATGCATGGGACATTTAGATCCACCACAGCTGTAGACATGTTTTCAAAGCTTCTCACTGGAGGAAAATAAAGAAGAACCAGATGACTATCAGATAACAAGTGTCATAATATATCTCCAGCAGCATATGTATGGTCTTATGCAGTGGTGGACAGTAACAAAGTACATTTACATTGTTACTGTACTTGACTATTTTTAATTTGAGAAATTTTTACTTTAATTCCAAAGCAAAATATTGTGCTTTTTATTCCACTGTTTATATATATATATATATATATACACACACACACACACACACACACACAGGTGCATCTCAATAAATTAGAATGTTGTGAAAAAGTTCATTTTTTCTTGTAACTTATTTCAAAAAGTGAAACTTTCATATATTTTAGATTCATTACATGTAAAGTAAAACATTTCAAAAGTTTTTTTTTTGTTTTAATTTTGATGATTAGAGCTTACAGCTCATGAAAGTCAAAAATCAGTATCTCAAAATATTAGAATATTTACATTTGAGTTTCAATAAATGACCATCCATACAGTATAAATTCTGGGTATCTCTTGTTCTTTGAAACCACAATAATGGGGAAGACTGCTGACTTGGCAATGATCCAGAAGACGAACATTGACACCCTCCACAAAGAGGGTAAGTCACAGAAGGTCATTACTGAAAGGTGTGGCTGTTTACAGAGTGCTGTATCAAAGCATATTAAATGCAAAGTTGACTGGAAGGAAGTATGTGGGTAGGAAAAGGTGCACAAGCAACAGGGATGACCGTAAGCTTGAGAATACAGTCAAGCAAGGCTGATTCAAACACTTGGGAGAGCTTCACAAGGAGTGGACTGAAGCTGGAGTCAGTGCATCAAGAGTCACCACGCTCAGCCGTCTTCAGGAAAAGGGCTACCAAGCCACTTCTGAACCAGAGACAACGTCAGAAGCATCTTACCTGGGCTGTGGAGAAAAAGAACTGGACTGTTGCTCAGTGGTCCAAAGTCCTCTTTTCAGATGAAAGTAAATTTTGCATTTCATTTGGAAATCAAGGTCCCAGAGTCTGGAGGAAGAGTGGAGAGGCACAGAATCCATGTTGCTTGAAGTCCAGCGTGAAGTTTCCACAGTCAGTGATGATTTGGGCTGCCATGTCATCTGCTGGTGTTGGTCCACTGTGTTTTCTGAGTCCACAGTCAACGCAGCCATCTACCAGGAAATTTTAGAGCACTTCATGCTTCCTTCTGCTGACAAGCTTTATGGAGATGCTGATTTCATTTTCCAGCAGGACTTGGCACCTGCCCACACTGCCAAAGGTACCAAAAGCTGGTTCAATGACCATGGTGTTACTGTGCTTGATTGGCCAGCAAACTCGCCTGACCTGAACCCCATAGAGAATCTATGGGGTATTGTCAAGAGGAAGATGAGAGACACCAGACCCAACAATGCAGATGAGCTGAAGGCCACTGTCAAAGAAACCTGGGCTTCCATACCACCTCAGCTGTGCCACAAACTGATCACCTCCATGCCACGCCGAATTGAGGCAGTAATTAAAGCAAAAAGAGCCCCTACCAAGTATTGAGTACATATACAGTAAATTAACATACTTTCCAGAATGCCAACAATTCACTAAAAATGTTATTTTTATTGGTCTTATGAAGTATTCTAATTTGTTGAGATAGTGAATTGGTGGGTTTTTGTTAAATGTGAGCCTAAATCATCACAATTAAAAGAACCAAAGACAAACTACTTCAGTCTATGTGCATTGAATTTATTTAATACACGAGTTTCACAATTTGAGTTGAATTACTGAAATAAATGAACTTTTCCAAGACATTCTAATTTATTGAGATGCACCTGTATATATATATATATATATATATATATATATATATATATATATATTTTTTTTTTTATTGTTCCTTGCTATTCTGATCTGAAGAAATCGACATATGTATCGCAAACCAGAGGAAGAATCATTACCTGTCTAGGTGAGCTAAGAGCTCTTGTAGCTTGAGGACTAAGACCCGATGCTCATGAGGCCTGCTCTCTAAAGCACTACTCAAGCGACTCAGGTAAGAGTCCAGCGTTCCAATCGATGGCGTCTCGCCCGTGCCTAAACAAAAAACAAAGCTGTTTCCCCCTGTGATCAAAAAAAAAAAATCTATCATGGTACTGGTAATATGGGCACAGCACAGTACTGACCTGGCAAAGGCACAGTGGCCAGGCTGTTGACCAGTGTCTGTTTGATCGCCTGTAGGTGGCGCTGTAGAGCTTGTGTGCGAAGCTCATCTTGGCCCAGCTCAGCCTCCAGCCGCTCTTTAGCACTGAACATGTCGGCAATGTGCTTCTGGAGAACCGCATTCTGCTCTTCGAACTCTACATTAGCCTTGCGCAGTCGCCGCAGCTCAGCTTCTCGCGCTGGGAAATGCACAATTTTAAGAATATAGCTTTACGTTGACGTTTATGGTGTGTTCTGAGAAAAAAATGTAAAAAAACGTACCTTTGTTTTGGTCTAAAAATTCTTCTGTGAAAATAGGGACGTCAAATCTAGCCGTTAAGTCTGAGTTCTGAAAGAAAATTTCTTCATGAGGCAGGTTGAAAGAACAATTTTCAAGCTTACAAGTTTCTACTTCAGGAATGGGGTGGGAATGTTTAGGAATTCAGGCTTTGTTCGTATGCTTACCTTAAAACCTGCAGATCCTGAACTGTTGGCGTTGATAATGACAGAAGTCAACTCCTCTGTAAAACAAAACAAACAAACGATTCGCTCTAATCTAACACTTGCACTATTTCTAATTTTTAAACAAAAAACAAGAGCATTTTTACCTCTCTTAATTCTCTTATCCTGAACTTTTGCACATGTGATCTGATAAGCTTCACTTTTTTGATACTCCCTGAGATCTCGCGCATACTGCATTTTGTCCCTTTCGGCTTCGTCTAGGTACCGCTGTAAAAAAAAAAAGAAAAAAAAAAAAATTTCATCAGAATGATGATGTTCCAAGGAAGAGTTCACCCAAAAATGAAAGTTTGCTGGCAGTTTACTCATTCAAGATGTAGGCGAATTTGTTTCTTCATCAAAATAAATTGAGAAATATATCATTACATCACTTGCTCACCAATGGATCCTCTACAGCAGGGGTCACCAAGTTCGGTCCTGGAGGGCCGGTGTCCCTGCAGAGTTTAGCTCCAACCCTAATCAAACACACCTGAAGCAGCTAATCAAGGTCTTACTAGGTATACTTGAAACTTCCAGGCAGGTGTGTTGAGGCAAGTTGGAGCTAAACTCTGCAGGACACAGGCCCTCCAGGATCAAGTTTGATGACCCCTGCTCTACAGTGAATGGGTGCCGTCAGAATGAGAGTCCAAACAGCTGATTAAAAACATCACAATAATTCACAAGTAATCCACAGTACATCAATTAATGTCTTGTGAAGTGAACATTTGCATGTTTGTAAGAACAACAAATCTATTAAGGCTCTTTAATTTCAAACTAGCCAAAATACGAGCCTAATAACGCTGCCTCCAGTGAAAAAGTTGTTCTGTCACATCAAAAATCCACCAACATATTTCTTTAGAACTGTTTTTGCTTATAAATGGTGCTTGATCTGTGCATATTTCCTCTCTGATTCAGACGAGACAACTTTTTCATTGTAGAAAGCAATGTTATGGACAGAAGACTCATATTTCACGATGTTAATTGATGACTGGAGTGGTGTGGATTACTTGTGGATTATTGCAAAGTTTTTATCAGCTGTTTGGACTCTCATTCTGACGGCACCCGTTCACTGCAGAGGATCCATTGAAGAGCATGTAATGATAGATTTCTCCAAATCTGTTCTGATGAAGAAACAAACTCATCTACATCTTGGATGGCCTGAGGGCGAGTACACTTTCAGCAAATTTTCATTCTTGGGGGTGAAATATTACTTTAAAAGGAAACATTTGGACAGTCAATTCACACACACAAAAATACCTGTTTATCATGAAGAGCCAGGTGGCTCCATTCTGCTCCGAGTCTCTTGGTGATTTCTGGGAAGGGAAGATCCGGATGAAGTGCTCGGATGTGTTCCCGTCTCTCATTCAAGAAACGCACATAGCCAGTAACCGGAGCCTTGGGACCGTTTGGTAACACCTTCTTTCTCTTCTTCCCTTTTGGCCAACCTCGCTTCTTTACCGGCTGTGAAGTCGATTGGTTCTGTAAATCACATTTGGGAAGAGTATATGAGGAAAATATGAGTGTGCTTGACTATGCGGACCACAAAACCTTTTACAATGATTCAATTACATATCTGAAGTACTCTGTGATACATAATAGACAAGGTTATTGAAGAAATCTAAGGAGTCCTGATCTTACCTCCTCTTGTGCGGTGTCTATGTGTTGAGAGTCTTTAGATGCAGGAGCATCAGTTTGCTCTTGCTTTACACCACCCATTACATGAATTCAGACAATTCTGGGAGACACACAAAAACATTAAAGTGTAGAATTTTTATGTATTTATTTATTTTTTCACTTGAAACATAATAAACGTTAACTGAAATAAACTTAAAAGAATATATATATTGTTTCAGCTATTTGCCAAGACAACATTTCTCAATTTTCATTTAGTTTAACTTGATGTACTAAAATAACTAAAACCGAAATAAAATCTATATAGATTTATTAAAAAACATAAAACAAAATTACTCAAAAACTAAAATAAAATAAAAAAAAATCTAAATATTATAGCATCTTAATGATACTAGAATAATACTGTTGAGCAGCACAGCCGCAAAATGCTGTAACATAGACATCATGTTTGGAAAACACAGTCATTATTAAATCGACTGTTGGCTTATTTAATACATGTTTTGTTTGTGTATATGTAGTAGATTGTATATTTGCAAACACACATGCATGGGAGTTGGAGCTTTAGGTGCATTAATGTTTAAAAATGACTTTTTTCTGCATCACCGGTTATTATTAGCTAAAGTAGCATAGTTGGCTAACTAGCCTCTGTTGAAGCTCAGACAAAATAAATCAATCTCGTCCTTATTACGAGAGATTATGTATGTATATTTATACATATCTATTTGTATTTATCAAAATCTCCCGGGAGTTTAATACCCAATAATTCCACTTACCTAAATTAATGCCTGTTTTCTTAACTCAAACGCTATCCCAGCTACAAACGTTGGTTTGATTGACAGTTCCTTGGTGGTTTTGATTGGTTTGTGGGTTTGGGTAGGCGGGGCGAATGGCAACGCGCTTCATTTGCATTGCGCATGACTGGAAATAAAGTTTTATTCTTATTCTTATTATTTATTTTTTAAAGAGTTTAAAGCAGTTGTCCATTTTTTTGCTATGACTACTCAGTTATATTCAACAGTTGGGGCACTAATTACTAATTATTATATACTTTATTTTCTTCCATCAAATGTATTATTTAATCCAACCAAAATTATCTTTAAAACGTAGATGTGTCACAATAAATGTATATCCAACGATTGTCCTCGACTTTTCCAGTATTTCATGATAAGGTAGTAAAAAAAATCACTTTATAGGCTAGAGATTGTTGGGAATTTACATTTGTATGTCCAATATAAATTCATTTCTTACAATTTAACCATTTTAAAATTAACCATGGTTTTACTAACGGAACCAGGTTTAACTGTTTATCTGTTTTTTTTATTTTATTTTATTTTGTTTTTGCCGTAAAACCATAGTAACTACAAAATTAACCATGGTTTTACTACACTGCAGTAAATTACAACAGCACCTACAGCCTATGGCTTTGTAGTAAAATCATAGTATATTAGTAAATACAAAATGTATTAATACTGTGGGAGAAATAATTTTATAAAGAAAACATTTATTTCCAAAATAATTGGCTTCTATTATCACTCAACTGAAGTCAAGGCAAACTATTAAGCTCTGTTAATTAATCAGATATATTTAATAATTATTTGTATCTAAACGTAGCCTATTATTTCCTGATTTATTAGATTATTATTATTATTGTAATAGTTTGCAATAGTAAATTGCAACAAAAACTTGTTATTAATGATACTACTACACTGATGTGCAGTAAGATTTTACACTAAACAGAAAGCAATATCTAGCCAATAGAAATAATAATAATAACAATAACATTTTTACCTATTCACTAGGCTATTTTAAAATTCCATACATTTCTATAACCGTGGGGACCGTCAAAGTTGTAGGTCTTCTCATAAAAGATTAAAAGAAAAAAACGCTATTTATTGAAAATAATGATTTTTTTAAGAGTAAATATAAAGCAACAACACACCAAGAACCAGTAAAACTGCACACATTGACTAATCCTACAGTTATATTTAACGTAACTGTTAACAATTACACTTCTCATATGGTTTAACTTATTTAAAACGCTTATTTTTTGCCATGTGGGAAAAGTTGCTCTCTTAGTTTCATGCCACTTTCCACATTTCACACTTCCTATGAAAACATTTCCACGAACACATCTCCTCTCCAGCAAAGCGTTGGCTAGAGAATGAAACTGTCACATCCTAAACATGAAAACTAAAATTAATAGTAGACAGGAAGGCCAAGTTAATTAAAAGGGGCTCGATGATGTTCAAGTCTCTCGTGGGAAGGCAGTCATTTGGCCAGCATTTCTGGTTATGCGCTGTTGTGTATGTTTATTCCAGCAAAGCCTGCAGTGTTCACCATCCAAGATGGCCGCGGGTGAAAGCAACAGCCGATCCTCATGCCTAAACTTGTCTAATTCGGGGCCACTCGGCAATGCACCGCCGAGCAACAGCGCCCATTCCTCACCCGCCAGCAACGGGGGAGCCGTGGCTGCAGCCGGGGGGATGAACCGGAGCGCGGGGAACGCGAATCCCCGGTCGGGCCCGGAGAACGGCGGAGGCGCCGAGTCCGCGGTGAGAAGCACGCCGAGAGCGCACAACGCTCCGCGGCAGTCGGTCGGTCCGAGCGGAGCGACTTCAGGCGCTGCGTCAAACATGACGGCGACACCATCTTCATCCTCCTCATCCTCATCCGCGTCTACCGCATCCTCCTCCGCCGACGCGTCCGCCGCCGTCGCCTTGCTTCCCAGCAGCCCGGCCTCGGTTTTGGTTTATCGAGAGCCGGTCTACAACTGGCAAGCGACAAAAAGTACAGTGAAAGAAAGGTTTGCATTTTTGTTTAACAACGAAGTGCTAAGTGACGTCCATTTTTTGGTTGGGAAGGGAATGGGAGTGCAGCGCATTCCAGCGCACAGGTAGGGATGAATAGCGGTCTGTTTATATGTTTTACTCGAGTCATTTTTGAATCATTCTGTATATTGCAATAAACTAAGCTTATGGCAAACTCTCCCGCTCGATGAATATAAACTAAAGCATTTGATTCGGCGAGGATAAATCCATATTTAATCCTCAAATGGCCGTATTTACAGTCGGGTCCCGTTGCTCTTCGCAGATTTGCTCTCGCTGTGGGAAGTGCCGTGTTTGATGCCATGTTCAACGGTGGCATGGCAACAACGTCGACCGAAATTGAACTGCCAGATGTGGAACCGGCTGCATTTCTAGCCCTTCTCAAGTAAGAATGGGCCGCGGAATGCTAAGCTGCACGCTTAATGCTCTGTACTGCTCTTCTGTGTGTTGACCCCTGTTGTCATAACGTCCTTCAGATGCCCTCTGCCATGTAACTGCAGTCAGCAGACCATTGCAAAAATTTACCGTGGTATATACACGTGTTACCGCCGATATAACATACGGTTTCTGTTCCCACTAATACCTACAACAGTGTAAGCAAGCTTTTGGATTCTTTGTTAGTTTTTAAATGATTGTGGTTGCTAGAGCAATGATATTTTGGCGGAAATAAACAGTTACCATGGTAAATGTTTGTAATATATCATATCAGAACCTTAAAATATACTAGACATTGTGGACAGAAGTAATAACTAGTCTCAAACCAACAATAAAACAAGGATCAATAATGTCTATCAGTCTGTATTCTATCTGCTAAACTGTCTGTCTCAAGACCTGTCTGTTTGTCTCTCTATCAGCTTATTTATGTCTTTCTGTCAATCTGTGAGTATATAATAGTTTTTTTTCCTTTTGCAATTACAGATTTTTATACTCCGATGAAGTGCAAATTGGACCAGAGACCGTTATGACCACGCTTTACACAGCCAAAAAGTATGCAGTACCTGCGCTCGAAGCCCACTGCGTCGAATTCTTAAAGAAAAACCTACGTGCTGACAATGCGTTCATGTTGCTTACCCAGGTAATCACAGGGATTTGAGTCCGATTTGGTATTGGCAATAGGAACTGACATATTGGACGGAGCCTTTGTTTCAAGTTTGTTCTCTGGCCATCTTGAGTCCCCATGTTTGACAGCTCCCTTTCAAATCCTAGCAAACAGCACCTCGAGCTTATTGAGTGTTGTCTGTTTTTTGTGCTCAGTCTTTTATAGATTATATGAAAACACGGTTCCTTTTGCTTTTAGGCAAGGCTTTTTGACGAGCCCCAGCTGGCTAGTCTCTGTTTAGAAAATATCGACAAGAACACCGCTGATGCGCTAGCCGCCGAGGGCTTTACGGATATCGACCTCGGTACTGCTCTTAAGTATCAAATATCACAACAAAATACAATCAGAGGAGTAAGTAAGAAATAGACCATTTTATGTTCCCTCCTGTGCAGACACCCTTATGGCAGTCCTGGAGAGAGACACGCTGGGTTTACGGGAAGTGCGTCTCTTTGGGGCTGCAGTTCGTTGGGCAGAAGCTGAGACCCAAAGGCAACAGTTACAGCCCACGCCAGAGAACAAGCGCAGAGTTTTGGGAAAAGCGATTTCCCTTATTCGCTTCCCGCTCATGACTATTGAAGAGTTTGCAGCAGGTAATTTCCTAGGTGCTTTTCTGAAAAGTGGATCTGCAGTATTTCACTTGACCGTCTAAGCTAAGAGGCTAGTGATAGCTGCTGTAGCTTCCTGAGTGGCACTAGCCATAGAGCTAAACCTTGTGTATGTGTGCGATAGGTCCAGCTCAGTCTGGTATACTCACAGACCGGGAGGTGGTCAGTCTGTTCCTGCATTTTACCGTCAATCCAAAACCACACGTGGAGTTTATTGACCGGCCTCGCTGTTGCCTCCGGGGGAAAGAGTGCAGTATCACACGTTTCAGTCAGGTGGAGAGCCGCTGGGGCTACAGCGGAACCAGTGACCGCATCCGGTAAGAGTGTGTTTTTAAAACCATTGATTGAAAAAGTGCTGAGACATTGAACGGGAACATGTGGATTTGATTCTAGCCATTTTATGTACCTGATATAGGTGGAACGTTAAAAATGGTTGTCGAGTAACGTTTGCATTCAAATTCCTCACAGGTTTTCTGTGAACCGCAGAATATTTGTGGTGGGATTTGGGCTCTATGGGTCCATACATGGTCCAACTGACTATCAGGTCAACATCCAGGTGAGAATGAAGGTTTTTATTTTAAAATTATATTTCAAGCACGATCTGCCTGCAGTACGTTCACTGACAGTCAGTGCATGTCTGACAGATGGTCTTCCTGTCTAAGTGGGCGATTCTTGGCCAGAATCAATTGCAATAAGGACCAGATTTTATGCTGCAAGTCAAAAGTCTTGCGACCAGTAATTTTTGTAGTTTTGCACTTGAATTTGATCTTGGAAGTGTGAAAATATGGCAGTACGCGAGTGGTAATGGTACACGTTTTCTTCTAATGTAGATAATACATACAGACAGCAACACAGTTCTCGGTCAGAACGATACAGGCTTTAGCTGCGATGGAACGGCCAGTACCTTCCGAGTCATGTTCAAGGAGCCTGTGGAAATTCTTCCCAGCGTCAACTACATTGCCTGCGCCACCCTCAAGGTAAAACAGACTCAAAATTGGTGTATTAGCCCATTCATATGCCAAAATTGTTCTTATAAATACCACATGCCACCTACAAGCAATGGCAAGTACCAAATCTTGGTTCCTTGCATCTACAGTTGCGTTAATGCTTGTAAAGCTAATACTTTGTTAACTAAAGTCTACTGGCTATTAATTAGTTTTGGAGAAATACAGGAATTTTAATAGGAATACATGGGATCTGGAATTTTGCGTGAGAGCGAAAGATTTTCCCACGCAGATTTTGCTTTGGGTTCAAATTGGCCTAGTGAATTTATTGCATTGACCAACAGAAACCTGTGTGGTTTTAAAATTGACTTCTCTGTGAGGTGTGCTTTAAACATCACTATGCCATTGGACAGTGGACCTTTTTTGACTGCACATGTAGTTCCCTTGAAATCCCTTTGTTACCAAAGAATAATCATTTAATACAATATCTCTATAATTTAATACAATATTTCATGAATTATAAATTAACCTTTGATGGATTGATGCTTTTGCAGGGGCCAGATTCTCATTATGGGACCAAAGGGATGCGTAAAGTCACCCACGAAGCCCCTTCTACTGGTACCAAGACCTGCTTTACATTCTGCTACGCTGCAGGCAATAACAATGGCACTTCTGTAGAGGATGGACAAATCCCAGAGGTCATCTTCTACACATAATGACCAAGCAGAATCATTTCTTGATTGAGGATTCTTGCATTGCATTTTGTGGCCAATTCACCGCCCGGTCTCCGTGTAGACCGGCGACCAAATACTGATCTCTCATTTCTAATGGCTTTTGTTTCTAAGATTTGAAGCACGAGAATTCAGTCCTTTCAAAGTGTACTTAGGGTACAGATTCTGTTTCTACCAAGTAGCACCTCGTAGTACCACCTTGATGTTATGAGCAGCCAATGTCATTGCCAATTAATGAACAAATAGATTAACTTGTCATTGCAAAGATCTACAGGTACAGTTCAACTCTACAGAGGGTAACTCTCTTCCATTTGTACATTTATTTGAATGACAACTTGTTTCTTTTTGTCCCACCTTTGACCCTTGATTGTTCAATGCTCATCGGTCCTTCAAATCGCACTGATGCACTTAAGCCCCCAGGTGCAACAGCAAGTTTGGGGAAAGTACACTACATCTCAATTAAGACATCAATTCATTGTAAAATGGACTGTTATGTATCCGTTTCGAGTGGCCTGCACCCCTTGCTAGAAGTGAAACTCCATTTCCTTGACAGCGATGTGAACAGTAGATGTTTATAAGGTGTTGTTTTACCATAGTTGCCCTTCTTGTAGTGATAAACCACAAGAGCACTTGCATTCACAATGCCACGATGTATAAAAGCTCTAAAGTATTGACTGCAGTGAAATGCTGAACACATTTCCGTTAACGATTCTGAATATTCATTTCTTGAGATGTTGATATAAGGAAGATGAACAGGAAACGGCTTCATGAATGTACCAATGCTTACCTTGTAAGCGCTGTAAATATGTCCTTGTCTTGTTTCTGTATGTTCAATTAAAGTCTGCACCCAAAGCTTGTCATAGATTAATTTATGCTGCATACATGATACCTAGTACTAACAACTTGATTTTTGAGTGGTGTTTGCTTAAACAAAACTTGTTTCAATGCTTTTTTTTTTTTTACTCATTCGAGTCAAATGATGCTTTCCCTCCCCAAATCTAGGTTTCCAAGTCTAAGGTTATACGACTTTTTGCCTACCAAGTCAGATTGCTTTTAAACTAGTGAACCTCTCACACGTCGCTGATTCTTGTTTCAAACAAGTTTGGACAAGTGAAATGTTGAAGTTTAATACTTTTGACATTAAAAACATGTACTAATAACAGTGATTGCCTTAGCAGGCAATGCCAATTAAGAGTTGACGTGCAATCAATCAACTTTAACTAATGGACCTTAGTCAGAATAGGTGGCATATTTACCATGGAACAAATGGAAAAAAAAAAATCTAGGAGGGGTAAAACTACCGTAAAATCAGTACAGTACAGCCCATTGAAGAGACCATACATTAATCCCTCATTTTCATGCAAATTAATTTTGTCCAGACTAAAATCCAGAAATGAAGACTATTACTTAGAAATTGAAACCAAAACCTACAATAACCTTGAACGCACACACTATACCTGCCTATCTTCACATATTAGCATATCCAAACTCAACCAATAAAAGAAAAAAAAAAAAACAAGCAGACATTGCATTGCTGAGGTTTATATTTCAGGCTTACAAAAACATGTCTTCCAGAAATATTTTACTTTGAGGTAGATTGCTAATATCTTTTAATATTACAGTAAGCACAGAATATCCATGTGTATTAATATGCAGTCCATGTACACCTTACATAAATTGTGCAATTCATTACATTTGACTCCGTTTTGGCACAAAACAACATTTTAAATTCCACTAGGAAGTGAGAAAAGCCACCATTTGCCTGTTGGTCCAGAATACAGATGCCTGCATAAGGCAGACAACAAGGCATCTTAAAACCATGGTCACATCTAATATAGTGTTCTGGTGTCTCTTTATAAAGGGAGAAAGAAATATAGCTCAAGTAAATCTATAATTTGTCCAAGTAGTTGTCTAAAGCTGGAATGCCTTCTGAGCCCCTTGCGCTTTCTTGTGTCAGCCACAATCTGGGCAGGCTTGGAATTGGCTTCCATGGGGTCTCCAGGCAGGATCTGCCAATGGTCAAACACACACTGTGGAAAAGCATGGCCAGATGTGTTGGAGCGGAGGTCAGCTGTGAAACCTGTGCAAAGATAATAGTTCAGGCCATGCAAAAAACACTAAATGAAGACAACAACAAATGGTCTTTTGATTCACTCACCAAATGATTCATTGACAGGCAAGTAGGCAGCCCACGCTTCCTATTCAGTACACCATAGATGCCACCACCAACAACCGACTCTGGGCACTGTAGATGGATGACAAAGTTAGAGTACAGTAGCAAATACCGAAAGAGCACCAACTGTTTCCTGCAACAGAACATTATTTTGGTAATCATTAATCTACCGATTATTAGCAGCGAAATCGACTAATCGTCGATCTGATTGATTATTCAGGCAATTCTAACATAAATAAAGCGTCACTTCAGCATTACTTAAATTAACAATTAATTGTAACACTTTACTAAGGTTCATTAGTTAACATTAGTTAACATGACTGCTCTGTATTTTATTATAACCATTTTCTATTCGTAACGGTTTTAAATTAATTTTAAATACATTTTTATATAATTTCCTTGTTTTTATTTTGTGATTATTTTTTTAATTCCTTGTTTTTATTGTTGTGATTTTTTTTTTTTTTAATTCCTTGTTTTTATTGTTGTGATTATTATTTTTAATGTCTATTTCACTTCCTTTTATGTAAAGCACTTTTTTTTTTGATTTTTTTTGTGTATGAAATTGCTATATAAATAAACTGCCTTGCCTAACATGAATTAATAATGAAAATACTTCTATAGCATTTGTTAATCTTAATGTTAATTTCAGCATTTACTAATGCATTATTAAAATCATAAGTTGTTTTTTTTACATTGATAAATGCATTGTGAACTAACATGAACAACTGTATTTTTATTAACCAACATTAACAAAGATTAAAACTTAAATGTAATAAATGTATTGACCAGCTGTTAATATGGCACACAAAATGAGATCAGAGACACTGTCACCATTTAATAGCTACATGAAAAAGTAACTGAACCTGCAAGTCATACAGATAAGAAACAAAATAAATAAGAACAACTTTGGATAAACTATTTTATTACAACAAATGTCTTAAAATACCTTATAGGGTTATGATAATCAAAACAGCCCCACAGTAGAAACACCACCTTTAACCCACTAATAAAAATATTTTATCACCACTGGAGAGCTGCTTTATAACAGAAAATCAATGTTAATTCTAACTGAAAGCGACACTGAAACCTGTACAGGCTATCTATTGCATAAAGTACATATAAATGTGTGAGATTCATTGTAGACACAAACATCAGTAACATGTTATCAGTAGAGTCTTGCTCTGTATTGCAGGCACTTACATTAGGTCATATGAGATCAAACGACTACTCGACAACAAAAATATTTGTCGACAATTTTTTATTGTCGACGTTGTCGATAATGTCGACTAATCGTTGCAGCCCTATTTCACAGTTGACTGCTTGCATACCTGAATCTCAACCAGGTACACAAGCCTGGGCTCAGCTGTGAGCTGACAGGCGTAAAGCACTCTGCGTGCTGTGGGAATGATCTGGCCACCACCACGGTGAATGGCATCAGTGTGCAGGGTCACATCATGAATGTCAAAACGAATACCATGCATGTTCTCCTCACACAAGACTCCCTAAAAAGAAAAAATACCTTCAGAAAGAGCACCAAGACGTCAGGGGCAAAAAAAACGAAAAAAAATAAACCAAGGGTGGCTAGTCTTGCCCCTGGAGGGCCACCTTCTTGCAGAGGTCAGCTTTGACCCCAATAAACACACAGCTAATCAAGGTCTTCAAAAATCTACAGTTTCAGGAAGGTTTACAGTAGCAAACCTCTTCAAGAAGGTGGCCTAGGTCTTAGAGGAACAGGAGAGGACACTCTAGGTTAAAATGTGTAACATGACTTGCTTCTTTTATACCTCTTTAGTGGCCCACTGAAATCCAGCCACCACACTGTACTTTATCTCAGTCAAGTATTGGACTACCTTGGTCACATCCACCAAAATGTTAGGCCCAGTTCCATCAGGGCCAAAGCACCAGATCTTACGAGCTTCTGTGACTTCCCATTCGTACTTTTCAGCAAGGTAACGGGCACGGGCCTTCATCTCCTGTCTGACAGTGACCTCACCCTTATCAATATCTTCAGGAAGACCCTCAGCCAGAGGACGGGCCTTCATGAAGAGATGATTGTGCTTGTTTGGGGACTTGGAAAGGCACATTTGTTTGGACTCATGACTGACTGTCTCTCTGTAGGACACAACTGGATCCGATTTCTGCAAAGAAAAGCAGCTTATTAAAGACTATGAATATTGTAGTGCTCCAATTGCATTGATAAATTGATAAGTCAATGGTACCTTAAGGGGAATGCAGGCATGGTCCTCTTCAAGGTCCTTAAGGCATATCTCCAAATGAAGCTCACCAGCTCCGGCGATGATATGCTCACCAGACTCCTCAATGATGCACTGCACCATGGGATGACTTAGCCAGACGCTTCAACCCTTCCACCAATTTGGGTAGATCAGCACGGTTCTTGACCTCTACTGCTACTCTCACCACAGGACTGACACTGAACTTCATCACACGCATATTGTGGGCCTGCTCATAAGTTGCGATGGTTCCAGTCTTTACCAAAAACTGATCCACACCTGCCAGACCCACAATGTTCCCGCAGGGCACATCCTCAATGGGTTCTACCTAATGGCCCATCATCAGAATGGTCCTGGAAGGGAGAGAGAGAAAAAAAAACTAATAAAACAGTGTAAGCCATTTCTGATCTTAACCAATAGTTCTGATTTGTGACAAAGCAGTTGTTTGGTTTAAAAACCTACCTTTGGATGGGTTTGAGGTAAACATCCTCCTTTCTTCCAGGGGTGAAATTTGGTCCCATAATGCACACCTTCAGGACAGTGGACGCACAGCCAGAGAAGACACGGCCAAAGGCATAGAAACGACCTTTGTCAGAGGTCAGCACCATCTTAGAGATGTACATCATGAGAGGCCCTTTGGGATCACAGTTCTTGATACCTGAGAAAATGGTTACAAATTTAACTTTGATGAACTTTGAATAATCTAGAGAAAAAAACAAAATAAATTCCTAGCTAAAATGTTTTATATTCTGAGATATACAACATACCCATGGCAGCCTCATCATCTCCAGGTCCTTCAAAAAGCAGCTCACAGCGGTACTTCTGAGCAGTAACCGGTGATGGCAGGTGAATAGTGATCATCTGAAACAAAGCTTCTCTTGCTGGCAGCCAACGACACATCACAGCCTACAGCAGTGGCTTGCCCTCCTCCTCCTTGTCCTCAGAATCTAATTTGATATCCAGCTTTTCAATTAGCTTAGCGGTTTCCTCCTCGAAGTTCATGGCATCAAATATCTATACAATGGAAAAATGTACAGCTCCATAAAATATCCATATGCACAAAGCAAATGAACCCAAGTTTTCACAACAGCCATATCAGACTGAATATTTTCATCAAGACAATCAGGTCAAAGTGAAGAATTTTTAAATCATCATTAATGGCTTGGATAGCAACCATAATGTTACCACTCATAGTGCAAGATTACTCACTTCAAAGATAGGGTCCAGGATCAGTTGGGCAAAGTCCTGGGAAGTTTTTTGCCATCTGGTGAAGTGGCAGACATGCTAAACTTGCCAGAGGATGGGTCAAAGTACCTGCAAGAAATGGTCACGTTACATAAAGAAACATTGCATTATATTCAGTTTTGTTGCTCTGTTGGGTTTTCCCCATCTCACCTGTCTCCCCAAAGCTTCTTCATGTCCTCCACCTTCTTGCACTGCTCAGTTGGTCCCAGCTGGGCTTTACCTTTGGCAGCAAACTTCATCACATACATCTCCGCAAACTGCTTCAAGGTGAAAGCCCATCCATGCAGTCCAGATCCAAAGCCAACAGTACCCACGACTGGATCAATCTAAGAGCAGGATGTGTTCACTCTCAGTGTGTTTGTGAACATGCACCTAATTCTCAATGTTTGTACACCAGTCTTTACAGATTTAGGCGTTGCGATGTGTAACGGGAATGTTTAACACTCACGTGGACTTGATGTTGATGCAACACTCCTGCTCATCCTTCCTCGTTTCTGTGAAACGGGTTTCTCCGGCACGGGCTGAGGCAATGATACCAGCTTTTGACACCAGAGAGTCTGTCAAAGTGGACTTGCCGTGATCAACGTTCGTAATCACAGACATGTTACGGATATTGGACTTCTTGTCCATGACGGCACGGATCTGGTCTACTGTGAAGTTCATCTAGGGAGGAGAAAAGAGGAAATTTTAAATAATGAATTAATTCTGGTCTAAGAAAGAATATAATGTACCTAAATGTGCACTCAGTCCCAACAATACCTATGGTTTTGGACTATATAATGACTACCAGGACATGAAGTACAAACTATGCAGGAGCAGAGCTATGTTTAGCCTATATTTAGTTTCTATAAGTGTAATATGAACAACACCATTCTAATGAATTTCTGAGCAGTGGCTGTTATTTTAGTAAAATGTATATTGTGCGTTTTATTTCAATGACAAAAGCTAATAGCTCATGTGATCTCAAAATGGCAGCACCCATGAGGGGGCATGTACAATGAAATTCTAGAGGATTAATATCTGGGGTCATTGTATTAAAATGTACACTAACATACATCTTAAAGTCTACTTAACTTGTGCAGAACTTTATTTGCGAAATAAAACAATTGCAGAACAATGTGCAAAAGGTAAACATTACAAAAAAAATTCTGTCTGTAGAGCCAGCTGTTTTGCTGACACATCACTGAAGCAGACATGTGAGAATCAATACAGCTGACAATACGCTTTGATGAAACCAAGGTAACAAAACTAGGCAGCACAATGGGTAAGAAGTAAAGTGATCCATAACATCTGTTCACCATTTCAGTGCAAACTATGTACTAAAACTGATCAATTCATCTAAAATGTATTTTCAACAGTAACTGCACATATACACTTCTAGACTAGGCAAGGTTTAATTCATATGCTGGTCAGTGTTTCAATAGCGTCTCGTACAGCATCCTCACTATTAAATCAAATTTAACCACTCCAAGCACTTAAATCGTGACAAAATATCAAACTTTATAAGAGAAGTAATGCATAAAGTAAATACCATCATATATCGAATTACCATTTTGCCCGATGTTTTTGGATTCGTTCGGTGAACTCAGTTTTACAACCGCCTGTCACGTTGGGACACCAGCGGGGAAAGAGACAGAGGAAAGCAACGCTCATGAATATATATCAAGCGCGCGCCGTACGTATTGTACGTCATGACGTCGGGCCATGGCTCACATTTAAAGGTGTATCACTATCGCAGTTTCCAGGACGACAGAAAATGTAGAGAATAGTGTATACAACGCGATACAATATAATTTAATTGCAGTAAATAAAAGTACAATTTAAACATTTTAAACGGTTTCCTTCATATTCGGAATAAAACAGGCATTCGACCAGCAGGTGGCGCCTCGTTACTAAATTCACAAAGCCTCTAATGTCTCCAAAGTCTTGCAAACTCTGATTTACACACTATCAATCACTTATTTTTTAAGTTTCTCATGCGGTTGTGATTGACCAGTAAGGAATTCGGTGGGTAAAAAGTGATGCTAAAGGTGATGGGGATGTAAATCATATATTTGACAGATCAAAAAGGCGATTAGATATTGATGTGGAGATACTGTATGTGTTTTGGCTGGAATTAAGTCATCAAAATTTCCTTTGCTTTATCAGGTTAGACGCCATATTGAATTTAACGCGAATAAAAACGAGGCTGTGTGGAACAGACTGCCTTCACAATAACAAGCACTGTATAAAAATATTAAATCATGTAATTTTCTCAACTCACGGTTAAAACAGTTTTATGAGTTTGTGTTTGCTTTAAGTTTTCAGACAGACGTTTCGTCAGCTATACAATGTTGTTAACCATTGAACCATTGTCCCTCACAGCCTCATTTCCATTCCTGCTAGGAAAATACATAGTTTCCTAATGAATTATTTGGATAATACTGGAATAAGTGAAAGAATTTAATAGAAATATATAGTAAAATATGTAAAAAAATAAAATCTCTCCTCTCCTTCTTTTTGCCAAGCTACTGCTCACACTCCAGTCCAGTAGGTGGCGGTAAATGCATCTTTAAGTTGGTTTGCCAACCGCCAATAAAATTAAAAGAAGAAGAATAATTTCCATTCCTGTCAAAAATGAAAATGGCTCTACCCAGACTATGTTTTAGGCCTATTACATTTCAACTGAGGATGCTCAGATTTTGGCATAAGTAGTTTAGCATTATCTTTAATTATTATTTAAACCTATCTACCTACCTTCCTACCTATGACATACTGTATATGAAAAGGTCAGTATCTGTTCATGAAGTGTAAGAAAACCTTCATGACATTGATATTTTAAAGGGGTCATATGACGTTGTTAAATATAATATTATTTGGTGTAATGCAATGTGTTTATGCGGTTTAAGGTTCAAAAAACACATTATTTTCCACATACTGTACATTATTGTTGCTCCTCTATGCCCCGCCTTTCTGAAACGTGTTGATTTTTAAAAAGCTCATCGTTCTGAGAAGCGAGGTGTGCTCTGATTGGCCAGCTATCCAGTGCGTTGTGATTGGCTGAATACCTCAAGCATGAGACGGAAATGTTACGTCCCTTACCGTATTGTGATGCCGTGTCCCGGTGCGACGAGACAAAAACAATAAAACCCATTATAAACGAGGCATCGTGGGGACATAATTACTGATATAATGACTTATACTGTCTTTTTACGCGTCGCGTTGCATCACGCTGAGTAAACATTACCATGTCTGCATTTGTGATCGGATAAACGACAAACAACAAGCGCTACTCTACACTGCTCAAAGCTCGTGTTTGAATCATCAGTGGCAAATTCTTTAAATAAGAAAACTTACTTACAGGCTGCGAGTCAGAAGCGCCAGACTGTCCTTGCAAAGTTGGAATTGCCCCACTTTATAGAAACAGCCTTTGAGCATAGCTGGCAGCTACTCCCAGGTTCAGGAAACAGTCCTCTGTAAAATGTGCTGCACACACTCGAATATTTGGGTTGAACTGTTCTGGAACAGTGTTGTGAATACAACTTAACCACTGATTTCTAGTTGTGTCCTCTTTTGGAAGCCCAAACAAAGTACTTTCGCTTTCACAACAAAACACAGCGTATCCATGACTCGGCGCCGGCGGCAGCAACAATACTACAGCGAGAATAAAAGTTACACCTTTTTTCTTTGCGTATACATTTGGGCGGTGTTTTGCAAATCTTCCCACACAGTGACGTAGAGATGTGGGGGCGTGTTTGAATGAGCCGTTTTAGGGGGGCGTGGCAGAGTCTTAACTTTGATAAAGAATATGTCTTTGGTTTTTGAGACTTTAGTCTTTGCAACTTCAGGGATCTTATCTATGCACAATCAGCTTGTAACACTACAAAGAGAAAGGAAAACTTGAAATCGCATCATATGACCCCTTTAAAAAGGTTTTAAAGTTTTTTTTTATACATTTGAAAAATGTTTAAAAACTTTCAAATTATGATTAAGATTACTTTTTACTTAGAGTGACTCTATTTTGAAAATGGTGTAAACATTTTTTGAAAATGTATACAATTTGTATAAAAACATTTCTAAGAACTTGACACTTTTTTAAACAGGATTTTTAAAAAAGATTTCACCTTTGTATTATCACAGACATCCTTATTCATCAATGACCTTTTAAAGTTAGGATGTTTAACGCCCTCAAACATCCCTGTAGCACCGGGCCTGCCTGCAAGATTCACATTCAATGGCAGTCCTGTAACCCACAAAAGCTGGCAGATAAAGTACTTTACAGCTGGACTGAATATGTGATTCAGCGCATTGCATGCTTTGGCTCGGGTCATGCATTTGCTTTGAAGCCAAGGGCATAAGAGCAGCTTATAGCAACTACAATGACAGATTTTGCACTTCAGAGTGAGAATGTTTCATTTCTAAACACTTTGTGCTCTATTTTTGTTTGTCTTGCAGCCTATTCTACAGGTTCGCGGGACTGGAGCATCCAGATGGTCACAGTGCCCACGCAGATTGCATGTGAAGTAGAGAGAAAAATTATACAATTGCATTTGTGCTCTTACCGTCTATGTGACAACAATCTTCACTGTTGTTGAGAGGTGTATGGGAGGAAGAAGAGACTGCAACCACGTCAAGGTCACAAGTTCACTGAATACATTTTAACCAAACCGAAAACAGATGGTTTTTGACAGTGACACAATAGGACACCATCAGTCTGTCTTGAGATGAAATCAAAGTGACAGAAAAGAGCGACTTGGTCAGGCGCATGAGCCTTCAAACCTAGTGGCTAAGTATCAGTCAATAAATGAAGTGAGCTGAAAATATTTTTTTTCAATCGGCGCATTCATGGGATGTTGGTTACGGCTGCTTATGCTTAGTTAAGTACTTTTCAGTGTCACTGGCTAAGTGAAAAAAAAAATCAATATTTTAAAGGTAAAAAATGTTATGGTCATTAAAAACCTGTCAATTGGTTAACCGTAAGTTTCCTTAAATGGGTCATTTCATTTAATTTCACAGTAAAATACTGTTAAATGTCAAAATGTCCCGTTTTTAATGTTTTACAGTTTTTTTGGTTATGCAAACGGTAAGAGAACATGTTGTTTTATCATTTTGCAGACATTATGGGAATGTTAGTTTTGAATGTTTTCTGAATGTTCCAAAACAAGTTGTAACATAAGACAAACATCCAACTAAAACGTTTCAGAAAAAACTTTCCATAAACGATGTATTAATAATTTCTTTGTGCTAAAGTTTTGAGAATAGTATGAAAGACTTGTTATCTTTGAACGAACATTGTATTTGTTCGTCTATTCTCACCGGAGCTTATGCTACACCTACGTCTTACGTCATCCGCTGGAATACCACTTTCTCGTGAACGTGTGTACGACAGCTAGCGGAAGCTAGAGATTACGGTTTATAAAGTTTTAAATATGGATATTTGTCTTACACAAATGTGTCAATTCACTTCAGAAGGCCTTTATGAACCCCCAGGAGCCGTGTGGAACACTTTTTATGATGGATGGATGAATTTTATTGGACTTTAAAATCTCACCGCCCATTCACTGCCATTATAAAGCTGGGAAGAGCCAGGACATTTTTTTATATAACTCTGATTGTACCGTATTTGTCTGAAAGAAGAACGTCATATACACCTAGGATGGCTTGAGGGTGAGTAAATCATGGTAATTTTAATTTTTGGGGAGAACTATCCCTATAAAATGTTGCTTAAAATTAGGAAAAAGTGTCCAATGTTTTCTATTCTTTGTAAAGCATGCAGCAATGGTGTCCTTGCCTGAGTCATTAGGGCTTTAATAGAAACAGTGCAGAAAAATCTGTGCATCACATTCAAAGCCTCTTAGTTTGCCATTGATTTTTGCCTAACTGTGATGTTTCAAAAGGGCTTTCGTCTTAGTAAACAATACTTTTAAGGAAAAGACATTGATGTATTGAAGAAGAGGGGGAAATATCCAGGAAAACCATACATCCTTCAGTTTTCCTTCAAACTTTCCCTAAAATTGACACTCTATGTAGGAATTCCACCGTCTAATTATGTCTCTTGTGGAGAGGTACGTGAGTGCTTTGTAAAACGGCGGCTGATGCTTTGAACCATGTGCGTGACGCTGCTAACTTTGATGGTGAGTAAGCGCAGTGGACATAAGTAAATCTGACGGTGCCATTAATGCCTGTTTAAAGTTCCCCTGCATACAAATGACATTGTGCCTTAATTGATGACTGAATCTGTGCTTGCTAATGAAGAGTAAGCAAAGATACGGCTCTGGTAAATTTCAACAAAGCCTATCTGATACATGATAGATCTCCTCTGAGAATGAGAAATTATTTTTTAAAGCTACAGCCTACACAATAGATGATTCCTCGTAAATCACTATAGCTTTCAAAGTTGGATGGGCCTGTTCAGCTTCAAAGTTTTGTGTGGCAGGTGATGAAATAAGAGTAGAAGGAGATAGACTTGCTTTAAGAGAAGACACACTGTGCCTGATGAGATGATAGTTGTTCCTGCGTGACTCAAAGCAGCTCTGACGGCAAGAACAGGATGAGAACAGATCTTTACCATTCAGAAATAAATAAAATAAAATATGCCATATACAACAGTCAAGTCTCGTAAAGGCGGACAAGCAGTAGCCTATATTAAATAAATAAAAACAAACAAAATATTCTGGTGAAGTCAGAAAAGTATAATTTTAATACTAAAATTAAAATTCATAATAATTAAAATAAAAAGCTACAATATTTACATTGTAAAAATAGCAATAATAATATTGTGTAAATATATATGCATGGCTTAAATAGCAATAAATAGCAATATATATGCATGGCTTAAATAGCAATAAAAGCTCAGATGACAACAGAACTAACTAATAATAAAATAAAAAATAATCTGGTGAAGTCCGTGAAGCAGTATAATTAATAATATTATTAGTTAATAATAATTCAAATTATTAGCAATCAAATAAAAATTATAAAAAGTAATTACACTGTAAAACTAATAATAATAATAGTAATGTATATGCATGATTCAAAACAGATCTTTACCATTCAAAAACAATCAATAAAAAATACATTGAAAATAATTACTTTCTACAACTAGTAATAATAATTATAATGTTTATTATATATTTCTTGATTATCAAAACTGTGTGAAAGGTCGAATTACCTCAGACAGAAGGGAAAATATGACCTTTGAACTGACTCTTTATCAGGCGTTTTCCCATAACAAATGCCTGAAACTCTTATTAAGTAACTCCGAGGAATGATGTTTCTGGGAATGAGAAGGGAAATGTGGTACACTGTTGGGGGAAAAAAATGTGCAAAAATTGTAACTTCTTCTGATAGCATATGAAAAAAACAAACAAAGTTTTGCCATTATTTTTAGATGTGAGTTTGCCCTTTTGATGCACTTTACCTGTATGACTCGATTATATGATTATGAGTTGATTATATGATTGCTATAGATTTTTACTTGATACTGTCTACCACAGAAGTTGCAATATGTTTGGTTGAAATACAAACAACACTATTTCTCCAGGGTTGTTCCCACATTTTTTTATCTTACATCACAACAAAGAACAGCCAATCAAATGCAGAACTGAGAATGATGACCTGTTGTGTTGGAGCTTGAACTTTGTCCTGGGTGCACAGTAAGACAAAGACACAGTAAGGATTGACAGATAATTTGGTTTTGTCCCATTTTTGGCATTTTTTCAAGGATATTTTAGACTGCGTTACCTCTGGGTCACAGTAATGGAGAACTATTCAGACCAGGTAAGTCCTAATGTTTTGAAATTTTACTGGTTTTGCATGAGAAATTAGTATTGAACGTATGTTATCTAGCCTGCCTGTGTAATATCTCATACAGAGCAAAGTTCAGAAAAATGGAAAAGTTATCTTTTCTTCTATCTTGTCTTCTTGTTTCAACATTTGCTTGCTTTCGACTGTTTTGCTGCTTTGGTCCATTTTCTGTATTTTCCATTGAATCCCATTGGCAACAAATGATATATACAGCAAATATATTCACTATCTCAGGGTGGTGAAGGGTTAGAACTACTCGATTTGCTCTTTGATAAGAATGACGGCATCTTACGGCATGAGACTATGGGACCACAAAGCAATCAGCTTTGGCCAGTTCAAGATCCTCATGTAAGTCTGGCTTCTTCCAAGTTTTTTCAATTCTTCGAAGTGTAACATATAAAAGGGAAGATTCTTCCAAAAATGAAAATAATAATTTACTTACCCTAATCTCATTTCAAATCTTTTTAACTTTTTGACTGGGCAGAACTCAAAAGAAGATATTCTGAAGAATGTTTTTGACAAAAACAGTTCTACAAAATCTTCTTTTGTGTTCCGCAAAAGAAATAATTCAATATCTCATCATTCACCATCCTGTATTCTCGATTGCCAGATGATGATGCCCGCTCAGGGTAACGAGGAGTTCTTAAACGCACTTTTAGGTGGGTACGACTCTGTTTCTGGATCTCCAGTTTGGTCGCCCTCTCCTAGCGACAGCGGAATCAGTGAAGATCCTCATTCGGATCACATCGACAGTCCGCCGCCAACCGCAAGCCCTCCTTTGGAGCCTCACATCGTCGTATCCCAGGCGCAACACGATCTCGACACCAACGTCCCATTCAATTTCAGTGAGTATCAAGTATTCGTAAAGCGAACCTTCCTGGTGACTCGAGACTCTGTAAACACAGAAGATTAGCCTCCTACTTATTGATTCACTGCATTGTGTGCTGTTTTGTTACACGTTCTGAAGATAAGCCCCTATTCCTCAGCTTTGTGAATCTCTTCACATGCAAACAAAGAAGGATAAATAGTTTTATCTGTTGCTGCAGATGGCTGGGAGACTGGATTCCTCCCAGACAGGGCTGGGGGGATGCAGCGCACATCTGAAACGCCACAGGCACAACCGAACACTGGATTCCCTCTAACTGTCAAGGACCTGCTGCTATCTGGCACACCAGAGCCTGTGAGTTTGCACTCAGGCATGAAGCTAGGTAAAACACACAAGGCAGAATAGGGAAAAGGTGAACTTGAGTGCAGATGAAAGGTGAACTCGATAGGTTTCTGACCATACAGGCACACAGAGCCGTTGATTGGATTTGTTACTTTCATGTCCGTTTGATATTCCAGGCCATAAATGCGACCCAGCAGTCCTACCAGGAGCTGGTTCTCACAGAGGATGAGAAACGACTACTTGCCAAGGAAGGACTGACTCTGCCAAATCAGTTCCCGCTCACTAAGGTACCGTCAGTTGGCAAATACACCATAATAGTAGAACTCAGTCGATAGTCTTTGTAGCTCAATGTTTCTGCTTTCCTCCCGTGATCAAGTACGAGGAAAGGATTCTGAAGAAAATCCGCCGAAAGATCCGCAACAAGCAGTCGGCCCAAGAGAGCAGGAAGAAGAAGAAACAATACATCGACGGCCTGGAGAGCAGGTATTGACTGTTGTGCTTGAACAAATGAAACAAAAGCGGAAGCTACGTGCGTCGAATCACGGAGTAAAAATCATAATCCGAGTTTATGAAATTTGCAGCTACTGAATACAACCCCCCCTGGCAAAATACCAGGTGGAAGTTCACTGAGAGTGGATTTGATTACAATCTGTTTTCTTTTACATGGTTCTTATGGGAAATTTGTGTTCATAGGATGGCGGCATGTAGCACACACAACCAGGAGCTGCAGAGGAAAGTCTTCCAGCTGGAGAAATGCAACATGTGAGCCAATCATTTACTTGGTAATCTTCACACTCCATACAGGCTCCTGAATTTTTACTTTTTACCCTGCTCTCTCAATCTCAGCTCCCTGATGGAACAACTGCGTCGGGTGCAGGCGATGGTCATGAATGGATCCAACAAACCGGCCCAGACTGGGACCTGCATTCTGGTGAGAGTTAAAAGAAGAGATATTAGCACATGAAAGATCCAGTCATACAGTAATCATGCTTTGGGAATTTAAAATCACACACATACAGTACATAACCCATAGCATTTTCTCTGGCACTTGCCACTGTTTTCTCTCAGTGCAAGTCAATGTGTTTTCACCACAAACATCTTTATATCAACACAAAACCAAAACGGACTCAAAACATGTTCTTGGTCTTATTTTGAATTATTTATCTGAACATGTTATTTCAAAGAAACAGAAATGTAAAAAAATAAAATTTTTGCAGCTGATGTCAATTTTTTTAAGCCAACCCCCCCCCCCCCCCTCCAATTATGATTCCCATACTAAAATATAATACCTCTTATATATTTATTTACAAAAAGACGTTTATACTGTGTAAGAAAAATAAGAAGCATGTTTGCAAAATGATTTTTTTTTTATGAATTAAACTGTATTACAATAAATTATTGAAAATGGTTTGGAAAATATTATCTATGCATTTAGATGTATAACCCTGAAGAGAAACATTTCCAATTTGAATCATTTATTCACAGATCCATAAATACTGTTCCAAAGTATTTATACAGAAAAAACTGCCTTACAATTCACCATAAACAATCCAAATTCAGCGGAAAGAAAAATTCCTTAGAAAGATGCTACACAAATACAAACTGTACACTGTAAGAGCGGGAAAGATAAAACAAGATTACATGTTGTAAATAATTTTTTTTTTAAAACTATATGCAGATTTGTTATTTCTTACTATTGCTATTTATTGCTATATGCTCTTAAAGCAATCATCAGTGTTCCTCAACATGAAGGAGGCTGGGGAACTAAGTAGTCACATAACAAGGAACTCCAATCTACAGCTACTTGAGAACATACCTCAAAAACAGACGTTACATCGAAGTTGTGCTTCACTAATGGCCTTCCGTGCTGCTCCGCTCAAGCCTTTCATCTGCCTCTGTCCCTCAGGTGCTGCTTCTGTCTTTCACCTTGATTCTGCTGCCCAATCTGAAGCCCTTCACAGATACCAAGGTCAGCCAGCATGGAGACTTTAGCCCATTGAGAGGTGAGTTTTCTGGCCGAAACATCTCCTCCATCCAGTCCTTGAGGGGAAAAACCCATTACAACTACCTTATATCCTCTCGATGCTAACTTGAGAGGAAAATGTCATGCTTGAAGAACAAGGGGTTCTTCAATCTGTGTAATGTATCATTTGGTTGACAAGCCATTAGGCTTGGACTGAAACCTTGTGACGGTTATTGGAAGTACTGAGAGAGGTGACGCAGACTAGAAGAATGGCAAACAGCTTGTTTCCCACACGTTGAATCAACGGCGTGGAAGAAAAGCTGTAATTTGTCCTCATCAAACTGCTGTCAGTGTTTCTGAAGGGAATCAATTCTTATTCTGCAGGCTAAGCGTAGGTCATGGTTAAAGTTAGGAGCACTTGGTCACAGTCTTGTTCGATTAGCGTCCTGTTGAGCACCGCAGCTCTTTTGAAGTGGATGGCTGAAGTTCAGGAAGAAAAGAAAAGGGGAAAACGTGTCAGAGCGTGACTTGTCTATGTTTATTTCCTCCACAGACATAAAATAACTAGAAATTCACTTTCTACTTCCTGTACTGTAGCTAGTCAAAACCAAGGTTGTGAGTTTGATTATGAGGGATTGACCATATGTAAATGTTAAAAAGTGTATGAATATCTTCACATTAGGGAACGTTTCTTCAGCTTAGGGCACTTTTATTTCACAAAGGTTTATTAAAAACAGATTTCAACTTTTTGGTCTATGAAGGTCACAACTTGGAAAGTTTAATCATGCTGTTGTAAATGATTTTTTGCTACTTTTCAAACGCCCTTCATGTACAGATTTTTTAAACCCTTGTCTAAAACCTATCATAAAAATATGAATTATTCCATTATTCCACAGAAAAAAATATTATAATCTTAATTACTAGTGAAATATTGCTTAACTATTAAATATTTATTGTGTAAAATGTTTTCTAGCAATTTTTTCAGGAAATTAGTGGATTCACTTCCACCATTTCATTTTTTTTTAAGTTATTGTACTTAATTACCAAGGAGATGATAGTGTCTGTAAAAAGCTTAAAATTAATTATTGAGACATGATGTGAGAAGAAACTATAGAGAAATTAAGGTAAATATTATTTGTGAACATCATATCATTTTCCAATAAGCAAATGATGCAAAATGTGTGAAAATACTATTTTTTTGTGTATTTATCATACAAAATGCTATCTCTGAAATGAGCCTTAGCAAGACAAAAGGAGTCATCCTTTTTTCCCCACAAAAACATAATGTTTATAAAGTAGGCTACTTTATGTTACAGAACACTAAATGCAAAACGCGATTTGGCGATGTGATGGGAATGACAATTTGGTGGGAATTTTCAGACATTTGATGAAAACGAAGACAGAATTATCTATGTATAGTATGTATAGTGGTCTATGTATAGACACTGTTGTTAATTGTTATTAATTAGGCCTACTTGAACTAGTGAGATTGTACAATTATTTTCCAAAGGTCCAAAAGTGCAAATATCAAGTGGCGTTTGTTTTAAAGAAGGATAGTACAGACACGCTTCTCACAAGGAGTTTGAAGTAACTTTCTTACATTTTCTTTAACCCCTTTCAGTTCAGTCACGGTCACTGCACAACCTTCAGTCTTCCCGCGTGCTGCGCGGCCTCGAGGATCCGTTCTCCGTGTCTGAGGACTCCAAAATGCTCCCGCGCTTCTCTGAGGATAAAAGTATGGCGGAGATAGCGTCGCTGCTGGGAAGACTTCACAGGAGACCAGAATTCACCAATTACGATTCTGAATCTCACAACCACAGTTTAGACCAGCATGATGACCATCACCATGGAGACCCCATCACTGGGCATGTAGCGACAGTGACCTTGAATCCACGACGTGGCTCAAGGCGGAGTCCTCATGCTGATGATATGTGAAGGGCAGAAGGGGATTTACCCGGGGATTTGTCAAAACTCCTTAAACAGCGCTTTTGAAGACGGGAGCCAGCTAACAGATTGCTGGAAGCTCTTTTTTCTTCTTTCTGCTGAAGTAATTTTTAAGAGATAGAGTATATAGCTGCTTATTTATATATTATCAAACTTTGGATAAAATAACAATTCCAAATTTTATCTGTTGATTTGGAATGCTGAAAATGCATTTTCTCTCATTTTAAACTGGCCAAAGCGGATAATCTTTCTTTTTCGTTAAAATGCAGTGGGGTCCAAACAAAATAAATGCGTGTTTTCTTAAGCCATAAACACACTGCATGATTTTCAGTTGTCCCAGACAAAAGATTGACATCGTGAAACAATCGTGGCCAATCAGAAATCGCAGCGATTGCTTCATGATGCCAGTCTTTCGTCTGGGACAGCTGAAAATCGTGCAGTGTGTTTCGGGCTTTAAACAAGGCAATTATTTTTGCAAGAATAACATGGCTGACTGACTGTAGCTACATTATTTTGCTTGTTACAAAGCTACAAGTGAAATGAATATGTGCACATGAAATATTGATATGGAATTATTTTACAGTTTTGTAGACTATTTTCTGAGGTAATTTTCACTACAATTGATAACAGAGATGCAAGATGGCGACCGTTGCATTTGTATGAAACAAAAGAGTGTGAAAGTAGTGCCGGTGTTGTGCCCATTTTCGATTCCCTGCCAAATTATTACCCCCCTCATTGAAATCGCTACCTGATTGCCTAATCCTAATCCTAACCCCTCCCCTACACCTAACCCTAAACCTACCAATACTAGGGGGGTAAAAATCTGGCAGGGGTCAGAATTCGGCACTACAACGGTTTCATTAATAATACACAGTGTTGGCATGGGCTGCGTCCGAAAGCTCTAAAATGCTGCCTTCGGAGGACACATTCCAAGGCAGGAAGGCATCAAGGCATGCCAGAATCCAAATTCTGCTTTACTTCCTGTCTCCAGAGGTACCTTCTTCTGATCGAATTTTGAAGACAGGTTGCCAACTGCTTTCAATTCAAAGTAGCTAAAACTGGTTGCTAAATGTCACTATTTGACATCATAATGGCAAATTCACTGATCTATATAAGGATGAATATAGATCAGTGGGCAAGATAAAAACTTAGATGAGTTTTCAAGAAGTTGCTATATTTGTCCCTAAACTTTAGAAAAAAGTCTCAAAAGGGGTGGGAAAGTAGCTAAATCTAGCTACAAAATCACTAGATTGGCAACAAGACAGCATAGATGTATCCTTTGCTACCTTTGAAATCCCACAATCCTGTGCGTTCCATTCCGTGACAGTTGAGCTAAAAAAATAAAGATGGCGTCTGAAAGTTGCGTTTGGTGCTCAGTTTGTGTGCAAATGTACATTTCTGACTAACTTTTTGCACTTTTGATGATATTTCTAGCGAGAAATCAGTATTATAGTAATTAAATATTCGTTTAGTTATCACCAAAACTCGTTCTATTTTGTTGTAGATCATTAAACCGTTACACTGCCTCAGAAGCCTGTCTGCAATCAGTTTCATGCCTTTGAGCAAAAACACTGCCTGTAAAGTCATTGCCTCATAAGACAAGTCACCAAGTCAGCTGCCTATAGGCTTTTGGACGCAGCCATGGAAATATCAGGTCGCTGGATGACGCGTTTGACCAAATAGAATCAAGTATTCAGAGCGTCGTGTAATAAAATGTACATACAAAAAATAACAATTTGAGTGAAATGTTGAAATAAAAATATGAATTTAAAAGTTCAATGCAAGCAATGAAATCAGAGTGTGTACAAATGAATTAACATGGTAAGTTTGAAAATGTTAAATATTTCATATTTATTTTACTTTTTTTAAGATTAAAGGTTATTAAATAATTGAGAAAAAAAATTCCCAGATGTGGCATCAGACGTTTGGACTCCATACTATATTATAGCTGTGATCACTAGAAGTTTGAACCATCTGCTCTGCCAATGTATTACTTGCACTACAGCTGAGGTGAATAATAATACAAAATCAGCTCATTCCAATTCATGAATTTTACATTTTGAATCAGCAAGTTTGTCCAAAAGTACTGCCTTGTGTTTGTCTTCTCTTTGAAGACAGTTTTGCTTTATGGGTATTAATCTGAATGCTAAAGTAATTTTTTATGGACTAAGAACAAGTTAGTGTGCATAAATTGCTTTTGATAACAAATGTGCTTTTTCAATAAAACGTTGTGTTGAATTGCCTTTCAACACTATTCTATGGGGTTGCTTTGTTGTTGCTTTTTCCAATAAATGTTGTAAAATACATCTTATGAAATGGACAACTCTCTGTCTTCAACTCTGAGTCTACGTCAACACATAAATGCCTTTCAGCACAATTTGGATGTCACGAGAGACAGAATGAGGCCAGTGCAGATGAGAAGAACAGGTGAACAACCTATCTCAGTAAAAACAAATACGAGCATCCTTGACAAATACAGTTTTTATGTGGCTAGACCCATTATCAATGTAAAGGCACTTTATAATCTATAAGAGATGCACAAATGATTAGATATGAAAGCAGTAGTTTGTGTAGATTTCTACCATATACGAATGAGTCAATATGTAAAGGTCAATTGGGGGGGGGGGGGGGGGGATACAAAAAAATGTATAGATTATGCATAATCTTCACTTGTGCTCAGTAATAATATAAAAATGTAAATGAGTGAACAGGTTCAGCAGTTTCTGATAAAGAATGAACTATTTTTCAAGAAGGCGTCCATCTTACTCAGTGCCTCTTTAATCATACGGAGAGATAAACTTGCATCTTTCATCCACAGGACTGCGGTGTATCTCTTCGCTTTATGTCTCTCTTGGGCCCCTGGCCTCCAGGTCCACACGTCTATTGCACCTGTCAGAGAGCTGCATTTTTACTTGATTAATCTGGCGCTGATTTGATGCACAATGCAATTCCTGGCTCAGTAATCTTCTAAATGAACCCAACAACTAAGACGAAAGACACCATAGTCTGAAATCAATAAGTTATCACTTTCATTGCGTGGATTTCTAAGTTATTTTCAAGATTTGTGGGTTGCAATTAAAAGTCTGTGAATGTGTGTGGGGGGGGGGGGGAGCTTGTGTGTGACTGAAGTTATCATGATGGAAAGAGAAAGACTGAATTAAATTGGAGTAATTGAATTGGAGTGAATTAAATTGGAGGTGGGCTCAGCACACGCAAGCACGTATAGAGTGAGAAAGATGAAGTGTGTGTGTGTGTGTGTGTGTGTGTGTGTGAGAGAGAGAGAGAAAGTGAGTGAGCGCGTGATAGATTTAGTTTTAAAATACAACATGATTAGATTGCATACTTTTTGTATATAATTATAAAAAATCAATAAATCGAAACTAAATGTGAAATAGCACTTATATTTTCAATTGCATTATTGATATTGTGTCAAAAGATTAAGTGACATACTGTATCTTGATTACTTCAAAAAGTACTCAAAAGCTTATATTTTATGTATTTTAAGCTGTTATGTGTTTATCCAAAATAACATTTCTGTATAAAACTAAATTTAAGTCATTGAGCTTCATCCATATGACTTTTAAAAACTTTAACATTCATTTAGTATTACGACCCACAGCACGTAAAAACTAGGTTTCATTACGCACAGCGTGTATGTATGCATCCGACATAAAAGCGGCGCGTGCCTCAGCAGCGCGCGGACGCACGTCATGCGCATCGGAGTATAAAAGAATGTGCGCGCGCTGCAGAGCGCACAGAGGTGCGCGCGAGAGAGGGACTGATGAGACGGCGCTCGCGCAGCCGGTGAAGTAATTACACATGCAGGCAGACAAAGTGCGGTGGTCACAATGAACTTGAGGTAAATTACATGAATGGATTCGTTTCTCCCTTTGCATCATTTCACCATGACAACGGACTGAGTGGGAGTCTGCCATGGAGAGGAATAACACCACACAAACTCTGGAGCTGGGAGAATGTGAGCACACACTGGACACCAGCGCGGCGCTGGACAACTGTACAGACACTGCCAGCGGGAACCTGTCTTTACGCTGCTGGCTGCATTTGTTGACAAAGGAGTCTAGTTCAACTCTACAAGGTGATGGGTCTAGTTTGGCTGTGCGTGTGATGATCGCCCTCATTTATTCAGTGGTGTGCGCTCTGGGACTTGTAGGTAACTCTCTGGCGCTCTACCTGCTGCACTCACGCTACCGGCAGAAGCAGTCTTCTATCAACTGCTTTGTGATGGGTCTGGCTCTAACCGACCTTCAGTTCGTCCTAACCCTACCGTTCTGGGCCGTAGACACAGCGTTGGACTTCCGCTGGCCCTTCGGCAAAGTTATGTGCAAAATCATCAGCTCGGTCACCACTATGAACATGTACGCCAGCGTATTTTTCCTGACCGCCATGAGCGTGGCAAGGTACTATTCCATCGCGTCCTCGCTGAAGATGCACAGTCGCCGAGCGGCGGCGGCTGCAGCCAAGTGGATCAGTTTGGGCATTTGGGTCGTCTCCCTGATAGCAACTCTCCCACATGCAATTTATTCCACGATAGCCCAAGTTGCGACAGACGAGGAGCTGTGCTTGGTCCGCTTCCCTGAAACGGGAAGCTGGGACCCGCAGTTGCTGCTAGGACTGTACCAGTTGCAAAAGGTCCTGCTTGGGTTTCTGATCCCACTGGTGGTGATCACCGTTTGCTATCTCTTACTTCTAAGAATCGTGTTAAGCCGTAGGATTAGTGGCGTGGCTGGCTCCGAAAGTGAGCAGGGGAGGCACAAGCGGTGCTCGAAGGTCACCAAATCGGTTGTGATCGTCGTCCTGTCGTTCTTCTTGTGTTGGTTGCCCAATCAGGCCCTGACTCTGTGGGGCGTCCTTATTAAGTTCGACCTGGTGCCCTTCAGCAAGGCCTTCTACAATGCCCAGGCATACGCTTTCCCGCTGACTGTGTGTTTGGCCCACACAAACAGTTGCCTCAACCCAGTGCTCTATTGCCTGATCCGCCGTGAATTCCGGGCCGGACTCAAAGAACTCCTGCTGAGGGCCACACCGTCCTACCGAAGCCTTGCCCGGCTGCTCCCACGCAAGGCCAAAGTAGCCGAGGCGCCTCCTGTACTGGTTCTTGTGCAGATGGATGTTTGAAAAAAGAGGATCCTTCACGTTCATCTTTGTTTTTGATTGACAGGACGAAGCAGGCGTGCAGAACGTCCTTGGGGAGCTGCCCCACTTTCCCTTCCGCTCGTTCAGAAACACTTTTGCGCATTTGTCTTTCTCTCTCAACTTCCACATACCTTTTGATGCGCGACCACTTTCACATGCACCTCCGGTCATCAGAGCCCTTGGGAATTCAGGACCAGTTCACCTTTGTTTGCTTTGCTGCATATTAGTAGCACAGCTTAAGGATTTTTCCCCCCAGACATCCTTCAAGGGAGAGATAAATTATCCATGTTTTTCAGGCTTTGAAAAAAGAAGAAAAAAAATGTTGAGATGTAGAAGGGTCTAGTCTTCTTATTTTATGAGATATAAAAAAAAAATGCGTGGGGGATCACTGGTTAACCCATCAATCATTCAGTACAGTTGTGTAGTATTTAATGAAGTTTCACACTTTGATTTGTCTTTCAGTGTATTTAAATCTTATGTTGTACAAAAAAACTAAACTAATAAAATATCTATCTATGTAGCTAACTAACAAAATAATAAGTTTGTGAATTAACATAGACCAGTCAAACTGTACAAGTGATGATGTGATCATTTCGTTTTGATTTAAACGAGAAATATCTCATCTCTTTTCAATTTGACATATAACTGTGTGTTTCTAATTCATTTAAATTAGTATAAAACCATATATTTTTTAATAAGTACACCACAATAGATTACCATATTCGAGCCATTAAGGGATAGTTCATTAAAAAAAAAAAAAAAATGTCAATTAACTCACTCTCATGTCTTTTCAAGATAACTTCACTTCCAGAAAACACTAAAGGAGTTGTTTAGTAGAATGTTCAAGCTGATGGAGACCAGGGTTAAAAAAAGGGCAAAAGCAACATAAAGCATAATAAAATTTGTCTACAAGACTCAAACACTATTTTTAAGCCGTATGAAATCTTTTGTGAGGAACAGCCTGAAATTGAAGCCAGTACAGATTTAAAATCTCACCTGAGAGCAGTAGTCACCATTCACTTTCATTTTGACAAAGAGCAGTTTGAACATTCTGCTGTAAATCTCTCCTTTTGTGTCAAACAGGTTTTGAAAGATATGAGCTGGAGTAAATAATAACAGAAAGTGATTGCTGAAATCTTTCAGTTGGCTATATCCTTAGGGACTTCATCAAATAAAACAGCTTTGGCATAAAATATCTTTGTAGGAACATACTGTACAATAAATCATTTTGGGACTCTAAATCCCCATTCCTAAGCCATCAAACAGAATAAAAAATCAATCTGAGATAATTAGTTATATGGGTTTATTGACAACAAAATGTGAGGCAGAGTTAAAGAGTGTTAGCTCAATAATGACGCTTTTTTATTTACATTTGTCAGTTATTCTTTCATCCTAAATATATTCTTGCATCGTTTCACAGTCAATATACCTTACAATGCCATTGTGGGCTTTGAGGCTTTATAGTGATTTGGTACCTTCTAATACACACACTTGCGCATGCCTAGCACGCAGGGAGAATATCTAATAATAAAACGATTTTAGCCTGGCATCATTAATCATTAGTCCTGCAATCTTCTGAAACTCTTCCAAGGACATTGTTCCTCTGACCGAACCTTTTCAGATGAGACAAATTTGACCATTTAAGCCACTTTTCGATGGTTTATCTCCTCAATGACAATGCCAGGTCACGCTTTAGGGAAGACTGGGGCAAGTTGTCACACATTTTTCAATTTTTATCATTATTGTACAGGAATAAAAGATACAGTTCTTTAAACACATACTGACGTTTTGATTGATATTTTAATCACACTATATTGGATAAACTGTAACAGGATTTTCTGAAAAAATATATATTTAATATCATTCTGATATATGCATAAGCAGTTGTTGCTTAACACAAAGAACAATAATTAGAAATGCAACTCATAACTATACATTTATACCTCTTACATTTGACAGCTTGCAACCTTTATGAGTTGACCCTCATTGTCGTGAAAACACTCCTGTGACCGATGGAAACTATGGCTATATGTTTAATTATTAATCTATGACTTGTTACCATAAATTAATATATAAAGAGCTTGCATCTGTAAGACAGAATCACCCCAGCTGTGAGTTTCTCTATCTAGGTGTTGAGGGCATGCAGATGAGCTGGTGCGAGAGACCATTAATGAGCCAAACTGATTTAAAGATCTGTATCTGAACTCAACTGTGCTCTATAATTATACTTGCGGTGACATTTTGGCCCAATGTCGGAGTCTGTGGTGTGCTTTGTTGTCAGTATATTGAAGCCCTTCGGGTGTGCTTTGCTTGCTGAACTTACTTTAATGTCTGTATGAAGTGTTATAATATTATGTTGTTTGTAAAAATATATATTATACTAACAAAATTTGCAAAAAACTCTTTTAAGACAAATAAATCTAGCATACATTTTGATAAAACAAGGTTCAAATGATGTCTTAAGGTGTAAATTATCACAGTTTACACACACATATACACACAAATAATCGAATTAACGTTTTGAAAAATATTTCATATCAGCGTAATAAAAAAAGTCTCTTGTTCGATTATGGCTATTTCTAAACTGACGCTGGTAACTGAAATCTGCATCCACACCGCTAGATGTCAGTATCATTTCAAGACAACGTCAATATTATATATAAGAAAATCATATCGTTAAAATCAACTTAATAAAAATATATATTGTTGATTACAGGTACAGCATTTCAAAAACAACACTTGTAATTGAAAACTTTCGCTGGTGTGGATTCAGTGGACACTATACTATCCCTTGAGGCCACAGCAGGGGCCTCCTGGGGTTTGTGGGCCCCCTGAACAGCATATTTACTCACTGTCCCCTCGGTAGAAACCGGGTTCCCTGCGGTAAAAAAATGCAATGATGTTATGCAACTGGTTTTGTAGGTCACATGATGAAGACAACAATGCGAATGAAGTACATCCATAATAAATTCATGCTATAGGCTAAATTCATACTATGTAGAACATACTTTATTAACAGTCATGAATTGCGTTCTTCATCAAATGTAGTATCTGCTTAGTATCAGTTTTGGTTGCAAATGTCGTTCCTTATCAAATGTAGTAGGACTGTCTTCTCTAACAATATTGGAAGTTGGATGCTCTTTATAGTAGGCTATGTGGAGACATCTATTAGCATTAGCATTTAGCATTAGGCATCACAATAACATTTGCAGTCCCTTACTCTTCACTAACAACCATCTGCTATAAATATTAGCAATAAATTTTGCATGCAATTAATACATGGCTAATTTTGAATGGCAGTCAATGAAAAAAATATACTTTTTAGAATCAGGTGGTGTTGTTAAAGCATCTACCAACAGCAGCTAGCATGACTATGCTAACCAGCTTAGCTCCTTCAAAGTAAAACAAACAAAACAAACACAGAATGTACCTTTAAAACTTTAAGACTTGTGAAAGACAGATTTACAGTCCCATTGTAATCATTAAAGTTGAGCAAAAGCAAGCCAACTCCAACAAAGTATGCACTTAACAAAAGCAATGCACTTAACTTTGAAGAGTATCTAAAAAATAAGGAACACTCGCTCCACAAAGCAAAACCTGGATATGAGTTTGAAGATAATGGCTTTCTATTCTTTTGACTGGGGCAACATACACTCTCCAGGCATGGTTAATTGCATAGTGTGTTATTATGGGATGGACCGACAGCACAGTTGCCTAGCAACAAGCATTTTAATGTTTCAGCCGGACAAAAAAAATCAGCCCCGCCACCTAGTTTGAGGGCAATACCCCCTCCTTTCTGTAATTGAATTTCGCCTGCTGGACGTAAAATAAATGACTGATCCATTTTTCTCTTTTGTGTTATTGTCAAAAAGTTTCAAAATCATTGTAGTTTTTGTCACACAAGCTGTAAATATGGTATGTATGCCTTTCAGTTAGGCATTGGGTTTTTGATTTTTTTTTTAAAATCTGTTTTGTTTTCCTGCCGAGGAAGATAAAAATAGCCGTCAATCATCAAACATATGTATGCTCCATTTTCCTGTTGGATTTGTCAAAAACACTAGGTGGCACATGTTCAGTTTAATAATACTCTGTAAACAGAATGTAAATATCTGAATTGCCTCTTTTTTTGTCATTTTGTACAATTTGTTTCTAATTTATTCAGCTGAATACCAGAATATACTGAACAACAAAAGTGAAATACTACACACACACATACAATATTATTATATTGAGGATATAAAATAATGTAATATAATATAATATAATAAAATATTCCATAAATAATAGAAAATAATTAATAAAAGTGTGTTATTTTAGTATTACTAATATATGACTATGATATGAACAGCGGTATTATTAAAATGTTAGATTAGCTTTTATTTTTATATTTTCATTTTCAGTTTCTGGTTAACTTTATTTTTACTTCAGTTTTTTGTATATTCAGTAATTTTGTATTTTTACTACTTCAGTTGAGCTTCAATTACGCTTTTTGCATCTAATATTTATATTTCCTTTTATTTGAATTTTTTTATTTATTTATGTTTAAATTTGATTTTCAACAGCTTTAGGTGATGATTAATGAAAAATTATTGAAAATTAATGAAAAAAATCAAAATATTATTGTGTTGTTCATTTAAAGATTATGTAAATAGAAAATGGAACTGGAAGATGAATTTACATTGAAGTAAAAAAAACAAATGCAAAGGGGAGACTTTGTCGCCTTATTTTAGATACCTGTCACTTTTCTGAATCACCACTCTAGACATTAAAGTGAAAATTTTAAGTTCAACAAAAAGATTATTATGATCTTGGTGGTTAGGAGGGCCAATAATGGTCACGCTGAGACTCCTTCTGAGGCGCTACTGTTGAGGACCACAGCAGGATTCACATCCTCATGTTTCAAAATCTGAAAACTAGCTGCTGGCGGTCTTATTCTTTATGAAATTCTATACTATGATTCATTTATAGGCCTCTGTGCAGCACTGCAGTCATTGAAATTCAACGAAACGATGAATTATGAAAACTGTCTGCGCCTAGTTGAGGTAAAATGTAAGGAAGCGAAAAACTTTTGTGTTAATGAGGCAAACTTTGTGAGGTTTAAGCGCCAGAAAATGAGAGAGGGAGAGGAGAGAGCATACCGAGCATGAGAAAATCAGAGATAAAAAGAAAATCAAAGGTGATTCAGCACTGTGTGACGTCAAGTATTGATTTGGGGTCCATCAGTCAGAGATTAAGCGACTGCATTCACAAAGGCATCCTGGTTTTAAGTTGGAGTTGATTACACAAAATGCTTGCAGCATTCCTGTTATACACTGATTCTGACTATGTATCTTATTCCCTGTATATCTGGCGAACGGCACCATGCTCTGAACCTCCTGCCTGTGACCTTTCATTAGGCCTGTTTGAGCTGGCTGGGAGAATTACGATGGTTAATTGTTTCTCATTAATGGCTGATTAGGACCTTCGAGGGGAACCAGGGGAAAACTGACGTGCTGGACACATGCACACTTACACAGTAATTGAGACCAGGGCTAGTTGTCACAGTTAACTGCAGGTTTATTGTTAGAAAGTCAGTTTTCATAAAGACACATGTTTTAAAGTCGTGGCTACAAAAAAGCTATTGAACATTTCCACCGTTATTCACAGGGAAAAATTATGCAGTTTATTTGACACATGCTGATCAATAGCGGGGCATGTTGTCACAATGAAGCTTGTCATTAAACAATCTGTTATTATAGGCTTTAGGATGAATAGGTAAAGCACTAAAAGAACAAAGGCAACAAATATTTTCATTTAATAACTAAATGCATAAGTAATAAATGTTTTTGTACGAACTGCTTTTCTATTAAAAAGTGCCCCCATGAATAAAAATATAGTATTAAAAAACAAAATATATTACATATTAAGTTGAATATATATGAAATAATAAATAAACATACTTCACTTTAAATATATAATTAAATGTCATTAATAATGTTTATGCTTAATTAATTTTTAATCATAATTCAATTATATATATATATATATATATATATACAAACATACATATATATTTTATACATTTATATTGACTATTAATATATTTTTGCTATATAATTGAAATTAAATTAAACAATTGTAAAAAATAAATTATAGTAAATATAAAATTAAACAGTTTATCAGTTTATCATTTTTATAACTTTAATTGTAATTGAAATATATTGAATTGTAATTTTATAACTTTAATTGTAATTGAAATATATAATAAATGTGATACATTTACACACACACACACAAACAAATGATATAAATTCAAATATTTTTAATTATTAATATAGTATTTAGTATATAATTTAAATAAATGAAACATTAATTGCAAAATAATATACAGATAAATATATAATTTAACAATGTATAGTTTTTACATTTCATTTATTTTTAATTGTGACATATATATATATATATATATAATTTTTTGTATCTATATTTTTTATGAATCTATAAAAATAATATATAAAAAATATATATATCATACATAATATATCATACATTTTTATGTATTATAAATATATACTTACGATTATATACAATTATTTATGAATTTATAAAAATAATTAAAAATATACATTTCTAAAAATGTTAGATAGATAGATAGACAGACAGAGAGATAGACATATTATAATTTATATATATATATATATATATATATATATATATATATAGTAGCCCCAGTCTTTCTTACACATAACCACACACATATCTGCACTCACACAAACCCCCATCAAGCAGTTCTATCTCGACCCCCAGACGAGGTCCTAAACTTAATCTGACACGTGAGCCTGTGGGATCTATTGAAGGGAAGATAGAGCCACGCTCTTCAGAGACCCAGACGATACGCCTTGACATAAGTGGATCATGTGAAGGAGATCCATCAGGCGAGGCTCAATAGGATTGCCTGCTTCACAGATACTCAAAGTCACTCAAAAATCAAGACGCAACTTGGCGCTACTTAGCTTTCCAACCAAGAGGTGTCAATGATAAATGCTATCTGCCGTGACCCAGCCTAATGCACTCCATGGCAGCCTTTTCACAGTCTTGATTATTTGGCGAGCCGGAGTGGCGGCTGAGTATTTCTGCAACGCGTCCTGAATGCCGCATCCCTCCCTCAGCTTCCGCACCTGCACCGGCGAAGTCCAAAACCCCCAGAAGTCCAGGAGGAAATTCAATTACTTACTCTCGGCTCGAAGAATGAGCTCATCTCCATATTTATTAGGATACTGACCAAGCAAAGTCCTCGGCGTTCTATTACGTTTATTGTTCTCTAATGTGTTCCCACAAACTCTTTTCATTTCAAATGTGACACAGGCGCTCGGCTGCCACCACTCCTCTCGAGATTTCTCAAGGGCCCGGAGAGGAACTTTGATGGGGCTTGAAATGAAAACCTCAATGGTTTTCAAAGAAGTATAGCGACAAGCTCCTTTCTCCCACACACTCCTACCTACTCCGGCTGAGTGGGAGAGAAGCCATGATCAACCAAGACATGAGGGCTCTGTCTCTGTGACTCAGAAAGCCTTTCTAGCGCCAGTGATTTCAGGCGCCTTTATTCTCCTGAATGCATCCGTATCTAAAAACAAGCTTTCGTCGGAGTGCGTCTTTTATAGTCTGATGATATGAAGCACTGCAATAACGAACGGAGGAGAAGGATGGAGCGATATTTCTCGACTCTGCCCTATTTTCACGTCAATTACGCCGAGTCTTCGCTTTCTGAGATATGGGCTCACAATTACCATGTGTCAGTTAGGCATGGCGAGGAAGACTCATTCAATCAATCACCTCTCCAACAAACGGTCCAAAAAATCCCAAAGCAGGTGGAAACAAAGCCTTTGAAGATGCTATTGAGTAGCCTTGAGAGCAGGTGCTCAGAACCGTCGAGTCCATTTAAATTGATATTTCAGCCAGGTGGATTTTGAAATTGTTCTTACAAAAGTGATTGTAGGCAAATGCTAGCCTACACACACACACACACACACACACACACACACACACACACACACACACACACACACACACACACACACACACACACACACACACACACACACACAGAGCTGGGTAGACATGAAGTGCATTAAACATTACATTACATAAATAAGAAATAACATGAATTTTAGCATTTTAATGTGTTTGAAAGACAAAGACATAGTGATACATGGTTAAATAATCCACTGAGTTTAAAAAATAATTTATCAGTAGCTGATGCAATGCTGAAACACTTATTAAACCAGATTTTTGTAAATCCAGTGGTCAAATGCTGTGTAGCTTCCTGATTAATGACTGGTCTTTGTGTGAATGTGCACAAACCTGGAAGACTTTCTGAGTGTACATGAGTGGTAGGCTATTTTAGAAAGGAACATTTAAAAGATGAAAAAGTGGAATTAGGGAGAATCTAATTACGTAATCCAGATTGCATGTAATCAGTTACTACTCGGCTCTGTATATATATATATATATATATATATATATATATATATATATATATACACATATACAGTATACTGTATATGTGACCCTGGGTCTGGACCACAAAACCAGTCATAAGTAGCATGGGTATTTGTATCAAAATCATTAGGATATTAAGCAAAGATCATGTTCCAGGAAGATATTTTGTAAACTTCTTACCGTAAATATATCAAAACGTCATTTTTGATTAGTAATATGCATCGCTAAGAACTTCATTATTTTTTTTTTGCACCCTCATATTCCAGATTTCAAAGAGTTGTATCTCAGCCAAATATTGTTCTAACAAACCACACATCAGTGGAAAGCCTAATTATTCAGCTTTCAGATGATGTATAAATCTCAATTTCAAAAAATTTGTTTTGTGGTCAACATTTTTTTTCCGTACCAATGCAGCAATTTCCATGAAACTTTGACCAGATGTTGGTAATACCACAAGAAATTTGCACAGATAAAGAAATCCCATTACAATCCATAAAAAGGTTATATTCAATAAAGTTGAACGACACAGGAAAAAGTATTGAACACGCTAGGAATAAGACAGCAGCTGAATTCAGCTGTTCCACCTCTTACCTGTGCAAATTAGAATCAGCCAGGTTGGTGCATGTTGATATTTCTTCATCTGTGTAGATTTCTTCTGTTAATACCAACATCTGGTCAAAATGTCATGGGAATTGCTGCAGTGTTGAATGCTTATTTGCCACACTGTATATATATTTACAAACACACCAGTGATATTTTAATATATTGAGAGACTATTGCAGTTTTTATTAATATTTTTATTTTTATATTTTCTGATTTCATTGATTTATTTTTTTAGTGTAGTACATTTTTGTCATTGTTATTAGTTTCTGTTTTTTTCAATGTCTATATAATGTTTAATCATTTTTTAAGTTTTAGTTTTAGTCATTTAAGTACATCAAGTTAAACTAAATACAAATGGAGAAATATTACCTTGGCAACAAGCTGGATGAAAATAAATATGTATTTAAAAAAAAAATATTTCTTTAAAATAGTGCTGTCAAACGAGTAATCGCGATTAATCGCATCCAAAATAAAAGTTTTTGTTTACATAATATATGTGTGTGTACTGTGCATATTTAAATACAAACACATGCATGTATATATTTAAGAAAAATATGTTATGTTTATATAGTAAATATATTTATATATAATATAAAATATAAGAATATGAATATATAAATGTATAAATATGTAAATATTTTCAGAATATATACTGTATGTGTGTGTATTTATATATACATAATAAATATACACAGTACACATATAATGTAAACAAAAACGTTTATTTTGGATGCGATTAATAATTTGACAGAACTAATATATATATATATATATATATTTAATTTTATTTTTTTGAGAAAGCCACAGGTGGCATGGATTTCCGTGTAATGGACAATTGCCCAGATACTTTCATTCAATACCTCCCAATTGTCGAATTGTCATTAAACAGTCCACAAGGACCAACAATGAGACATTACAGCTGTGCATGTACAAGGCATCTGTGAAATTACTTTAGCCTCATTAGGTTCATAAATAATGTATCTAAACACTGGCCTATTTGGCCGAGCAGTGGAAAGCTGACCTTTCTCGGCTGCCCCCGGCGTCGATAGCGATCGTGTCCAGCACAAAGACAATAACGGGGCTGAAATATCACCCAGCGTCCCTGCCTTATCTTCGTCTCTCACCGTGCTTTGAGTCAAACGCAAAAGTCACCATCAGCAAAGACAGCACAGCCTTCAACCTTCGCGACGGATATCAGGCCCGGTTAAGTCAGTAGAGAGAACACAAAACCAAGCGAAGCTGCCACACCTGTGGTGACCTGGTATCTCTCCACAGCATTCAAGCTGTAAATGGCTAGTCTGGTGCTTTGCGTGATTGCTTGACCTCTGGGCTCGTGCCAGCAGGGAGCGAATCTTCCTACGCTAGCGCGAACAATCTAGCGGAAATGACAGTGGGCGGAAAGTTGGTACACATCAGGCTGATTAGCTTTGACTTGCTGAGAGCATTTTGCAGTACTAAGGTGTTCAGCTAGTGTAATCACATAGTACAATGTGGTGACTCAATGAATTTATAGACTGGGGGAGTAGAACTTGAATAACCTATATAGCGCACTAGCGACTAGCGTGAGGATGTAGCTGAGTAAACACTTTGTTAAATATAAGTGCATGTTCTGTGTTTATTTAGACCTACACATTGAAATGGGGAAAAAGTAGAAAATTGTGTCATTGTACATATTCACCCTGCATGTTGTTCCAAACCCATATCACTGACTTTCTTCTGAGGAACACAAGAGAAGACATTCTGAAGATTAAAGCTTTCACTCTTCAAAAGAAAATACCATGTGACTTGTGCAAAGCCTATGGATGGGAAACATAAGGAGTTTAATGATTCTGGTTTCTTCGTTCCTTTAACAATATCTTTGAATCTGAGGAAAAATCCGTGCTTAAAAAAAAACAATAGCAACCATAACAGAAATGCTATGCCTGCTACAATAATAATGTCTTTTAAATTGTATTTGGGGGGTTTGGGTTTTTTCACAAGAAGCATTAAACACGTAATTCGCAAGTATCATGTTCAATTAAAAGTTTGAATGGATTTAGATCCCTAATATAGAGCAATAATCATTCATGTTTGTTGAGGCTGAAGCAACTTCATATTTTTTTAATGAAACAAACAAGACATTAATAAACCATGGCTGGTGAATCCACGTTAACATGTGTATTTATCAGAAAATTTCGGCTCACCTGGTTCTCATTATCCTCAGCTGTCCTCATGCAAACAATGGGAACGTAATTGGTGTTGATAGAGTGTTGCCATCGGAATATGAAAAAGACATGGAGAGCGCACACCGCATGTTTTATTTAGTTTGGACACCTGTAAGTATAAAATTGAAAACTGACTCTGTTAAATTAGTCCCATATTTCATTTTTTTCTAAATCCCTGCAGTCTTATATCATATGAAATTCTGTGCTGAAAATAAGTGGAAAAGTTAGGAAATGACATCTCGGCCTTGAACGGCTAGAAGACGCAAGCAAAAGCAGAAGCTCGAGCTGTCAGGGGAATGCATTTCCATATATTTGATCAGGCATGGCCAAGACAGCATGACCCCCAAGTTTAATCTAATATGCTCGCACGAACGTTCAATTGAGTGCCAGATCCTCTTTGACCTACAGAAATCTGCAAATCCAACCATCTCATTCCCAACACTTTATCTTATCTTTTTGTTCTTTTTCTTAAAAAAAAAAGTCACAAAATGAAGGTTAAAGCGACTGTTCATTTAGAATAATGAGTCTGTTCTGTCATTGCCTGAAATCACAGCGTCTGAAATTTGTATCTCCTCTTTGCCCTCTACAACAAATGACCATTTCAATAAGCTTTGTCCTGGTGTTCAGACCTGTAATCTAATGCTAATCTAAGTTGTGAAAACGTAGCACATACCCGAGACCCCTTCATTTAATGCTTTTATCTCCTGATGGTGCAAGTGATTGCTGTATTGTATCTCCAAAGTCTAGAGTCAGAGGATTCACTGCTAGCAAAAGACTTTCTCTGCGGGATGAGCTGTGCTTTTAAAAGTCTTTTAAAGGGATAGTTCACCTAAAAATGAAAATTATGTTATTATTTACTTACCTCATAACGTTTTAAACTAACACGACTTTCTTTCTTCAGTGGAACACACACACACACACACACACACAAAAAAACGTAAATATGCACAAGATGGACATGTTTGACCGTTGTGCTCACATTTTTTATTTTGCAGAGTCTCATGCATAACACGGCACTATAAAACACGGCACTCAAGTATAGTTCAACTTGTAAAAAAAACAAAAACTTTTTTTTTTGCATTCCACTGCCCACGACTCGCGGTTTTAAACGCACAAACAAGTTCTGGGTGAATCATCCCCTAGGGGTCGTTCACACAAAACTCATTTTTGCATTTGACTTGGCTGATTTTTATGGAAGCCCGTTTCTGCCACTGAATAAAAAAATAAAAAAGATAATTGCAATTTTTGATCTCAGAATTGCATGATACAAACTCGTAAATCGCAAAAAAAATTATATTTGACTTTTTTCTCGCAATTGCGAATTAAGGCAGAATTGTGAGACATAAACTGGCAATTCGGAGAAATTTTCAGTCTTTTTTTCTCCCTCAGAATTGGACATTATAACTCGCAATTGCGAGTTTATATAATGCAAATTTGAGAAAAAAAAGAATTGCGAGATGTTAAGAAAGTCAGAATTGTGAGATAAAAAGTCACAATTACCTTTTTTATTCTTTATTCAGTGGCAGAAACGGGCTTCCATAGATATTCCATTATTTCTATTTAAATATGCTAGATTGACATGACCGTTGCACTCATGGCGTTTGCAGTGTCTTGCGCATGACACAACATTCTAAAAATGCATACTGAAGTTTAAAAAGGTAAACTTAAAAAAGATCTCTAGACCCCACTTTTTTTAATCCATCTGCCGTGCTTTTTGCATTCCACTGCACTGCATTTCCATTGTTTTTTTATATAAACATGCACTAGGCATACGTGTTTGACTGTTGTGCTTGTGTCTCATATTTTCCAGCATCTCACGCATGACATGGTGTTATAAAAACGCAGCACTCAAGTTAAAAGTAGTTAAACCTTTAAAAAACACATCGCTATAACTTGTGTTTTTGTGTGTGTTCCACTGCCCTGCATCTCACAGTTTTAAAAAAGTGCCTGTGGACCTTGTTTTTTTCATTCCAGTGCCCTGCATCTCGTATTTTTAAATGGAAAAACACATCCTGTGTGAATCTGTCCTTAGTGATCTTGATCTTTCATGCTTACGCTTCTTAGTATAGCTTATATCTTCAAGTCTATGCTCTTCTATACTTCACAGTAATGTAAGGGTTAGGGCTGTTTTAGAAAAAAATTTTTTTACTTTGACATACCATCTTCAGAAGATTTGCTTTTCTGGTGTACGTCCACTCTGCAGCCATTGATCAAGATATGAAAAGATGTTTTCAGTCAATGAGTTATTAATATTTTATCACAGTGAATCATTTATGAATTATGCTCGGCCCAGAATGCTCAGAATGTCCTAAATTGTGTCTGTCAGATGATTCATGGTGTGCGTAAATGTAGGACGCAATCTAGTATACCGAAACTAACAAATATACAGAGTGATAGATCATCTCCATGCTTGATAAAGAACTTAATTTCAATTTCCCGTGGTCTTAAATTAGTGCATAAATTGAACAGATTAATGATGCTGTCTGACTGTCTGTTATGAAAAAGCATTCTTGGGAAAAATACGAGAAACGTACAGAGGAAAAATATGAAATCAAGATAAAAATAAATAAATAAAACGGTTGAGGTTCTATTGGCGACAATGGAATGAAAATAGAGAAGACTGAAATTGTTGTGACATTACAGTGTCATTCAATCTAGCCATTTTACCTTCCATTAGAGAGAATGAGTTCCATCATCAAACAAGGAAAGTGTAGAGGACTGTCATTGCTTCTGCAGGCACTGAAAGTGCCATCAAATTTCACTGTAGCCTTAATGGTCTATGGGGGAAAACACTGAAATGGAATGATATTTCTGTTTTATATTATATACTGTATGGCTAAATAGTAATTTGGCCAAAACCAATACTCCCATTTACTCGTTGAGGGATTTAAACATAGTGGAAGAGCGATGGTTGAGATGATGTTTTCAAACTCAAAAACCAAAAAGTGTTGCTACTTATTCAGTTTACTTAATAAAATTCACTTTTTTGGAACATTTAGTAACAACATAATCACATTTCGTGCAATCCACTTAAATGAGCAAAATAAAAGTCTGCTTAATCCAGTTGTATTGGAACTGCATTAGTAATTTTTGTTGGTACAAACTGCAACTCAGCAGGGCATTGCCAGTTCCCAGCATGCTTTGCATGCAAATGGATGGGGAGAGTAAATGTTGAAATTAAGGGTTATTTGATGTGATGGAAAAAATAGACTTGGAATCTTGTTAGTATTGAATGTTGTTCTGTTTGTTACCATTGAGATGATGAGGGGAGCATTTAATACATATAATATTAAATATGAATACATACTCATATATATTTAACTATATACATTTTACATAATTATAATAATTTAATTTTACATACTTTTTTAGAAAACCTATGACGTGTACAACCACAAAACAACGGTTACTGGATAAATGGATAATCTCTGTTTTTGTGGGTTTAGAAAAAAAACAAAACACTGAAATACTCTCACTTTCCCATCTCTGGTCCCATGCGTTAGTTTTCAATGCGGATTTAGAAGAAACATGAAAAGCCAGGGTGAGGAAGTAGAAAGAGAAAGTTAAAGGTGGGTTGGAGAGAACGCCAGGTCTCTGGGGAGAGGAAAAGGGGGCAAAGATGTGTAGCGTCTGGATGGATGCTTAAAAAAAAGATTAGAGCAAAAAGGATGAAAAAAAGCAGCAACAACAGAGCCGCATTCATTTTCTTAATGGTGCCTGAGCCTCTGACCCAGGGCAAAGCCGTTGGGGTTTCAGGGGAAAACAAGGCCTCAAAAAAACAATTCTGATGGACCCCATCCCTTCCTCGTCACTTTGGCAGGACATCAGCGATGGCAGTTGACCTTTTCGTCCTGCCTAAAGGCGGCAGAGGTTTGCTTTGAAGCTCAGGACGGATGCAGACAGAAGACTTTAATTATGCCCTGATTAAATGGGAGTCTTTACACCGCAATGGCGTTCGCTCATTGCCTCCTTACCCCTCGATACTTAATCAGCAGCTGTCAGGGAGCCTGTGGATCAAAGACACTGCAATTTATCAACAGCAGCACACGGCCTCCCCGCAGGTCAGACCCATGGGGGACCATCCGGCCCCCTCGGTTCCACATGCACAGGCCCCTCCAAAAAAAAAAAAAAAAAAACGCGAAAAAATACAGGGGTTATTAAGGATAATGCATTTCAGCGGCACAATGAAAGTAAGTGTGCCAACAAGCTGTCATTCATGTTTGCTGAGTAAACGACATCTCGTCTGCGCTGACAACACAATGGAGGCCCGGGGATGGCACATTGATTGCGTTAGCCGGAGAAAAGGATGCACGTAATTCACCAGATGTATGTGCGCATGTACCTATGTGAGAGTGATGATTGCTATTCATTGTAATCTAGTGCCTTGTCCTTGACAGCCCTCTTAAGAGATTGCAGTCGAGCTCCCAGAGGGCTGCGCTGAGGATGGGTGCAAATTGAATCCGCTGGCAACGATTAGCGATGGAGCAGGCATGATGCACTTCGGCCGTGTCCCTTTTCCAGATTAAATGTGCCTTTGAAGTTCACCTGACACATTCGTTTGTGACCGGGGGATAAAATGGCTCGAATGGACTTCGGAAAAATATACCGCTGAGAAGGAGAAAAGTATACAATGGAAACAAACATCATTTAATATCGATTCACTCTCTTCAAGGACAAACATGCTTACTGATTAGGCTTTCTAAAGCATTTGAACAAAGTTGAGGATTATGAAACATTTGGTTTATAAAGACATCTGGCATTCGTGACTTTGTTGAGGTTTACACTCTTTAAAAAAAAAGTTCCAAATGTGATGCCAGATTAGAATCTTTAAGTGAACAGTTCTTTTTGTCCATGGATGTTAAAGATTCTTCATGGAACCATTGATGCCAATAAAGAATCCTTATTTTTTAAAGAGTGTAGAATTTCTCACTAATTATGTTCTGGAATTGTTTTACATTATGTTTTAAAACCAGGGGCCAGTTGTTCAAAAAGTTTAATCTGGATCAGAATGATCTGGATTTGGAAATCCCACGTTTTGCTATCCAGGATCAGGTAACCCATCTTACTTTAGTGTCGGTTTTTCAAAGAATAATTAGATTGGATCACCCTGATCCAGATACACACTTTTTCAGATGTCCAAATCTGGATTACTAGTGCTCTACGGAGCCCCTAAAGGGACATGGTGATGGGGAAAAAAATGAGATGGGGGGAAAAAATGCTAATGTTTTGCATTCTAGTTTTGCATTGCATTTACACAAATAACTACTTCTGACTGGTCCATCTCTGATGATTGTGCCAATGTAGTTTACAATCAGTGATTTAAAAAACAAAACAAAAAGCTTTAAATTAAATATAATATTTTTGTTTGATATTGACAGCTGTTTGGGGATTTGGTGATATATTACATGCTACAAATGTTGTATTTTTGTTGGAACAGTTTTAAAGTTTTATTACATTTTTGTTCCTGAAATCCACCCTTCTGCTGGGATCAGAATAATATTTTTTTTTGTGATCAAAAGTATCCCAATCTTACTAAAATATTGTGAATAACACAAACTGAGGATTTAAACCAGATCAAAACCAGGATTGGATTTTTTTTTATCCTTTTTTTTTTTTTTTTTTAAACAACCCATTTTCAAGATTTGATCCAATCCGATGGCCAAAATCCGATCAGATCACATTTGCACAACTGGCCCCAGATCCAAGGCTTTGATAAATATTGTAATTTGTTAAGTTTGAGATTGAGACATCAGCTCTGTTTTGTATGCAAGTAGAAATCCTTGGATTTAGACTTTACACAACTATTTTTGGCCTACATCACCTTCAATGCTAGAATTAGTTTGTGTGCTCAGCCTATGTCGCTTTAAAAGTTGTGATGAAATGGAAGTAGCGACAGATCTTTTCCGTCTTTATTGGAATATATATGATGTACATGGTATGTTGATTAAAGATGAAATAATAATAAAACATGCATGATGAACCTTTCACAATTACATTAATAATATGCATTTAGAAAAAAGTGTGAAATTTAATTTAATTTGCAACTTTGGTTTATCTGTCACAGCTTAATAGACTCATATTATGAGCTTTTATTGTACATTACAGGAATTTATTATGTTGCTCTGTATTTCAGCAAATATTTTCTTAATTTCCATTAGTAGTCATAAAACATTTCTCAACATATCTAAAGCTGCCATTCATAAAGGCTTGAATAATGACTTCAAAGAGAATGCAGAAATTTACTTAAAGGGCTAGCTCACCCAAAAATGTTATCATAATTTACTCACCCTCCACTTATTCCAAACTTTTTTTTCTGTTGCGCAAAAAACATTTGCCATTTTGAAGAATGTGGGTAACCAAACACTTGACGGTAGCCATTGACTTCCACAGTATGGAAAAAAATACTGTGGAAATCCGTGGCTACGTTCAACTCTCAACATATTAAATACTTTATAATTTTCCACTTTTTGAAATTTCTGTTAATGGTTTAAACCACCTACGTGAGATTTGTACAAATAGAGTCTCACTTTAGTCACTCCCTAAATGGTGACCAATAAGAGTGATTTCTTTCTAAGATGTTGGAAAGTCAGAGAAGGTGCAGACTGTTGTACGCTCTGGTTTAAATCTGTGTGGTTGTTTCGTTTCCAATTCAAGCATTTTTTCCCACATTTTATCTAAAGTTTGCAATAAAAATAATAAAAAGTAATCAATTATACTGTGAATAAGCCATATCTATATAAAAAGTATATGCACACTATAGTTCAAAAGTTTGGGGTCAGTTGGATTTTTTTTTTTTTTGAAAGAAATGTATGTAACATTTATTCAGCAAGGACACAGAAAAAAAAGACAGTTTTGACAACTTGATGGTAAGATGAAACTCTTTGGAAAGCTTGATAACCTTTTCAGTGTCACCAGAGTGCAGGTTTTCGAATCATTAAGAAAAGTATTGAACTGTTTACTGTCTTTAAAAGTTAATTCCTCAGAAAGCTGAGAGAATTGATGCCGCTGGCTGCTTGTCTCTCTCTCTCTCTCTCTCTCTATACAACCCAAGGCCTTTTACATAGCATTTAGTCAAAACCAAGAGGCTGTAGAATATTATTTAACAGCAGCTGGAAACTACTTGAACTTGAACTGTCTGTAGGAGTTTTTTGAAAGTATTTTCATGTGACTGCTCGTGCCTTTGGGCAATAATTCATTTTCAAATTTTTGGAGGAAGTGAGGGTGTCGGATTTAGAGAAGTTTTTAGTTCTCTGCGTCTCCTTGTGCCACCTGTCAGCTGAGGTCTGCCAATTACCGCACACGGCTTCAAGACTGATGTATTGCACAAAAGTTGGATTAACAGCCAGGAAATCCATGATAAACATTTGTAAGCCAGTTGGCAGTTGTAAACTGAAACCGAATGCCCCGACGGGCATGCAACACTCCCTCGCTGTGCTCCGATGAATTAATGAGTCTGCTCTGACTGGCATAAGAATCTAGTCTCTTATGATAGCACTTCAGCTCTGATCTACTGCAGTCATTTAAAATATGCCCCGACTCAAATCTGTCTTTATGGCTTTCATGGCATTATAAAATTAAGGTAATAAGATTATATTGTAATAAGATAATAAGGTAATAAGATTGGTGGCCAAAAAGTCTGAAAGCAGTGTATAATAATATTTTAATCATACGTTAAATGAAATTTATTGAAGTCAATGAAATTCTAAATATAATTTCAAGCTGTGTATTATTAGAGGTGCACATATGTTTTTCAGTCTGGTTCTCATGAGAGCACCTGGAGATTTGGTTTGGTGCTCACACTGCACAAAGTGTGGCCCATTAAATAAAACCATAATTAATATTGGTTAATAGTATTATTATTATTATAATAGTCAGTTTTGCATTTTGCTGTGAAACCAGCAGCACATAGTCTAGATTTACAGTATGCTTTTAGTTTGAATGGAAATCTTATACAGTATTACAGTTAGTCGATCTAAAATAGTGATTGTGCATTAATAGCTGTCAACCATGTCGGTGTGCAAATGAGCAGTCTGAACTTATTTACACAGCACACTTTTTATTTTGGTTGCGCATGCACACCTGCGCATCACTTATGCACACCCCTGTGCATTATAATGGACAAAGCAATAAACTTTCCAAAAAAAAAGCTACATTTTAATATCAATGAGACATTATAATGGATAATTTGACAATAACACTGTTTTCAAAATTGATCACACCTTTGATGAATTGTGATCACAGTCATCAAATTGATCACAAAAAATCACAAATTGATCACAAAAAATCCAGTTGGTTAATAAATTGGTTGAGTAAATGATGCAATGACTCATTCATATGGACAGTCACTTCTATGTTCATGAATGAATCAGTGTTTTTAACAAACAGTTCGAGTGAATGACTCAATGTGGTATTTTAGTATCATTGAGATACTATCAATTTTATTTTTATATTTTTTATACTTTTTTATATTTTTATACTTTTTATTTTCATTTTAGTCAATTTTAGTGATTAATTTTTTTGTTTATATAGTTTTTCTTTTATTTCAAGTAACTTTTTTTTGTTTTAGTTTAGTTAACTGTAATAATTCTGACAGTTACATGTTTTGTTTGTGAATGAATCAACGTTTTTGAAAGAATCGGTTGAATGAATGATTTATTGACTCATAGAAATTGTCATTTGTTGCCTCCTATTAGCATAACGACTCAACGTTCAGAAATCTAAGGGTAAATCCTAAGCACAAATTCATAAAATGCAAAATAAAAGCATCGCTAAGGACTTCATTTGGACAACTTTTTAGGCGATTTTTTTCAAAATTTAGATTTTTTTTGCACCCTCAGATTCCATATTTTCAAATAGTTGTATCTCAGCCAAATATTGTCCTATCCTAACAAACCATACATCAATGGAAAGTGTATTTATTCAGCTGTATAATTCGCATGATGTATATAAATCTCAATTTCAAAAAAATTACCCTTATGACTGTTTTTGTGGTCCAGGGTCACATATTATCATTATATGTTTTCAAAATAGCTTATTGTAAATTGATAACATACTAGCTGCAGATATGTTGTATTTACATTTTATTTTAATATTTAATTTTTTTTGCACTTGATGGACGACAGCATGTGCATCCTGATCAACCTGTCAATCACTTTTCACAATGGGCTTTCATATTTTGTTTTTAGCAATGCCTCATTATCATGAAGTTCTTCAGATCCGTATCCCCAGTGTCATTTGATGGGGGTGTGTATCGTGGGCAGCTGTATAATCACATGGTGGAAGTAAGCATGCTCAGGCAGCTAATGACAACTAGGTGGGAAACAAAGATGAGGCTCATTTTGCAAGTCAATTTGAGGACAGAAGAAGGACGGATGCAATCAGGATATTTGCGGGAGGCCTTGGCTGCCTTCCCTCTTCACCTGTTTTCTGGAGGCCATGTCAGTATGGCATAGATCAGTATTCAAACAGCATGCGAGCACACAAACTTGACAGAAAGTTTGGATCTGTGTGCAAATCGTTTGAGTCCCTCGGCTTATGTCTCTTTATGAGCGAGAACTAAACTTAACAGCTGTTCTGTGGATAATAATGTAAGACATGCTCAAAAACTGTGAACAATATGGCAGAATTGACGAAGCTACTGTGTATTTGCTCATAATTTAAAATCAAGGTTTGAAAGTGTAGTTTCTAGTTTTTATTACTTTACTACTAACAAAAAATACACTGAAGCTAAAACACTTAATACACTGCTTCATGGTACTCTCAATAATGCCGGAGGACGGTGATGCAAAGGAGAAGAAATTGTTGAATAAAGTTGTTATTTTTGTTTTCTTTGTGCACAAAAAGTATTCTCGTAGCTTCGTAAAAGTACAGTTGAGCCACTGATGTCACATGGACTATTTTAATGATGTCCTTACTAACTTTCTGGGTCTTGAACGTGTCAGTTGTGTTGCTGTCTATGCAGAGTCAGAAAGCTCTCAGATTTCATCAAAAATATCTTAATTTGTGTTCTGAAGATGAACGAAGGTCTTACGGGTTTGGAATGACATGAGGGTGAGTAATTAATGACAGAATTTTCATTTTTGGGTGAAATATCCCTTTAAGGGGTATGAGAAAATATTAAGTGTTCAGTGTTGTTATTGCTATTTAAAAGAAAAACTATTAAAGTGTTTTCTTTAACTGTAAAAAAGCTATAAAATAAAATATAAGATAAAAAAAACTTAATTAAAACTTGATTAAAGATGTTGCTGTTGCAACTAACTAAAGTAAAATAAGTTTACTAACTGAAATAAGTTTAAGTACTAAAATTACTACAACTAAAACAACTCAATAAAAATGACTAATTAAAATAAAAATGAAAACTGAAAATATAAAAGCTAATTCAAAATTGTAATAAATATTAATAGTGTATAAATAATACTAAAATTACAATGATTTTAATATTATTTTATTTTAGCACAAAAACAAAAAGGATTTTTAATTAATGAGTTAGGATGTCAGCATTAAATCTATGATTGATTTATACAAACTACACCTTAATTTATATCATTTATATGAATTGAAAACCGTAAAAAACAGCAGTTTAACTAGAAAAATTCACTATAGACAAGATGTAAAATGTTACTTTTTTCAAATTTTCATTTCAAAGTTGTTTTTTTAAGTTTAAGACGTTTATCATCTAATATTTTATTTTAATTTCAATCTTATATTGTATTTCAGCTTCACTTTAATTAATGAAAATGATTTTAATACTTTTAATTTTAGTAAAAAAATAACAACACTTGATTGGGTGTTTATTATTATTATTATTTTTCTTTTTACTTGTACAGAGGCTTTCATCCATAGCTCAACATAGAAGTCAATTTCTGCAGTAGCTGCATAATATTACTATATTTAGACAATATGTTAATAAGGTTTGAACTTTTGAGTAAATTCAGGAAATGGGCCAACTGGCATTTATAGCTTGTAAATTAACCCATTAACATTGTGTCTAAAATAAATAAATAAATGAAATATAACTGTAATAAAATATTTGAAATTGTATAATTGAAAATATTTGAAATTGTATAATTGAAAATATTTGAAATGTATAAAACAATTGCAATAAAATATATATATTCAAAATGAAAACAGGGTCACACTGTGAGATATAACATCATGGGAAAAATCATGAGATAATATAGAAAGTTATATATCATCAGAGATTATATAAAGTTATTTTTAGATAGAAGTCACACTTATCCTTTTATTTTTATAATCTGAAGTGCAAACAAGCTTCCATAGTTCAAAGATCTTCACAGTTCAGAATATAAAAACATCTTAGAAAAAAAGCCTGCACATGCAATGCAACGTTATATTAAAAATGAAAACAGAGATGTGGCACTTGCATAAAAGCGGCATACTTGAAAAGCTAGTTAAGTTAGTGGTGTCACCAGATAGACCTGACATGTCTTCTTTAAAGTCCCTGTAATGTCTTGAAGATGACACTTCAGTACATGCCAATGTAGATTACAGTGTTCAGACTGCTCTCATTACAATCAACCTGTCAATCCAACATTTCATTTACACCCTTAACTAAAGTAAAGTGCACCTACGATAAGAGTTATTTTGGTGCGTGCCAATCAAAAGTGCTTTTTTTTTTTACCCATTTGAACGTGAAACTATTAGAAATAAAGGCCTTGTGTCCTCCCAACTAATAACATACAAGATGTTTTTCCAAAACGATCAGCTACACATGAAACCCACGATACTGTATGTAATATCAGTCCACCATAAAACTACTTATTATAGCTTTCACACCGAAACCAAAGGAAATGCACCAGCTTGCTTTGAAAGCAACATATTCGCATGACTGTAAAGCTAAACAACATCTAAGTTTTACCCATATTTCCTTGTGCCCTACGGTCACCATCAGAGCAATGTTTTTCGGTATCCAGCGAGTGTGGCCTGTGTAGATAATGAGGTGCGTTCAGGTAGAGCGGCCCGCAGGCCATCTGCAGCGATACGTCTGACATCTACCGTAAAGGGATTTCTGGAAGCCTCTCTCTGTTTCGCCCCCTATCTCAAACAGTCATTTTAGGCGAGTTATCAGCGTGACAGTGGCGGCCCGAGGCCCAACATATTGATCCACTGACGGCTTCCTGATAGACTCATACATAGCAGAGGGTGCCAAACCTCAAAATGAAAATCCATTTTTCATATTGTACATTATGATGTTGTGGTGCCTAAATTCACATGTAGCATTTAAAACAGCTGGCATTATTTATTTTTTTTAGCATTAAATAAAATGTATTTAGACAAAAATTATAGAATTTTTAATATTAATCGAAATAAATCTGTTATTTATCAGTAATATATAATATAATATAATATAATAAATCTATCTGAAAAGACCTTTGTTATTTTTATAATGTTCCTTTTTAGTGATTTGTAATTCACACTGTAAAATTTTGTGGAGTTGTAAATAAAATAAAATATTGTAAATAAAAAAATAAAAGATTATTGGAGTATCTATTTATTTATTTTTTTACAAGAAAATACTATTTCAGTCTTTCTACTTCAGAGCTTCTTGTTTAATTCAGTTACTTACACGCTCTTTTTTTCAAATTATTTGTAAAATTTACTATCAATTTCTGATTGAAATTTGATTCTACACCCATTTTTTCAGTCTTTCTACTTCAAAATTTTGGTTATAATGTATCAGTAATATAATATAATATAATATAATATAATAGTCTAAAAATAAAAGAATTGTATTATTGTTCAATTTAGGTTATAATATAATATAATGTAATTTAATTGTTATTTAATCTTATAATGTTTATTTTAAATCTACCTCTCGTGATCCACCCAGGAAGTTAATTTTTAATTTATTTATGCAAAATAGTCTAAATAGAATAGAATTTTACTATTGTTCATTTTAGGTTACGACATAGGTTATGCAATATAATATAATATAATATAATATAATATAATATAATGTTATTATATTATAATGTTAATGTTTATTATAAAGTCTCTTTTTAGTGACCTACCTCTTGTAATCCACCTCTTGTAATCATAATTTATTTATTTATTTAGATAATTTTTTTTATTATGATATGACAGTGAAAAGCAGGCAGGAAAGGTCCTCAAGATGGGACTCGAAGCCATAATGCAACACGTTACATACAAAATGGTATATAATTCTAATATTGCCATTTATCAGTTATTTATCGTAAAATAATTGTTAACAAATTTATTCTTATAATGTTTATTATAAAGTTAATGCCCTTTTTAGTGCATTTATATAATATAAATCAGAAAGTACCATTGTTTTGTATTTTATAAACACTTTTTTTAGTGATCTACCTCTCGTAATCCACACAGGGGGTTAGATAATGCGGGATACTGAAGTTTTGGCTTTGACTGAGACAGAGAGACACAGCATGTGACAGAGAGAGAGAAGCAGAAATGCATACGTCTCTTTTTATCTAATGTGTCGAAAATAGTCTGCATGTCATTTGTCAGCGAGCCGGGGAACTTTAACAAGAACAGTGGCTGGAACGGATTCAATAATTGCCTCACACATGCAGCGTTCAAATTTAAAGTTTTGTCCACAATTTGCCACACTGACAAACTACAACTTTATTTCTGAAGTTGAAGTAGAAAGAATATTACAGCGCAATTCATTTTTTTTTGTGTTGTGCTAAAAAAAGCCCTTTTAAAAATAAGCCCTTCATTTATTTAAAAAATAAAATAAAATGGCACCTTTTAAGCTGCTTGAAGTCATCCGGCGTATATCTAGGTGCCATTCAAATTCACTATGCAAGTATGGGTCAAAGGCCACAAAATGATGAAACCCGCAGTAGGATTTTATATTTGGCATGAATGTGGATTTCTTGGCTTAATTAAAGTTGGGAATTTGAATTTAACAGATGTGGTATAAGCTGGTGCTTTGATTAAGTTGCACTCACAGAGCTTTTTAAGAGTGAGTGCTCTTCATCTATTAATAAACTCCATTAAATAAAGCAAATTAATAAACACATATCCACAGCATGCAAATATCAATACATCTGGTTTGCTTTCACCATCCAGCTTTTAATTACAAGACAGGTATAGCAATAAATACGAGTTCTGAAAGTTTGAACAACTTTCAATGTCAATTGAAAGTCACGTCGGTCCTGTCAATAGTCACCAAACAGTTGTCAAAATCCTTTGAGGACTGTCAATCAAGCTTGAGGATTGTCTGGATGGGCTGACAGAGACCAGAAAGAGAGGTGTTTGCCAGAAAAAAAATGTTAGAAATTTCTGATTTTTGCCCTACTTCTCAACTTACCTCATGTATATGCAAATACACCCTGAAAGCCAAAAAACTAAGCCATTTTTTGGGATCTACCATGTAGAAGGATGTTGGTAAGCATCCATGTAACCTCAAACAGGCACTGGCGGAGAGTCTGTTTTGAGCTACAAATCTCTTTATGTGACCTGGATGGTAACAGCGTATTATTACTATATTTAGACAATATGTTAATAAGGTTTGAACTTTCGAGTAAATTCAGGAAATGGGCCATCTGGCATTTATAGCTTGTAAATTAACCCATTAACATTGTGTCATGATGGTAAAAACTGTAAATTCAGACGGCATATAAGGCCATTGCTGGTTGAAAAAAAAATAGGATGTTTAAAACCAACTGAAACCTGACTTTGCTTTTATATTAAGAGGAAACCAGCTAAAGTTGCACCTCTGGGGAATTCCAGCATGCAATACAAACTCTCCAACCGAATTTGCAGATGAAAAAGTCTGCTAGGGATGAAACAGACTTTGTATTTGCTTTTCTCAGTTGCAAATATCTGCCCTCCAAGGCACACAGAAGAGATGCAGTGGTATCTCAGAATAGCTGTAAAGGCACAAGACAATGAGATTCGAGTGCCGAGATTTTGCGCCGAACCGCTGAGAGATGCGTGAACCGTTGAGAGATGCTTTTCTGCATTTCTTGAAGCTCAACAACCTGATACAGTGGCTCTGGGAACAGCTGCATCCTATTTATGAGTCCAATTATGCTTCTTGTGTTTGAAACTCCAGAATAGCTCGATATACTTTTGCAGCTCATTGCGTTTATCAAAGATCTTAATAAAAGTATTGAAAAACGTCATGACATAACAACCAATCATTCTGTAGTTGGATTTTTCAATCCTGCAGTGGGTTTAGTCGGAATTCAATCAGCTTTGAAATGAAGACCCTGTCATGAAAGGCAGGATGTGTTCAAATCCACCAAACCCATCTTTAATGGGCAGTCACACAGTCGGAAGGAGAAATATTTTTCATAACCTGCTGAGTCTGAAATCACTCCAGGTTGTGAAAAACAAGGCTTCAATTGCACACATGCGTCAGCAGCCCATTAACTAAGACAGTTCACACTGCAGGTCTTAATGCTCAGATCGGATTTTTTGCCCTGAAGTGACCCACATGCGCAGAAGAAGACGTGACGTCAGACGCAGCGCACTGTGTTTGCGGAAATAAAAATGGATGCTGCTCGTGTTAGCATGTGTTTAGCAATTTTTAAGTTAATGTGCAATCGGAGCCTAAATAACGAAGTGATAGTATTGTCTATATATTGTCTGCCATTGTGATTTTAATCTTCCCGCCTCCACCAGCGCAGAATTGTGACGTCTGTCGCATTTCAATGACGTAAAAATCGCATGAAATGCGACATGGCCGTTCAGACTGAAGTCATACTGCAAAACATCGGATATGTATCCGATTTAGGACCACATATGAAAGTGGTCTGGGCCTGATTTGAAAAAAATCTGATTTGTGCTGTTCAGACTGTCATAAGAAAATCAGATATGGGTCACATTTGGGCAAAAAAATTGGATTTGGGCCACTTTAGCCTGCAGTGTGAACTAAGTCTTAGAGTGGGTGTTGTACAGCACAGCTGAGATCTTTCGAAAACGATTGATCTGAAGCAATCTCACAGTCTGATCGGTGGATTCTTGGATCTGAATTGCTCCAAAGTAAACCTAGACTCACTGGAAAAACATGCTTCTACCATAATTTTTACAAAAATCCAAAAACATACTTGAACATACGCACAATTCACTGCCATTTCCAGCTGAAATAAACACTACTGGCAGTAAAAAACCAACAACCTTTATTCCCGTTAACACAAATTATGATTACAGGGGCAGATTATCAATTAATTAAGACCTACAGGTGCATCTCAATAAATTAGAATGTTGTGGAAAAGTTCATTTATTTCAGTAATTCAAATCAAATTGTGAAACTCGTGTATTAAATAAATTAAATGCACACAGACTGAAGTAGTTTAAGTCATTGGTTCTTTTAATTGTGATGATTTAGGCTCACATTTAACAAAAACTCAACAATTCACTATCTCAACAAATTAGAATACTTTGTTACATATTAGTATGTTAATTTACTGTATATGTAGTCAATACTTGGTAGGGGCTCCTTTTTCTTTAATTACTGCCTCAATTCGGCGTGGCATGGAGGTGATCAGTTTGTGGCACTGCTGAGGTGGTATGGAAGCCCAGGTTTCTTTCACAGTGGCCTTCAGGTCATCTGCATTGTTGGGTCTGGTGTCTCTCATCTTCCTCTTGACAAAACCCCATAGATTCTCTATGAGGTTCAGGTCAGGCGATTTTGCTGGCCAATCAAGCACAGCTTTTGAACCAGCTTTTGGTACCTTTGGCAGTGTGGGCAGGTGCCAAGTCCTGAAAATGAAATCAGCATCTCCATAAAGCTTGTCAGCAGAAGGAAGCATGAAAGTGCTCTAAAATGTCCTGGTAGATGGCTGCGTTGACTGTGGACTTCAGAAAACACAGTGGACCAACACCAGAAGATGACATGGCAGCCAAAATCATCACTGACTGTGGAAACTTCACACTGGACTTCAAGCAACATGGAATCTGTGCCTCTCCAGTCTTCCTCCAGACTCTGGGACCTTGTTTCCAAATGAAATGCAAAATTTACTTTCATCTGAAAAGAGGACTTTGGACCACTGAGTTATTTTTCTCCACAGCCCAGGTAAGACGCTTCTGACGTTGTCTCTGGTTCAGAAGTGGCTTGGTAGCCCTTTTCCTGAAGACGTCTGAGCGTGGTGACTCTTGATGCACTGACTCCAGCTTCAGTCCACTCCTTGCGACGCTCTCCCAAGTGTTTGAATCAGCTTTGCTTGACTGTATTCTCAGACTTGCAGTCATCCCTGTTGCTTGTGCACCTTTTCCTACCCAAATTCTTCCTTCCAGTCAACTTTGCATTTAATATGCTTTGATACAGCACTCTGTAAACAGCCACACCTTTCAGTAATGACCCTCTGTGACTTACCCTCTTTGTGGGGGGGGCGTCAATGTTCGTCTTCTGGATCATTGACAAGTCAGCAGTCTTCTCCATTATTGTGGTTTCAAAGAACAAGAGATACCCTGAATTTATACTGTATGGATGGTCATTAATTGAAACTCAAATGTAAATATTCTAATATTTTGAGATACTGATTTTTGACTTTCATGAGCTGTATGCTCTAATCATCAAAATTAAAACAAAAAATCTTTTGAAATGTTTTACTTTACATGCAATGAATCTAAAATATATGAAAGTTTCAGTTTTTGAAATAACTTACAAGAAAAAATTAACTTTTTCACAACATTCTAATTTATTGAGATGCACCTGTATTTGTGCATAGTTCCCAATACTATGTCAAGTGCATGATTCGTAAACTCATATATTTTGATGTTTACGTCACACAAGCAGCTAAATATATATGACATTTCTGATATTGTAAACGTGCTCGGTAGCTCACTTGGTACAGCATGTGATGTGACGCATGCGGGTACGAGTCATGAAAAAGGCATGATAAAAGAGCTCAAAGCCATGTAAAAACAGGGTAAAATGGCATGGTTGCTTGTTTTTATCTCAACTTTTCTATTCTTAACAGTATTGGTTAGGTATAGGGCAGGGGTGTCCAAACTCCGTCCAGGTGGGCCACTGTCCTGCAGAGTTTAGCTCCAACTTGCCTCAACACACCTGCCTGAAGTTTCTAGTATGCCTAGTAAGACCTTGATTAGCTGGTTAAGGTGTGTTTAATTGGGGTTGGAGCTAAACTCTGCAGGACAGTGACCTTCCAGGAGCAGGACTGGACACCCCTGGAGTAGGCGCAGAACCTGATTTTACCATTATTCATGGTTAAGGTTAGGTTTAGGTGTAGGGATATGGTCAAGACTAAATTTTTGGATTAAAATGTTGTTCCAGGGTCAACAAAATATGTTGACCTAGGAACACATCAGCAAAATCAGGACGTGTGGGGTAGGCTTTAGTGTAGGTGGTATATTATTTCATTATTTTTTTCAACGTTATTTTGTGTCACTCACTAAAAATTTGATTCAAACTGCCACAATACTTATAACGGTCAAAGTAAAAACATTGCCAGATTTAAATTCATATGTTTCAGATAAAACTGAACATGCTTTTAGAGCCACTGACTGGACATTTTCACTTTATAAGTGTTGCAAAACATGCAAGAACAGCAATGTAATATCAGAAATGTTGCCAAACAAACAATGAAAACACAGATTGTAGGAGCACAAGTATAGCTCAAATATATTTTTATTTTTTTCTAAGTATGTCAAGTATACTTAAATGTCATTTTAAGTATATTTCTGAGAAGTACATAAAGCCCATTTCTGAGAAATACATAAAAAGTCGACTACAAGTATACTTTACTATTTTATAGTTTAAAAGAAGTATACTAATAGCACACTTGAATAAACTTCTTTTTCGTAAGGGAAAGCAGGTTTTATGAGTCTAGGTTGCCAAACGTTCAACAATAATTGCTTTTCCATCATTGGTTTGAATGTTTTGAACACAGTGAGAAATGTTTTCAGTTGAATTTCGGTTTAGTTAATGGTTCTCCTGCGTGGATTCTTTGCTACTGAATCTGCAGCGTGAAACAGATGGTCCGAATCCCAAACAAATAGCCCAACTGTTCTTTTTTTTAATCAGAAACATACCCCACACCTAGTCCAACTCCTACAATAATGACTCCCTGAATTGTTTATAGTTAGTCAAAAATATATGATGCAACCAATACTCAGATTCTAAAACAAATGATTAATGCATCAGTTCATTTTAGTGATTCAAAAACATACAGTGCTCCCTTTGCAGAACGAATCTATTAGCCGAAACCTTTTAGTCAATCAAACACATACAGCACAATCAGTGTAGTCTGATTCCCGAATGACTGACTCGTGAGCTGGTTCGTTTTAGTAAATCAAACATACTGTTACAAATAACTGTGAGACACAGTAATCAGTGTGGTTTTTGACTCCTTTAACAACTTGTAGTTGAAGGTACACTTTATGTAAATTGTCAGTACTAAACATGGAAGAAATATATGACCATTTATGTTTAGATTTTAGTTAAGGATTAAATTTGACTGTGAAGAGTCACTGAAGAACTGTACAAACTGTATGTCTAAAGTCTGTATTGTGTAGAAGTGTGCGCATGTATATTGTGGCCTCTTGGACTACAAATCAGGGTTACTCCTTGACAAGTTGAAATGCATATAAAATATTAATCAGAGGCAGTTTGGAAAGGGGCCGAGACTCAATCACACCACAGGACGCTGACCAAGCATCCTGCCTCCAATGAATTCCTCATGTACCGCATAGCTCCTGCTTAGTAAATAGACAACAGTGCAACAGGGTGAGACAATCAGGCTATAAGGCAATGGGCGCATTAACATGACAGTAAGTTTAAGGGATGATAAATGGCTCATGGGCCATGCAAGAGGGAATACCTAATGCATGGCCTCAAGATTGTGCCCCAAAGAGGTTTAAAACCCAGTTAGAGGCAGTAATGAGGTATTACCTCAGTCGGGAAGAGGCTGGAGAGGAAATAAGTATGTATTGTGTGCACGCTAAAAAAATATTATACAATAAAAAATAATTTCCGTGATACTAATAGCATCTGTTTGACGCATCTGAGCATTTGCTATTGTTTTGCAGAGCGAGGTATGCGCTCTCTCTAGGGACTCGTCTGTTCAGTCTAAGGATGAATATTTTAGACAGGTTGTTGCTTTTATTTATGTACAGATGTACTTATTTGTTTATTTATCACCTCTTTAATGATCTCTATAAAACCAACGACTTGAGACTGTTAATTTGTTTTCAGGGCTAAAAGAAGAACTTGGCCAATTAAGTATGAAAGAATAATACAATGACAACAACAAAAGTCCTATTCAACCTATTTGGCAAAAATATATGTTTTTTTTTAGGAAAAAAACTAATATATGCAAATTTCAAGTGTTTAAAATGCATAACTAAAATGTATATTTATCAATGTAAACGTGCCATATGGGGAAAAAAACATGAAAAGCTGGAGCTGAAAAAACACAAGGCATGTGCAGTGCACTCAAACTGTTAGAACTAGTTCTGTTATAACTTAACATGACAGCGAGAGCTGCGTGTACAGATCATTTGAATACATTTATACATTGGTATACTAAGTAATCCACTTCATGAAAATTTCATTTCCCTTGATGTTACCGCTGCTCCTCAGATGTCATGCCACACTCCTGTCTGAAACTGTTATTTGTTCACGTTCAGATTGACGATAGGTATGAGAACAAACGAGCAAATGTATTTAATTTAAAAAAAGTTCACAGATTGACTATTTTAACAAGACCCCTGATGGTCAATTCTGAACAACGTGAATATGTTCCTATGGATGTACCTACACCGAGGGTCCTTTGGTGAGATTGATTGGGTGTTTTTCTTTCAATCGCAATGGGGTGTGCAGGTTTCTAATCTCCATTTCAGTTTATCAAAGTCTCAGCTGGCTTCTAAATTCTTCTGCGGAAGCAAAAGGTAAATCAGAATGAGTTTGTGATACAAAAAGCGAATTAGTTATGATGAAACCAACTGAGATGAGGAATGTGCCCTTCTAACCTGTATTAAATTAATAAGAGAGCACTTGTGAAATATTGTGTGGTCAGAAGAAACCAAACATGTTTGGAAAAAAAGCACAACACAGTAACATCAAAACCTATAAACAGAAGAAAATAAGTTTTCTGGAGTGTCCCAGTCAGAGTCCTGACCTCAACGTGATTGAGATATTTCAGCATGACCTCAAAAGGGCGATTCACGCCAGGCATCACAAGAATATTACAGAACTGCAACAGTTTTGTAAGAAGTTGACTGTTGTGCAGGTTTGATGTGCAATTACAGGAAACATTTGGTGGTGGAGGTTAGTGCTGCTACCGAAGGAGTTCAAGCAAGTATATAATCCAAGGGTTCACATACTTTTCCCACCGTGCACTGCTGATGTGTACATGGTGTGCTCAATATAGACAAGAAAAAAAGTATCTATGTTTTTTCCTTTGCTGAAGCTCAGATCAAATGTAATGGCCAATCCAAAGGGTTCACATACTTTTTCTGCAGAAGTTCAGATTCACTGCTCTTTCTCTTAAGATCTTCTTGCACAGTCTTCTTATGGCTGCTACTGAAGCAGGCCAACCAGTTATAAAATCCTTTTCTACTTTGCACTGCAGGCTGCGTTCAAAATAGACATGAAAAACTAACTAGATTAGCTCATATGTAATGACCAGTCTAATAGGTTCACACATTTTCCTGCAGATGTTCAAATTCACTGCTCTTCCTCTTAAGATATACTTACAAAAAATGGCATCATTTCCATGACCAGTTCACTTATCGAAGTCACATCTGTGCCACCCACGGTGTGTATAACTGAAGCCTGGAGATGCAGAGGGATCTTTCACAGCCTGAAAGCATCTTACAGTTTATAATGACAGCAGAAACGGAAACTTTCAATTCAGCCTTACATCAAGCATTGTAAGTAGTTAAGATCTAAACTGTGTTTCTATATGGTTTTTAAAGGAATATTTGACCCCAAAATTAAAATCTGCCAAAAATGTATCCAATCTCATACCATCCAAGATATAAATGAGTGTGTTTCTTCATCAGAACAGATTTGGAGAAATTTAGCATTACATTATTTGCTCACCAGCAGACAAACGTGCAGTTTTTAACTTCAGAAGACATTAATTGATAGACTGGAGTCATGTGGGTTACTTGTGGATTATTGTGATGTTTGAACTTTCATTCTGATGGCACCCATTCACTGCAGAGGATCCATTGGTGAGCAAGTTATGTAATGCTATATTTCTCCAAATCTGTTCCAATCTGCATATTGGATGAACTGACCAGTGTTTGGGAAAGTTACTTTCAAAAGTAATGCATTACAATATTGCATTACTCCCTAAAAAAGTAAGTAATTATGTTACTTAATTACTTTTTATGGAAAGTAACATTACTTTTGCATTATTTTTTCTCATCTGGATTGAGCTTGTTTGTTTTTTAAATATAAAAAGTTCTATTTTTGGCAAAAGTTAAATTAATAAGCCTCAGGCTCAAGGAAATGTAAATTCACGTATGCACAGTAGAGGGCACAGCTCAAACAAACCTTTCAATTGTGCTGCCATTCTGGACTGCATGAAGAATGTGATGCAGGAGAAGAAAGTTCAACGCTCTTCAACAATAAAAAACAAAACACAAAAGTTATGTTTATCTAAAGTCTTTTTTGTTTACTAGAATGGTTGAACTGAATCACAGAATGTCAGCAGCAAAAGACAATAGTTAATAAAGTAGGATGCTTCATATTCTGAGTTTGCATTTCACAGTTTTTATTCATTTTGAAGAAATACTGAATCTGTTTTTGTGCAAGTGAGATGAGTAAATGCATGTTCACATTTAGTCCACAACTACAGTAACTATCATGTTTACCCAGCACACACAACGCCTTTGCATTTACTCCCAATTTCTCTCAACATTGGGACAGGAGAGCTGTCAGTCAGTAAATGGGAAAACAAAGCAACTGTATTACTTATTTAGAAAAGTAACTCAAATATTTTCTTTACTAGTTACTTGAAAAAGTAATTTGATTACGCAATCCGAGTAAATAAATTTTCATTTTTGGGTGAACTATTTCTTTAAATGTCATTCTTATTTTATCTATTGGTAATTGCATTTGGAAGCTTGCCTCTTAAGAGTTCATTCAACATCGAGTCTTTTCCTTTAAGAACTCTAAGTGCTTTCAGACCAATTTTACCCCAAATGAACCATACTTGATTTGAACCAGTCCTTTTGTCATTCTATTGATTTATGCAATGTAAAAGCAAAGATTTACCGGTCCGCTGCATGACAGAAGTACCTCAGACTCGCCATCCATAGCTGCAATCTTCTGTCATGGGAAAAATCCCTAAGAAACCCCTTACTGTGGGGATGGATGGTCTCTGGAGGAGACTCTGGCATTCTTTGATGTCTGAAAAGAAGACTACATTAAACAATAACTGTCCTCAGCAGCACATACAAAAGTTTATCTTTTGAATTTTTAAAACGTGAAAGATGCAATGCCATGCAAAGGTTAAGAAGTTACAGTAGAAGAACATGAGATAAAATGTAACAAAGCTATGAGCACGATGTAATTAAAGATTCATGTCCCTTCTACAACGACCTAGATGACATTCTGGGAGCGAGTGCTTGTGCTAATCTGACAGATGTTGTCAAGGGGAAAAACGTGGACTTGCAAAGTGATGAAAAAGAGTGTTAGACACACCACATGTCATTTGACATCCACACTCACCCATGTGTTTACACTGCAAACCAATATAAAATGATATTACTCCAACTGAGATTTTTAAGGGACGAATATTTTTTTTCTGAAAGACCTATAAAGGCTATGGTTTCAAAGAACAATATATAATATTACAGACAACTTAAATTGTGAAAAAATGGAAGCATGTATGCTTACAAATCAACAGCAACCATGCAGTAAACATTTGAGGTTGGTAATATATATATATATATTTTTAAGTAATTAATACTTTTATTCAGCAAGGATACATTCAATTGATCAAAAGTGACAGGAAAGATATTTATACTATAACAAAAGCTTTCTATTTCAAATAAATGCTGTTCTTTTAAACTCCCTGTTCATAAAATCAGTATATTAAAATTATTTCTGAAGGATTATGTGACAGATTGGAGTAATGGCAATTTTAACTTACATTTTAAAACAAATTAAAACTTACATTTTAAAGTATAGATATAAGTATACTGTAATATTTTAACTATTTTATTTTGTTCAAATAATAACATTAAACTTATTTCAAAAACATTTAAAAAATCTTAACAACCCCCAACTGTTTAACAATATTATATATAGTTTTTAAATTTTGCTTCGTTTTCATAGTTCACCCAAAAATTGTGTAATTAATAACTCACTTTCATGTCGTTCTAAAGCCGTAAGACCTTCGTCCATCTACAGAACACAAATTAAGATATTTTTGATGAAATCTGAGAGCTTTCATCATCTGTATATTCTGGTTTTAATAAGTAAGGCATCTTCCTCTGTTAGTAAACAAGGCGTAGCGCATCCGGGTTCTACATCAGAATACATCAGCACCACACGCATTTTTTTTGTTTTCGTTGCACACAAAAAGTATTCTTGTAGCTTCATAAAATTACAGCTGAACCACTGATGTCACATGGACTATTTTAATGATGTCCTTACTAACTTTCTGGGCCTTGAATGTGTCAGTTGTGTTGCTGTCTATGCAGGGTCAGAAAGCTCTCAGATTTGTGTTCTGAAGATGAACAAAGGTCTTATGGGTTTGGAAAGATATGAGGGAGAGTAATGACCGAATTTTCATTTTTGGGTGAACTATCTCTTTAATGCAAGAGCCAGTGATTACATTTCTAAAGTTGTTTCCAGTCGGAAACTTGACAAATCTCAGTTTCAGTATGTGGATGAATGGCTGAAACTGCTTATTGAAATGGATCAATAGTCAACACTGGGAGCCCCAATAGCGTGACTGCAACAGTTTGTTCCACTGTTAGGAAAGTTCTCTGTCACTCCAGGTGAAATCTCAGCTGACCACTGACAAACACAGATGTGTCTCTTCTCATCCTACACTTCATAGCCAACCTGGGTCCAAATCTGAAGTTTTCCCTCCAGATATGCACTACAAAACAAATAATAACAACTTCCTAATGAGTCTCTTTTGGCATGTTTTCCAGTTAAATGTCTAAAAATCCTTGAAACAGGATACAATTTTATCTGGAAGCAACATAGCACAGAGTATTAAGACTTGTTTTCACAGATTGTGCATTGAATATAAGTTTCTTTTGTGTTACTGCACTGCACTGGCAGGTTTTTTTTCATCTTGTTTTTTTTTTTTTACTTTATACTTAAAATGGAGCAACTTGAAGTAGCAACACCATCAAATCTGTCATATCACAAAGCACAACGTTTGTTTTCTGCATCTTGCAAGATGCCTTTCCATCCATTATACACTGTGGTTTTGACAGTCTGGCATTTGATATTTTAACACTTCTATGTCTCAAACTGCCTTTCATCACAGTCGGAAATGATAGACTGATGTCAGCAGATCCATCAGCACCCACATGTCTGATCCACATCCAAAAGGCAAATAAGGCAACAGCTTCTGTGGGCATAATTCCAGCAATTGTTTGCTTAGCTGGACATTTCTGCTAAAGTGATTACCGCCCACATAGCTTTTAGGCGATTACCCATTAAGGGAAGCTTCAGGATAGCTACATTAAATAAATGAATGAAACGGCACCTCAAAGTACTCCAAGACTTATGAAACATTAAGGCTGAAGTTATTAAAGTCTGACTTTGTTCAACTTTGAGCAACATTAATAAAACTACAGACGCCAAAAGAAAAATGTAACCCCTGCATTTTGAAAATCGCGTTTGGTCAATGTATTCAAGACCAAGCTGAGACAAACCAAGACTCAAAATGAATATACGGCTCCCTCTAGTGTTCAAGAAATGATTTGCAGGCTGACATATTTAGATGTTTACATTAGTTTAGACTTGCCCTTCAGTGCCAATCACATTCATGTTGTGAAACCAACCTCATTTTCTCATTTACCTCAACTTACTGTTAATGGAGACATCATGGTTTGCTTTTTTTGGCCAAAAATATATTCAAAATATACATATTCATAACTATATGCAAATAATATTTAAATATATTTAACCCTCATATTTAGAGAAGAAAATACACTTCCAATCTTAAAATACATAATAAATCCTTAGACTGAAAATATATAGAAACATAAGTAATGAATCACGGTCTCCACAATAATATTACTGTTTATATAACTGCAAAATAATATAACTGATAATAATATAACTAATAATATTAAGAAATGTTTCTTGAACAGCAAATCAGCATAATCAGAATGATTTCTGAAGGATCAAGTGACACTGAAGACTAGAGTAATGATGCTGAAAAGTCAGCTTTGCTATCATGAAATAAATACATGTTAAAATATATTGATATAGAGAACAGTTCTTGTAATAACATTTCACAGTATTACTGTTTTTGCTTGTATTTTTGATCAAATAAATGGTGAGTAAGCATAAGGGATTTTGAAACATTAATTCACAATATACATCAAAATGAGCCAAGAAAATATATTTCCAATGTTAAAATACATAATCGGCATATTTAAAATATATAGAATTATATAACTTAACATTTACATTTATGCATTTAGCAGACGCTTTTATCCAAAGCGACTTACATTGCATTCAAGTTACAGTTTTACATTTGATCAGCTCTTGCTTCCCCTGGGAATCGAACCCATGATCTTGGCATTGCTAGCGCCATGCTCTACCATTTGAGCTACAGGAAAGCTGTACAAAAAACTTAACAAAAATATATTAAAATATATCTGAAAGTATGTTTATTTTTGCCATATGGGATGTATCTTCACATAAACCAACTTTCAAAAATAAGAAATAAGCTCTCAGGAAGAGGAAGCACAGAGTGTTTCGCTGTGTGTGGTTGCATCCGTGTGGGCTTGAGATCATAGATGAACTTGCTTTTGCAGCTGTGTCTGATCTTTGTACATGTTAGCGGTGGCACAGTGTGTTAAGTGCCCCCTTCAGCTGTCTACGACTCTCCCCTGAGCCCCATCCACTTACCGCAGGCTGGGGAGGCCAAGCTTGACTGCCTCTCCACACCCACTGAGTGCTTAACAACCAGTGGCTAAAAAACCCTCACACGTTAAATTGTAATGCTACTTCTTCAGTTCGCGCTAATAGTGCTGGTGTCATTGATTTCTTGTCGCGCCCCCTCAGCCAGGTGAAATACTAATGGTGGTGGTCAATAAAGCACATGAACTGGAAGTTCTCACTCTTCACACTTCTATCAAACTCGGGCCTAAAAATAGCCGCCACATTCTGCATCACCACCTGCTTACTTAAAGGAATAGTTCACCCAAAAATGTAAATGTACTCACCCGCAGGTCATCCAAGATGTAGATGAGTTTGTTTCTTTAGAACAGATTTGGAGAAATTTAGCATTACTATACATCACTTGCTCACCAATGGATCCTCTGCAGTGAATGGGTGCCGTCAGAATGAGAGTCCAAACAGCTGATAAAAACATCACAATAATCCACAAGTAATCCACACCACTCCAGTCCATCAATTAACGTCTTGTGAAGAGAAAAGCTGTGTGTTTGTAAGAAACAAATCCATCATAAAGGCATTTTGAATTTAAACTGGTGCTTCTGGACAAAATATGAGTCCATAATCCATAATAACTCTTCCTCCAGTGAAAGACCATCCTCCTGCATCAGCAGCACCACACGCATGTGTGCTACTCTCGTGAACGCGCGTCAAAGACTGACACGGAAGAGTAGAAATTGTTGAATAAAGTCGTTGTTTTTGTTTTCTTTGCACACAAAAAGTGTTCTCGTAGCTTCATAACATTACGGTTGAACCACTGATGTCACATGGACTATTTTAATGATGTCCTAAACTACCTTTCTGGGCCTTGAACGTGTCAGTTGCGTTGCTGTCTATGAAGGGGCAGAAAGCTCTTACAGAGGTCTTACAGTTTTGGAACAACATGAGGGTGAGTAATTTAATGACAACATTTTCATTTTTGGGTGAATTATCCCTTGAACTATCCCCACCAACATATTTATTTAGTATTGTTATAGACTGTTTTCGATTGTAAATGGTGCTTGATCTGTGCATATTTGATTCAGAGGAGACAATGTTTTACTGGAGAAAGCAATATTATGGGTAGAGAACTCCGTAAGCAACAGTTTTATGCTAAAAACATCTTCATGATTAATTTGTTTCTTACAAACACACAGCTTTTCGCTTCACAAGACAATCACTGATACTTGTGAATTACTGTGATGTTATTATCAAAGAAGTGATCTGTCGCTACTTCTGTTAATATTTTTAGTTAATTGATTGTAAACACAAATGCAAGTTTAAATTTAAAGTCAACGTGAAATCTTCAAAGACCATTTTACTTTCATAAGAAAAATAAATTGGGCTGTACTTGATTTTATATATCAATAATTGATTGTATCATAAAAAAAGAGCATTACATACCAAATGGGAGCCAGGTCACAAAAAAATAATATAGATTTGTGACAAAAAAGTTGCTAAAGATGCAACCCCCCCACTCACACAAAAACAAATACAAAACCGATTCATCTTGAGATATTGCAGTTTTTCTTTTACTGTCACATATCTTCCTGAAAGGCCCCTTTTGAGTGAAGTATTGATCCGTTATATAAAAGTTCAGCGCCACTTCCTGCCACGAGGATGAAGTGTAGATATTGCTCCATCACTTGTAGTTATGAAATTGCTTTGTCTCAAAACAGAGTTCCTAAAAACATTGATACAGTCAGTTTACAAAAGCCCATTGTGTTTCTTGTTCTTTCACAAATTCAACATTCACACCAGGGTAGCGATGTGACAGCTATTTTAGAGAACAGCATAAAAAAATACTAATTGCTGTTAATTAAGCAACTGTTTGGGACTTTGCATGAATGGATACATGAAATATGCATGGAAATAGATACATATTTTGCAGTTATTCAGGCCTAACTAAACAAATTCATAGTATGTCCTGCAAGGATATCGTAAGTAGTGAAATTTTAAGTGATGTTCTTGTTGCGTTTTGTCAATGATGTGAAGTTATTAACGTAATTTCTGGAGGAGTACACCCATCTAATCTTACAATTAATATAAACAGCCTCTTACCACTTCCGTTGTTAGTTCTTTCGGCATCCCTCCACCTCCCCATCTCCTCCTTTATGCATATTTATTTAATTTATCCTTCGGTCTATAGGGGGCTATCGGAGCTCAAGTAGAGTCTCTCTGAGCCCTCCATTGCAGACATCAAGCCAAATCTGTTTACCACTAATGCTAAGAATATATAGGCACACAAACTCGTGAAGTGAGATCTAAGCAGGCCTTCAATAACAACTCTAAACAACAGAATCAGTTAAAGATGCTGCTATTCTGACTGATGAAAGCAACCTGATCAAAGGCCATTCTTCTATGTTTTATCAATAAAAAAAGTACAAAAACTAAATCAAAAGTCTCATTGTTACGTGTTTTTGCTTTTAGTTAATAAAATACAACTACATTCACACAGTTTTTGGGATTGACAACTGTATGACTAACAAGTCTTTCAAATTGTGTTGTATATCTAATTGCAGACAAAAGCTGTCTTCATAGACGGGTAGCTATAAGGTCAGTTCCCACATGCATTCTCAGAACAGTCTTGAATAACACTGTAACCATAGTGACAGATAATGTCTGCATATGAGATGAATTCTCTAATGGCCTCCCTTACAAAAATGCACTAGTACTTTTTTCTCTATGGATGTGTATATCATTGCCATTCTGGCTCTATACTATACAGTCAAAGGCCTACTGTAAAGCCAATATATATATATATATTAAGATTACTCTTTGCTTAGTGTAGCCCCATACTATTTTCTGCCTCTTCCAGCCCTGTAACAAAAGCTTTATTCGTACTGAGATTACAAAATATCTTTCTTACAAAACAAACAAACAAACAAAAAAACCCCCACATTTATGTATAATGATATTAACATATTCAAACAATATCATGCAACTACACTTTAAAAAAAGTAAGGTATTTTAATGGAAAAAGGATAAATATTCTACAGCTAAATCTGTCAAATAAGTTACCATAGAAGATGGTACCATTTTTTTTTACTGTAAATTGCTGTGAAAATTTTATGTTTAATGGAAATAAAAAGTATGAATTATAATTTACAGTGAAAACATTAATTTTATTTTAAAATGCAGTAAAAACCAGTAAGAAGTAGTCTACACGGGGCACGTGATTTTATTATATTTACTCGTGCTGGTTCTTATTTTTTAAAGCTATGTACATGTTTCATGTTAATTTTTATGTTTATTGCATTATTTTTGTCTGTACATTTATTCATTTATTAGTCATCGTTTATGACTTTTAACGGTCTTGCACATTTAGATGCTATGATGACACATTTCTACATGTAAAAACTAAAATTACAACAGCCATTGGTGATAAAATTAAACAATAGATGCCCTCACTTAACTAACAGATTGCCAATCCACATGATGTCCGCAAAAACAGCTAGTGCTGCTATGATAGGCAGTTTTTCGGCAATCCACGCCGACGGAAGGCCTGATAGCCCGGGTTGGCCACCGGGTGTCGCTCTGGAGCAAGAAATGTCGCGGCGTCTCCCCCACCCCTAAATATCTCCTCCAAATGTGTGTATGTGTAGCGCCGAGAAAGTAAGTCTGTGTTTCCAGCTGACTGCTCGCTCTCTCTCAGTGTATGTGTATGTGTGTGTGTTGTCATTATTATTATCCAGTCTGCTCCCAGCTCAGAATGGCCAGATTCACTCAGACTGAGACAAGAAGGGAGCAGCACCCACAGCCGCCCCATCCCGCTTACTCCAGCCTGCTTTTCACTGGACCCGGGGCAGCACCGACCCAACATCCACTCCTCCTAATCCCGCACCAGCAGCAGTACGCTCAGATCCCATTTCCTAAACCCATGAACGGGTCAGAATCCATCTCCATTCATCCGGAGAACGGCACCATGAAAGACCAAGATGCCATTAAACTCTTTATCGGGCAAATACCGCGGAACCTTGAGGAGAAAGACCTGAAACCATTATTCGAACAGTTTGGGAAAATCCACGAATTGACGGTATTAAAGGACCGATACACCGGCATGCACAAAGGTAAACGCGTGATTCCCTTAATAAGAGTCTGTGGTTATGCGGCGGTAAACACTAGGCTACAATAATGTTAAAAAATATATATTTTTTTTTTGTCTCGTGCACATCATGCATTAGTGACGCATGCGTTATTGTAATATTTATTATAAATCATACGTGTCATTTTTGTCATGTTAACATTAAATACATATAGGGTATACAGTCTGATGAAACTGTAATATCAGGCCCCTTTAGCCACTATTTTGCACTTGAATCGTTTAGAGAGAACTTATCTTCTCAGTTTGAACCTTTGCATTGTTGCTTGTATGAATATTACGCATTTCCATCATATAATATGGCTGGGAATCTTGCCTTTCTTTATAGCAGTTTAATTTTTGAACTGGGGCAAAGAGGCTTAGAAGAAAATTAATCTTTAAGAGACTTTCTTTTGCCTCTTCCATCTTTTACAATGGGGAAATACTCCCACCACCCCAGAGCATCCTTGTTCAGTCTGACAGTTCTCGCAAATGAACAGGGGTTTTGAATATGATTATATGTAGGCTATATTAATAGCATACCAAGAGAAATGTTCAATGTTGTTCAATAATATAGTTAAAAGCTCCGAACAGGTGCCGGAGTAATGAAACACGCACAAATATTAATAGAATAGAAAAACGTGCAGCTTCACTAATCTGATCATATTTGCACTTCAAACACGTTCGGTTGTGCGTCATAACGAACTACGGCGCGTTCTACATTGTGGCGCGTGACGTTCTACTTGACAGTTGACACAGAATACGTCATCCCACTCAAACAAGAAGACAATACTAAAATTAAACCTCTATTTTGGTATAATCTCGTTCTAGTCATTTATTCCCCTCAAGCGATATGTGTCGGAAACAGAATATTCGCATTTGTCTTCGTTAGTGTCAGTTACTATTAGGCTTCATATCAGTGGTGTGTTTATAATTATGCTAATAAGGCTCTATTTGCCCAAGCGTTCATCCACGATATTTACCCCGTGAGAAGCCTTGCTTCATATGAGGTTTAACTGTGTTGAACATCTCAGAGTAATGAGAATATAGGTTATACAATGATTTCGTGGGCGAGAGTTTGCGTTTTCATTTGGCTGAATTAAACCAAAGCAAACAGTTGGAGAAAACAAGGTGACATGCTAATTTTGTTCTTAATTTTAGGTTTCTATGACTAATGGTTAAGCTTTAGAGAGTATATGCATGACAAAATGTGCCGTTTCAGAGGGAACTTAAGAAAGTTACTTACCACAAGTCGACCGTTATGAAAGCGCGCCAATTCTGACGAGAAATGGCACTCGCGTGCCTATCCTTCTTTGATCAAATGGCATTAATGGTGACACGTAAGTTGTTATATTAATTGAGGTATTAACTTGTGCAGCAAATAATACAAGACAGAAACACCAGGGAGGATCCAATCTGAGTTGACTGGTCCTCAATAATGATGGCACTCTTGGGCATTGACGGATGTCAAGCCTATGTGGATTAGAGCTGTCGCGATTCGTCGATTTAAGTCGACTAGTCGATTTTGAAAAATCGTCGACTTCATTTTGCTGCGTCGACTAACCGCAAAATACCGGAAGTGCTGCATTTCACGGACGAGAATCCATAAAACACATTATTAGACTATTTTCCAAGGCTGTGTGACATTAAACCCATTTAAAAATCATAATTAAGCATAATTGTGAATTCACAAAAGCTATGATTTAATTAAATAATTATATGCGATGCAGTTCTAACACAGTATATGCGCTTTAATTATTTATGCGTGTAGGTTAAGTATGTGCACACAGCGGCTCCGTTCACAGTAGTTCCACAGAAACTATCATTTACATGTGTGGAGCGTGGAGCATCTCTAACTCCATCTCTGCATGTTAGAGTTTGGGTTTATTATAACGTTCATCTGGGAACGCAACGTGCGCCATTTCATCAGATTTGTAAGGTAAATCATTTATAAACCTGTGCAAACACAGGAGAATACATCGCGATTTCAAAATAAAAGTCAAACCCTCACTCTGAGTTTACACGGTTTGATTACATTTCATTTAATTACAGTGATGCATTTCTGTCCTAAAGAAATGGCCAAATATTAAAGATTAAGTGGAATTTGAATTAAATGGTGCTTGGTCAATATTAAACAAGGATTAGTTCGCGCAGTAATGTTTAATAATAATCATCAGGCGCCCCCTGCAGGCCTTTGTTGTTATGCGTATCTAATTATAATTGTTTATAATACATTATGTATTTTAACAGTTTTGTTCAATAAAACCAGATTTTCTTGCTTTTGATACTTTATTTGAACTAATTATTATTGCATCATTGCTATTATATATGTATTTTAAGTCATTTTAAAAGCTATTGTTCACTTACATCTATTTTTATTACCACAAAAAAACTATTATAATTATAGGGCCCTATGAAATCCGTTTTATTTCCAAATTCAGTTTTTTTCCATTTTCATTTTTCTATACTCTGTTTTAATGGTTAAATTAAATTTTATTAATCAAAAAGGCTGTCTAATTAATTGAGTTTTACAGTTTTATCTGTACCAAATTATGTTTTCCATTATTTTCTGGATTCCATTTTAATGGTTCCATTAATTATTTTTGTTATTTCTTTTTTATTTTTCAGAAATACTGCACATTTACATTTTCTCATAAATAAATTCTGGTAAATAATATTTCTGGTAAATACTCCTTTATTTAAAATACTGATTATAATTGTATTATTAGACTAAATCACATGGATATGTTGTCATTCTTACACTATAATACTGAACTGATTTCAGAGATCTGGACTGAGATGAGATGGACACATGCTTCTTGAACCTATGTTGCCTTTACTTTTGCTTTAAAAAAGGATTTCATAGAAATTTGGATTTAATTTGGTTTAATAAAATATTCTTAAGTATTTTTTTTGGGAAATTAATCGTTTAGATTAATCGACTAATCGATAAATTATAAATAAAAAAAAATAAAAGCGTTAGTGGCTAATGTGGATACACCTTGTCTAGTGCATTACTGTGAGCTGAATACTCCCTTCAATTATACGTCTAAAATATAGAGCTTTTCAGTTTGTAGTGCTAAACCCAGAAGAGAATTAGCATTTTCAAGCCATTGGGTTCCCTTAGGAATTTCCAATGGGGTTTTAAAATCTTGATTTTCCATTTGTAAGTAAAATAAGGTCTGTACTTAATACTTCAGACATTTTGTTATGCATACATTATGCACAATTGTACCTCAGATGTGGATTTTGAAACCACTGTTTTCTCAAAATGTAATCTGGTAATAAACAAGGATGTGAGATTATTTTCAATACGTAATTGATTTGTGTGTTTTTTTGTGTTTATTAAGGCTGGTTCCGTAAGACTATTACATCACTACTGAATAATTGATTTGTGTGTTTTTTTGTGTTTATTAAGGCTGGTTCCGTACATATTAGTTGAACGTCCTGTCAGTGCCAGATTACAACATCATAGGCCCATTTTTTTTTCATCCTAAACTACCTGATTATACTTGTGATGCAGCTGCCTCTGGGACAGGAACTGAATATGAGTTCTAAATGATTGCACAGAGAATTGGTTCTTCAGGATGGAATTTCTTTTCATCTTATGTATTATTCTATGAGGGGATGTGAAGATAAGAACAAGTCAGCAAATATTTACATACACTTTTTGTTAGCTTATAGAGATTGTGCAGTCTTGCGAGTAGTCTCAATATGGACTGCATTGGTGATGTAGACCCCAAGGTTGTTTAAATGTTTGGCTAAAATGTCGGTGAGGATGATAATGTAATTATTATTATTTTTTATCCGAAACGTGACAACGGAGCACAACAGATGAATGGTTTGTGTTAATGCCAGTACTCATTGGGAAGAGTCTACTGTTGTATATACGCAATCCACAAAATTGAACTGAAGACAAGGGCAAAACAAGATATTTGTGCATCTGTTTCATCTGTTTTAAAGGGTTCACCGGACTAAAGGGATCATATTTAGGTTTCAGAGTGGGGAACATGTTTTGGCGCTAAATCATCTTGCTAATCCACACAGGAAAACACAGCATTAGTTTGCTAAGCACGGTAATAAACCATGACCATAATGACGGAGGAGGATTAGCAACTGTAGTTATTGTCTGAGGTTGCGGTCGTTCGGATCACTTGGTTTGTCCCTCTACAGTGGCTGCTTCTTTGCAATTAAAGCATGCTGTAGTCATTTTAGCCTGCGGTGTTCAGTATGAACAGCTATTATGAGGTCTGTTCAACGGGCCAAATGCTGTCTCTTGATTTGTATTAACAGGTGAGCTTTTCCCCTTCAGGCTTTTCACCTGTGATCAGTTGAGCTCAGCATTTTATTAAAGTTTTTTTTATTTAGTATGGAGTTGGAAATGGGTTTTTCACTCATAGATTTGCCTGCAGAGCTTGAGACACTTGCTATGCTGTATTTGTAATCGTACGTGAGTGTGGTATATAGATCTCCTGCTGCATTTAGCATAAATAGACTATTGTTGCTTTGCTTTGAAAGCCTCTTACGCACATTTTGCACTCTGCAGGTGAAGATGTCCAAGGATAAGCTTGCACAAGCTTACAATACAAAAGGCATGGAGAACATTTGAACACTATACACAAACATATACAAGGTTCTTTAGACCTAAACCTGATGCTGTCTGATTGTCTGTGCTTAATGCGGCTCCATTCACATCTGCCACTATAGAGTGTCAATCTTTAACTGCTTTCAAGGGACCTTTTGTGCTAATGCATTTATGAGGGATTGAGAAATACAATATACATCTTAGAAATAATCTTATGAAGCATTAATCAATTTTAATTTCTGTCTTTTCCCAAGCGAATGGATTTAACAGCAGGGGTCCTTGCAAAAGCTGAAAGCCAGGCTGTAGAAAGGTTCAGTTATAAATGTAAAGCTAACCTTGTTGGACAGTTATTTGAAAGGGGTTTTATGCTATTTCCAGTATTATAAAGAGTTAAACTAGGATTGAGATTGTTTCAAGGCCTTGCAGAAAAATTACATCACAAATCCCTTATTAATAGAAAGATAAAACATATTTTGTATGGTTTACCAGGAACCAGTGTTGGGTTCATAGTAGCATTTTCATATCTGAAAATTCATTTGGATAAGTACACTTCCTAACAGAGAATTTTTAGTCTATTTTATTTTCTTGTTTTCTAGTAAAACCCCATTAAATCGAAATTGGAGTGTTGTTTTTTAGTAGCCTAATGTCTATTAGTTTTCAGACTTTGTTCAGACACATTTACAATTCACAGTTTTTCCTTGAAGTTGACCAAAAATATTGTCCACATGTGTTTACTATTTTATTTTGTCCAAAATGGTCCAAAGTAGTAAATTGTATTTTTTAAACTAAAAGCTACAAGCCTTTTGATGATAATGTTTCATCCCAACTTCCCAAGTTTAAATAGGAAACATGTCAACCAATGAATAAAAACTGCAATTGAGTGATTTTCATTAGGTTTTAAATTAGAGGATGTCATTGGCTGAAATGTCAAATGGCTTCTTTAAAAGCCTGACAGTCGCAAACATCTGTAAATACTATAATACGCAACAAGGCCGAATCATAAAAAATGCAGTGCTTCAGCAGCTCTCCTGGCAGGAACCGTAGCTCTGAATGTCAGGATGAGATGTTCCCTCCTCTATCAGCAAGCTTTGCTTTGAGCTACTTGTCTTTTCACGTGAACTGGCCACTTATCTCCCCTTTACCTGCTTTTAGATGATCTTTCCTCCATGTGGAGAAGGTTATTTTTCTTTTTAGGTGGAAAATGTGTTTTTTTAAGGCCATTACCATTCATCAGGAGATGGCACTTACAGTAGAGTATTCTAGACAACCCTCTGTGGAAAGAGGTTCAGTGACCTTCCGTAACATGTCCGTTTTGTGGACCGAGCATAAACACAAAAGCGAAATTATTGATGCGCTATTCTAAGATGTTGTGAATCTCTCCCTTGTGACCATTTTTATGGCGGATAATAAGCTGGTCTTCAAATGTGTCATAATGTATGTTGTGTTTGCTAATAGAAAAGTCCACCCGATTCCCTCTGTTTTGTGCTGCTTAACCAGATTGCTCTTTAATTCAAAAACATTACTCACTGCTGTAGGATTCGATGAAATTAATTTGTTAAACAGTATTTTTTAAATTAAGATGAATTGATAAACATAATATAATTAATGTTACTGTTCAGTTAAAACTTTTTTTGGGGGTTGTTAAAATATAAATGTAATATTATTATTATGTAAATTTCATTTACATGATTTTCTAATTTCATCATCAAATATAGCTTAATATGCAGAGTAAACCAAGTATTCCAAGTAAACAATTTGTTGCCTAATAAAAAACAAAAAAAAAAAACATTTGTGACACTCGCACAGGGGTGTGTTTTCCATACAATAATGCAATTCGTTGCTTAACTAAAATATGATGCATCGATGAAGAAATTAACTCGCTAGGTTCCCAAAACCATAGTAACATTTTCACATTTGCGTCATTTGAACCACATTGTCTCAACAATATGGATTCATCATTATTGGCATCATGCAGGTGGTGGAGTAATAACTTCTGCTAATTATTCGGTTCGAGATCAGATTAATGTCAGATTATTGTAAATAACAAACATCGCATTTTAGGACTACTTCGATATTTGTGTTCTCGGGTGTTTTGCTCTATTTATCCAACTATGCTTTAAAGCACAGTTGAGAGCTTTAGTTCCAACCACACAACTGTGAAATGTTTGTTGAAACTGTGGTTTCAGGAAACACTCAATCGTCAAACTCAAATATTGCTAACGACAGAACCTGCGACCATACCAACAGTACTTTTAACGCACCCCAGCCTGACTTAAGCTATGTTTCCATCCAAAGTTGCGAATTTAACTCATGCATAAAATTGGAATATCGCATAAACCTTTGCGAATAAAGCACCGTTTTTCCATCCAACTAGTCAAAGAGAACAAAATGGTCACTTCCTGATAAACTGGTGCTAAATATCGCTAAGAAAAGTAGGAGAAGCAACTTTTATATATGATAAATTACTTGTGCCTCAGAGCGAGCAGACGAAACACAATAAATGCGGTCAATGCTTTCGGAGGTGGATACCTGTTGATACCAATTATACAGAAATAATTTGACGACAGACTTTGCTCAGGCATTTCAGAATGACCATAACAACATTTGAGATGCTGTGCAATGAGACCGGTCTGCTGGTTAGTCAAGTTATCCCGTCCCATCATGCAAAGTCACATGACTTTTTTTGATGCCCATGGAGAAATTTATTCGGTAAATGTGTTTCCATCTCTCATTATTCGCATTAACTCTTTTTTTGTACAAATCAAAAACCACCTCAAGTGAGCATAAACAGTTTTTTTTGTGCAATTTAAGATATATTTTTTTAATTTGGCATTTCCATCACTCGCTTCTGATGCAATACATCAAAATGCACATAAAAAACAGTGTGAAGGAAACATAGCTATAATAACATTAGCACAACCATTGGTGTAAGTTGAAGTCTCTTTAGCTGACCAATGGCAAATGGGGGAAGTGGTTACAAAACCTGTTTGAAAACAGTCATTACCTGTTGAAAAAAATCCAATCTTAGCTGCTTCGCTTGTCTCCCAGACTAGTTTTAGTGCTAATTTTAGAGGGATTTTGCCAATTTTTCGGCTGGTCAGGCTGAAAAACCAGCTCTATATTGGCATTGCAGAGAAACCAGCCTGCACCAGCTGGTTTAAGATGTTTTATTCAGCGAGTTATTCTTTGGTAATTCTATTGGTGCAAAAATGACTCACTTCATCTTGTAAGATGCTAGATTTTCTTGGACCATTTCAAAATGGAGGTCAATTCTCAGGGATAAAGCTTATTAGTTACTCTTTTCTGTTTACTGTTTTGTGCTGTAAACTTTTACAAGGTCAGTCCAGACTGAGGTGCCGTTTTTTATGGAGGGAAAGGGAGAATGACGACAGAGAATGAAATGTATGATACACCGACATGACTGTTCTTTCCGACATTTCCTGCAGTTGAACTGTTGTTCTGTTTTTTCGAGCTTCCTGAACTAAAGATTTATTGTCGAGAGAAAAATAAATCAACACTCAGCACGGTTGACTAATGAACAGCAATAGAAGGATTCTGCTGCCGTTGATGAGAACGGCTTGGAAATATGTAAATGCCTCGTTGGAATTTGAGCAGAAAAGCCCTTTTCCACTTCCTTTGATCTCAGGAAGGAGGGCATGGCCATTATGTCAGTCAGAGAGCTGTGACAAATGCCATGCGCACACACACACACACAGAGATGGAGTGGACAGGGAAAAATGACAGTGAGGCAGAAGGCTAAGCACAATAAATGAACAGACTGAGAGAGATGGAGTGATTGTCAGAACCACTGAAAACAAATGGTGCCTTTAATCCGGAGGCACCGGCGGAGTGACGGGCCTTTCTGACAGGATGGGAGAGCCAAATCCACCCCGGCAGACAGGAGAGGGTGGAAACAAAAGGATTTAATATGAAAGGGGAGGTGTGGCAGGGCAGACGTGGGACACCGTCACGATGTTGAGAGTATGACAAGATAAGATTGTGCATAAACATCAGGTTTGCATTAGTATTTTTAGGTAAGGGAAGTTATAGCACGCTAGATCAGTGGTTCTGAACTGGTTTTGCTGAACAACAAACCAACACAGTACCAAAATTGGTATTGTAATAGTCATTTTAATATTGATGAATAACCCCAACACAATTATTAATATGACTTAGGCTGAAAATTAAAATGTATTTTTAGTTTTAGATTGAGTTTGCTTTCTTCATTGGCTTTTAATGGTTTTCAGCTTACTAAACATATTATGATTGACACAAAACTTGTTGATGTCGTCAACATTAAATATGAAAAGCCTTTTCTCTACACTTTTACAAGTTGATAATGAGTCCAGCTGGGTGGTATTTTCTTTTATTTTGCATACTTTTATTCCTGTTTAACTAGGGTGTTGCACAACCTGTCCAATGTCAGTTTGACTAGCTTTTACCAATAGCACAATTTTGCAGAGGATACAATAAAGTTTGGCTTGATACATGAATATTTGAAGCTTTGTCATCAGCAACAAAAAAAATATGGAAAACATTTTCTTCACACTTTTAAAAGTTGATAACGAGTCCAGTTGGTTGTGTTTTCTTTTATTTTCAGTAATTTTTTTTTTTTTTTCTAGGGAGTTGCACAACCAGTCCAATGTCAATTTGACTAGCTTTTACCAATGGCGGATAATTTTTCGCAGAATACCGTAAAATTTGATTAGATGCTTGATGATTTGATACCTTGATGTTAACAACCAAAAATTACAGAAATAATTTCCCCCACATTTTTAAAAGTTGCTAATTAGCCAATTTGGGTTGTACTTTTTTTTTCTAGAGTGTTGCACAACCTGTCCATGTCAGTTTGACTATTTTTCGTAAAATATCATAAAGTTTGATTAGATACATGATGATTTAATGCTTTGATATCAACAAGCAAGTTTTCTCTACACTTGCAAAAGTTGGTAATGAGTCTTGTTAGCTGTACGCAATCATAAGGATAGTTTGCAACCCACTGGTTGAAAAACGCGCAATAGAGGATTGGTAAAGATTTTTAAGAGTTTAAGTTTTATGATGTCCATATAGTATATTAAGATGTTGAAGATGTCAGTATAGTAACTTTTTCTTAACTATCTTCTTTCTGTGAAATCACATGTATTTGGAAGTGGAATTGCGCTGTAGACTAATTTCTCCAGAATCTTTCCCAGATTGCTTTATCGCAATATTCCTTTTACAGTCCAGAACATTATTGAATATGGTTGTTGTTTTTATTTTAGTATTGAAAAGTGATGCTACGACATGAGCATGGCTGAAAGGTGATCTGGGAGAGGATGTTATCAGTGAGTTTGTGGGACCCGTCGGGGATGTGCGGAGAGGCCTGCTGCTCAGCAGGGCTATTAATAGAAATCTGTGGTATTTCCGAAAATAGGTTAAGCTGCCACTGCTGGCATCACTGCTTGCATGCCAGCCATCCTCGGAAGACAGAAAGAGAGAGAGAGGAGGAGAAACAGATGTAGCCTACTGAGGAAGTGTCTTTGTTCCGTCGCACCCTTCTTGCACTCAGTGCACCATCAGAGTGTTTCTGGCTGAGGACTTCCCAGCATGCCGCAAGACACAGTGTCACCCCACCATATTTCATATTCACAACACAATAGCGGATCTAGACCTATTTGAGTCTTGCCATGACAAACAAGTCATGCATATGTATTAGGAAGCTACTCTTCAGTATGCATTGGCGCTTTTTCATATCCACAGTTGCAATAGTCCAAAATTTTACACTATTTATACAGTCACGAATTTTGTTTGTCAATTTTTTTAATATGGTCTCAAACAAAACTGGGATAAATGTTTAATGTGTAATTTGACTGATTTGACTTTCATTCATTAGTTCTGAATAATCCAAACACAAAATTTCCGAAATATTTTTTTTAGCCGCTCCAGCTCCATGTTAGGTGATGTGCGTATAGTTTTGCTCTGGTACATTGAGGTTGAGCACATTTAAAGGTGGCTGCCTTAATTAAGGTTTACAGGTTACGCTAGCGCACCGCTTATATTACAAGACTCATTACAAAGTAATTAGGTGAGGGCAGGGACAATATTGTTGTCTGAACAGTGACTAAGAGAGAGCTTCGAAGGAAATCAAGCCCTCATGTGTTTTTTTCATGGAAGGTGGTCAACGACATGATACATGGTAACTGCGAGTGACACCGAAAGTGGCATCGATTGCTAAGCTCGTTCACGAGAAACGTTCACTTGTTGTCATGCACTAATGCTAGCAGCACGTATTTACATACATACATTTTTTGTTACTATAATCAGTTTTATTAGCTCCTCTTAGCTACAACACAAAAGACGCTACTCTTTGTACAATTTAGTAAATTGCTTCACAATAAAATGGAAGCGTTAAGAGGCCAACAACAAAGGTTGTTTTCTTTACATCTAAACTTAATTTTCGCATAACAGAGGTTGTTTTTCTGAAATTATTATTCTGAAACTATTGAATCTTAATGATCTCTTAAAAATCATAATGCAGATGCAATTAAGTTTGGAGTAAAATCACAATTATAATAGCGGCACATTGCACACACATATTTAGATACTTAAATGGCCTTTTTTAGTTACTTGATCAGTGATATTAGCTCCTCTTACCTGCAGCACAAAATACTGTAATTGCATTAATCAAAACGATACACTTTGTACAAATCGCGATGCATTACAATAATACAGCCTTATGAGGCCATGCATTGTTTTCTTTTGAGCTCAACATAACATAAAGGTTGTTTTCTTGACATCTAAACTTAATTTTCTCATAATAAAGGTAGTTAGTTTTCTTGACATTTAGACTTATCACACAATAATTTTTTTTTTCTTTTCCATTATTACTCTGGTCAGCCATTAACCATTTAATCTGCATGATCTCTTAAACATCATAACGCAATTCATTCTCATGTTCGATTCAGTTTCAAGTGCAGTCAAATATTGTGTAAAACTAACATGTGGTTAGAAATGGATTTTGGTAAGTAAAAGACAAAGACGAAAAATAGTGAAGGCAAAATTATGTGATTATTACAGCAAACCAAAACTGATAAGGCTTCTTATGGAATATTATAAATGAACCTCGACTGAAACTTTACCAAACACAAAAGTTAATTTGTCCTGTTGTGCTCATTTAGATGGCCTGTTTCTTCAGTATATGATATGAATGCAAAAATACATTAAAAAATATAGATACATTGATCTAAAGTATTGATACAACATATTGAGAAAAAGTCGACAAATGCTAATGCGCAGTATGTCAATAATACATGATTGAATCAGCACAGCCTTATTTTTATTTTTTTTGAGTAACTGCACAACAGTTTTAAGTTCAGTCCTTTGTTCTCAGAGCTAAACTTGAACGTGTCGGGAAAGAGTGGGAGGTGTGAATGACGGGACTGCTCGCGAAGTTGCAAAGTGCTCAGGCAAGAACGTGGAGCACGGAAGCAGATTTAGCGCCAAGACCTTCGCACTTAACAGGCACCTCACAGTTCAGGGCTTGCACACAATTATAAAGGGGGGCAGGAACAGTGGTGCGACAGCTCGGCTTTTACTATAAAAAACAGCAAATGGGGGCTGTCAGGAGCGGAGGGAGGGAGCGGCACCTTCAATTGAGCTTTCTTAATTACTGCTATGCCTCTCTACCTCCCCATGAAGCTCTACGCCATTCCTCAGACCCGCAGGCCTCATGGGCCTCTGTCTGTGTGATTGCTTATTAGCACGGGGGTTAGATGTCATTTCTGTTCTGGAAGAGAGAGGCACGTTTTCGCTGGCGGTAGCTACATTTGACTTTTGTGATTCAGGAGAAACTGTTTCCCAAGACATCTGAAAGTGTTTGACCACTAGTGAAAATGCTCCTCAGTTTGTATTATTAAAAATTTAAATTTAATTTAAAGTGTTGTTTTTGCATTTTTTTATATAACATAAGAAAAGTAATTACAATCAGATGATTAATGCTTAATCTTTATTGGGGGGGGGGGGTTGAGTAGAAATTACTTCAAAAAACATCCAAATGTGTGAGACAACTAGTTGAAATGCTCCTCAGTTTGTATTATTAAAATTACATTTTAATTCTAATTAATTCTAATATTTTAGATACATATTTTAGATAAATAAGTGATATTTTTGCAATTTTTAGATATAGCATAACACATTGAGATTTGATTAAAAACAGTTGATTAATGCTCTCTAAATAGTGCAGAATATCTCATCTTCATTGTATGTAATGTTTTTTTAAATGTCCAAAATTTAAAATCTGTATTTATTTCAAGGTTTAATTGTGGGAAAAAATAAAAAAATAAAAATCAATTTTCAGATTTTTGCACCTCACTCTATTTATATTCCCATTCAGCGAAGCCTTTTGTCAGAAACTATTCACCTACTTATAGAAAAAGGTTTATATTAGCTATAATTTTGAAGTAAAATCCATTCCCTACTAACCGTGCAGGTTCCTTTGTTAATTTTTAAATCACTTTTGATCAAACAATAGAGATTGTTATCAAACAATGCGGTAGATCATTTCCACATTCCGTCCTTAGGGTGCTGCGTCAGCCTTTTCCATGCGTGATCTTATGTCGAGTTTCAAATAATTTCATCATGCAGCCCAAAATTGTGCGCCTGGTATGCAACAGCAGGGCAGTAATTTGTACGTGTTTGGATTCCAATTATGAATTTGTTAGTGCCTATGGGCTGCAATCGCACTATGCATTAAAGTGAGAGGTTTAGAATTAAAATGTTTCTCTCGCTATCTGTTTTATTGTCACTTTTTCTCTCTCACTCTATTCTTTTGCTAATATTAGTGGGGCAACTAATTTACTCTGGATATTCTTTGTGAATGTATCCAATTGGTTCATGAGAAATTGCAAGATCAGAGGTTCGGCATAGATTGAAAAGAGCCTGTCTTGGCTGGAGGATTTGAGACATAACAAAGCTTTGATGTATTTGAAAGCCCTGCAGGGTTAGTGGGACTGATACAATAATAAATATGAAAGAACACAAGTGGCTTGCTTGTTTGTCTGTCCCAGCAAGTCATTTTGAAAGGGCAATGTTTTGGCCAAGTCTCATTTGGGCATTAACTGTTCATGACCCCACATCACTTTCTCAGAGTCCTCATATATTGGGTTTTGATTAGTTATTAGCATTTAGCCATTAATATTTGCTGTTCTTTAAATTGGCATCTATTGACCTTAGCCAGAGTAAATTGCTCATTTAGTTGGATGCAAATGAAAACAAGGCTGCAAGGGACTGAACTCCAAGTTTGTATTGTTGTGTTCCTGGGTGCTAATCTAACAGCTGACAAAACACTGGAAAAAAAACCCTCTGGAAAACATGGTTTATGAAAAATACATGTAACCTACCAAGAAAGTAACTGCCCGCTTTCTCCACCACCATTTATGTTTGCAACAAGTTACTCTGACGAAAATCTGTAGTCAAGTAACAAAAGTTCACTGAGTTATATGCTACTATAAAACTTATATGTTAGTGTTATGGATTTTTTTTTTTTTTTTAGCTCAACCAGTGGTGTGAGTTTGGATGGGACTTTCTGGTTCTTTGACCAATAGCAGATAAGTGGAGTGGGGGTGTGCGATATTTATCGCCTACGATAATATCATAATTGTTTTAACAATGTGAGTATGTATGGGTATATTCAATAAACAAATAAAAACATGTCTTTAGAGTCCAAAAGCATTCACTGTGTGATGAAACCTATTAGACTATATTTAGAATGCCCCTGTAATTCAAGTAATGAAATAAAAAAATACTCCTGTATGTTTTTTGTGTTTTATACTGTATTTATAAGATATGATATAGTTAGGCAATCATAAAGTAAGAGTGTTGTTTTGTTGATATTATACAACAGTTAAACAAACAAGAAATTAATATTAAGTGAGGTACATTTTAGACACTATTGCCATTTTTTTCTGATTTGGAAATGAAAATAGTTCTAAACAAAGCCAGAGCAGGATATTTGTACATCTCAGAGCAACAATGTGGTGTTTCATTTCATTTGAACGAATCATATGAGCCAATGATTCAATGATCCATTCATAAAGACAGTCGCTTGCTTTTTAAAAAAAAAAAATAAAAAAATCATCTGTTTTGAATTAATCATTTGAATTAATTATTCAATGAATCACTCATAAAAGGGATATTTCACCCAAAAATGAAAATTCTGTCATTTATTACCCTTGTTTCATTCCAAACCCGTAAGACCTTCGTTCATCTTCGGAAAGAAAACAATTGTTGAATAAAGTCATTATTTTTGTTTTCTTTGCACAACAAAAAGTATTCTCATAGCTTCGTAAAATTAAGGTTGAACCCCTGATTTCATCGAAAATATCTTAAATTGTGATCCAAAGATGAACGAAGGTCTTACGGGTTTGGAATGAAATAAGGGTGAGTAATAAATGACAGAATTTTCATTTTTGTGTGAACTATCCCTTTAAGAGAGGGCCTTGCCACAGTCTACTGGCAGTTTTAGTGTCATTTTTATTTATCCATGACAGGCCTAAACCAGCCAAGGTATCAGGACAAAAACACACTCAGCAAAACACTGTTAAATTATCGTCATCAAAAAAATCCCAAAATTTCTAGAGATAATTTTTTGTCAATATCGCACACCCCAGTGTTTGGGAACTTGTTAGAAACAATGAATTTTAGCAACTGCGTTTGGTGGCATTAGTTAAAGATATACTTTGTCTTTATAAAGTAAATACACAGTGTTTATTCCGGTGCAATTGAACATGGGTGAAGAAAGAGAAGGTGACAAGGCAGAGAAAGTGAGACGACTGACTGCTTTGTAGTTACTTTCACATCTACAAAACTGTGATCCTCACATTGCAGTTTGATTGTTGCCTGTGAGTCTGTTATATCGGGCAAATCCGAGACTTTCTTTACCGTAAATGCATCTACCGGTTTGCACTGTTAATGTCACAAAAACTAATGGGCTCAGGAATCTTCTTCTTGCAAAGTCTCCTGCTCTGTGATATCTGTGGCAGAAGGGTTATATAATCGGGTGTGTATATGTGCATGTTTTTAGAATTCACATTTCTGTCTGGGGACCCAAGAGGCTCAAAGTTTCTCTTCCTAGTTCTCCGCCACTGTTCGCTTCTCTGTCTGGGTGTCAAGGGTGGTCAGGGCTTATTCCAGCCGGCCGAGAGCCTCAGACAGGGACAGCTGGCTGATCTATGGACTTGTTCAAACACACACACAAGCACACATATGCAGAAACACACATGGGCACATCCAGTGTAAAGTGGACTGGACAGGCTCCCCCATGTTAGAAAATAGACTGTCTGTATTTAGCTTGTCTGCAGGGACTCCTCACGGCACCTCTGGCCCTGTCATTGTAAGGGACGCGGAGGCTTTGTGCTGGCTCGTTTTTCCTGTGCTGGCAAGCGGTGATGCTCGATAGGAACACAATGTTGTGGGTGGACTTGAATCTTGAATTAAATGAAGAGCAGTGCATCTAGTCTTCCTTTTGGGCTCTGATTCAAATGCTTGCATACAGGACCATCTTGGGTCTGCAGCCTCTTACCTAAACTCACTTTCCCAGATTCATTTCTCTTCCCGCTCTGTGTGATAAATGAATTAATGAAGGTAACTTTCTGAAACCTTCACTTTCACTGTTCCTCAGTGGTGGAACCAACCAACCTTCTTCCAAATAGCAGAAACCATCACAATCTTCTGAAAACTGAAGATGTGAAGCAATTGAGTTAGCCGACTTTCAAAGCTCTTCTCTCAGAATGAGCACCATTACAATCTTCTGAAAACACAAGTCGTTTTTAAATCAATTACACAAATTTTTAAATCAAAGATATTTGGGTCGTAATTAATTTACTATTTTGGGATTTTAAATCTCATAATTGACGCTACTGTGCAATTAGTTGCACAACAGCTTGAGAGAAACCAAGAACCTGAGGAATGTGTGACTAACTTCAGTCTACTTTACTGTAGTTTTCAGCGCTTAATAGCTATTTTTCCATCACCCTGTTTTTTTATGTGCATTTTGAAGTATTGCATCAAAAAGGAATGATGGAAACGCCAAATTTCAGAAAAAAAAAAAAATTACAAAAAGTTTTTTACGCTCGCTTAAGGTGGTTTTTGACTTGTGCAAAAAGGGTTAATGCAAATAATGGGAGATGGAAATGCATTTTGCGAATAATTTCCTCCATGCGCATCAAAAAAAGTCATGTGACTTTGCGCTATGAGACGGTATAAGCTGACTAACCAGCGGACTGATCTCGTTGCACAGCTTCTAAAAAGTTGTTTTGGTCATTTTTAAACTCCCGAGCGAAGTCTGTCATCTGTCTTACATGACTGCGTTCCCAAACAACAGGCATCCACCTCCGAAAGCAATGATCACATTTATTGTTTCGTCTGCTCACTCTGAGGTGCAAGTAATTTATTATATATGAAAATTACTATGTACAGTTGCTTCTACTTTTCTTAGTGATAACTGACACTTGATTTTTAGTGTCAGTTTTATCAGGAAATGACAATTTTGTTCGCTTTGACTCGTTGGATGGAAACAGTACTTTATTTGCAAATGTTTTATGTTTGTTTTATAAGATATTCCAATTTTGGACAAGTTAAATTCACAACTTTTTTTTTTGTTTGTTTTTGCCTAAAATTTGGTAAGGTCCCTGCTAGAAAAAGCTGCCTTAACCCAGACTAAGATGGTTTTAGTTGGTCTACCAGCCTAATCCAGCTGGTTTTAGTTGGTCAGGGTTCCAACTTAAACCAGTCAAATCCAGCTTAGGCTGGTTTAAGCAGGTTTTTTAAAGCAAAAGGAGCACTAGTTGTATTGTGTTCCTCCTTATTACCCTTATGGTACTCATTTGAAAGTCACTTTGCATGAAAGTGTCTGCTCTAAATGAATAAATGTAAATGCTTTTATCTTAATTGTCTGGCCATTGTTAGTTGCTACAGGAAGCTGTTTGGTTAGTTCAAATGACTTTGGCCACCGATCGATATCAGGCAGTATTGAGTTCAAGACCACTGTCTATCCAAGTCATTGAAAGTCTCCTTTCCTTTTTGTCACACAGGCTGCGCGTTCCTCACCTACTGCGCCCGCGAGTCGGCCATCAAAGCCCAGAACGCCCTCCACGAACAGAAGACACTGCCGGGGGTAAGTCCGCTGCCAGCCTTTCGCCTCACCTCTTTAAGAGCGCCACCATGCCAGTCAAAGCCAAAGCCGTATGTTTTAGACAGAGAGCTAAAGCCTTTGGAGCAGAAATCAGTCGATAACCCAGCCTTTTAAGATCAGGCTTTGAGCCGTTTCATGGTACTTCTCCCCAGGGACATTTGCAAGCATTGATCCGATGCTTTCAGCGCAGTGCTTGGGGATGCAGTGATAGCAAATGTCAATTCATTTGTTCTCTCAATTTTTCCAAACTGCTCCATTTACGCAAAAATCCAGTGAGTCATTGTTGCCCAGTTGCACAAAAGTATTTCAGACGCACAAAAATAAACATAGCGGGGTGCAGCGAGAGCGTTTCCATTGAGGGTTGTGTGCTCCTGAGGATGGCTGGCAATTGCGACGACATTAAAAGCACAAAACACACAAGGAGGTCCAACAGTAGTCTTTCCAGCCGTACACAGCCATAGTGAATGGTATAACAATGACATTTTGTTGCTATGCTGCCGGACAGACATCTCCTGAAGTAACCTGCAGGAAACTTGGATGCACCGAGAGCAATGTAGATGCACCAGGACCATTGCTTTTGTGCCTTTTTGATCCTTTTTTTGGCCTCTAAATAATTACTTTATTTGTTTATAGCATTATTTGTTAATAGCATGGTTTGTTTTTGTTCTTGTTTTTTGTTTTGTTTTGCTTTGCTTTATGTTTTTTTTGCTTTGCTTTGATTTTTGTTGTTTTATTCTATGCTTTGCTTTATTTTTATAAATGACTATATTTTACTGTTTTATTTTTTTATTTTGATATTACACTTTATATTATATTATTATTATTATTATTATTTATTTATTTGTTTATTAATTTGGTATCATAGATGGAAATATGGCACCAGCAATTATTTATTAATTAATTATTTATTATATCTTACTGTTTTATTTTGATATTACATTTTATATTATTATTATTTATTTATTTGTTTATTAATTTGGCATCACAGATGAAAATATGTCACCAGCAACATTGCTTTTATTCTTTTCTTTTCTTTTCTTTTCTTTTCTTTTCTTTTCTTTTCTTTTCTTTTCTTTTCTTTTCTTTCTTTCTTTTTCTTTTCTCTTTTGACCTCTATATAATGACAATGTCTTTGAGCAGCTGCCAGAAAGTTTATTCCTAAAAATGTATTTGATATTTTCTTTATTCCTTTTGAAATACTATTCTTTTCATTATAAATTATATCATCAGGAATTTAAGCCAAACATTGGATAATTCTCAGAATTTTTTAATTTCTTAGTATTTTATGATTCCTCTTTTGTTCAAGTTGGCATGATGTTAGTTCATGTTAGTTATCCACTAGTATTACAGAGGTTCTAGAATTTTTAAGTATAAATATAATATACACATGTTCAGAGGTGTCTAAGGTTGCTGACCGTTGAAACCTTTATGTAAGAAGCCTCAAAATGAAAAGTTTTAAAGAAGACGACAATGACAAGTGGTATTCAACATTCGATTTAGTGCCACTATGTCAAACCCACACACACTTTTACCCCCAGGAGAACATTTGATCCTGAAAGGAGAAAAAAAGATGAAGGAGGGGGCAATCAGAATGTGACACATGGCATCCAGGCCTGCTGAGAATATATCATAACTTCCCCATCGCACTGTGGGGTGAGAGAAACACGCGCGCACATGTACACAGACTTGCTGCATGTGTGACATCATTGCATCAGCTTCACTTACCAGTGTTGTCATCCCCTGAGACAACTGCGAATAAGGTAGTCTGAGAACTAGAGATGTGTTTTTATGTGCATGTGTTTGCCTGCTAGGAATAGGACATACTGGTTGACTAGTTCCTCTCTATTTTTTGGTACATGTATATTTTAGTTTTAATATTTCAGTGGTGGTGCTCTAATTAGCATCATGACAGTGTGGTGCGCATTAGCTTTTACAGTTTGCACTGTAAAATCCTCTCAGGAAAATGTGCGTCTTCTAAATTTAACATGTTCAAAACACTGCGTCTGTACCTATACACATTTAAACAGACACTTTGGCTGTTGCATCATGTCTCACACTGTTTTTTTGGGTTTGAGTTTTTAAATCAGTGTGTCACATTTTTAAAGAAGCACCACAAAATCCTTCATTTGGTTGCGCTCTAGATATTTTTGAACACAAGAACATGTCTTAAATACCCCCAAAGAAATGTGTCCAATCTGGGTCAGGTGAACCTGAAACCAGTCTAATTATTCAGGGCTTTTTCTTAAAGGGACAGTTAACCCCGAAATTTAAATTGCTATTGTTTTCTCACCCTCATGTCATTCCAAACCTGTATGACGCTTGTTCTTTTGTTTTGTCCATACAGTAAAGCCAGTGAGTCAATGTTGTTTTAGACCCCGTTGATATAAGGGTGAATATATAATGTCAACATTTTCTCACCCTAATGTCATTCCAAATCTTAATGCGTTTCTTTTTGCAAAACATAAAAGAAGATATTTTGAAGAAATCTGGCAACCAAACAGTTTTGGTTCCTATTGACTTCCACTGTATTCTTTGTCCATACAATGGAAGTCAATGGGAACCCGGCACTGTTTGGTTACCAACAATTCTTCAAAATATTTAATTTTATGTTCAACAGAAGAAAGAGTAAATCATGATAGAATTTTCATTTTGGGTGAACTGTCCCATTTAGTCACAGTTAACCCACGACTAGTCCATTTTAAAAATATGTGGTTCGCAAACATGCTCTTTCTTCCGTGTATATCTGTCAAAGTGGCCTGCAGTGAGTCTTGGACAAACAGCCCATCCCTAAATCTTTCCCCAACAACCCCCGCCTCAATACGTTGATGGTAAGCAGATATGCCAGTTGTTTGTTTGCTAAATCCTGCTTGATATGCAGATTGCCAGAGGCTACAGAGTAATTCATGTAAACTAGGGTTCTCTCAGAGAGGACCTATAAGTTATTTATGCTTGTGTTTTGTCCTTAACTCTTGACCGACCGTCCCTCTTAGCAAAAAACTTGATGGGAGATGATCAGTTAGACCCTTGCTCCAGTGTTATTTATATAATTAAATATTCTATTAAATCAAAATTAGCTTTTATTTTTGTATTTTTAATAAATTTAAGTTCTTTTGTCACTTATTTATTTTTGTTTTCTAAAAAATTGCTATTGATGTTTAATTTATTTTTATTTTTATTTCAGTTTTAGTTGAGTTTGTTTTTATTGCTTTCCAGTTAGCAATTTTACTTATTTCAGTTAAGCTGCCAAGGCCTTATTTTCATGTAGTTTTTCATGTAATATTTATATTTTATTTTAGTTTTAGTTAACGATAACAACCCTGTTTCACTCATGTCATATGCAAACCTGTTAGTTACACGTTAAGGCTAATTTCACATGGCTGTTGTCTCTGGTAAAGATCGTTAAACTAATAAATCGGTCAAAATTAAATAATAATTAGAAGAAGTGTCCATTGTGCACTCCTGGTGGCATCAAGCGGAATTGCAAATATAATGAATGATGGGTAACTTTTTTTACATAAATAAAAATGTTATGGTTTAATTAAAATAAAAATTGTCGAAGATAATTTCGTAAGATAATTTCTATATTTTCACTTTAACTTATATTTTGACTTTCTCTGTTATGTTTACTTTCACTTTTATATATATATATTTTTTTTCATTACAGTCTTGAATGTGAAAAAATCACAGTAAAACATCATCCAATATGAAGATGAAGTGTCCTTTCTGCGCCCCTAGTGGCATCAGGTGGAGCTGCAAATAAAGTGACTGTTTTTGTTAGTTTTATTAGTTACTTTGGGCTGCGAAAAAAAAAAAAATCACCCTAATAATACAAAATTATTTAAATAGATATTTAAGAAAAAAAAATTTGTAGATCATTTTGTAAGATAAATCATAGATTCTGTTTTTGTAGGGGTTTTCCAGATTTTCTTTTTATTCTTCATTACAGCAGACTTGTGGAAAAATCACAGTAAAATATCGGGCCGATAACCGATATCGGACTGATATATTATGCGTCATATTGTAACAAATTATCGTAGGGGGCTACATTGTGCTCAGCTAGCAGTTGTGCGTGAGAAACAATAGCCAGTCGAGTAGACGACCACGTTTTTCTGGATGGAGCATCCCCAGAGCGCATCTCACATGTAGCAACTGCCAAGATCGATCAAATGATGTAGATCCTCCCAGTTTAATGCCAGCTGGGATTTCGCAGAGCCTTCAAGTTCAACGTACTGCTAAGAATCGCTATGACAGGGGGCACATATGAGCCCCATTACAGGAGTCGGAGGACACCCTAAGGCAGAGGAGGAGCAGGAGGAGGAAGTTGGGTGAAGGCGAGGAAGGCGTTCTGACAGCTGTCCGCCTCGATAGCGCGCTTCCCCATCAGTGACCTCTGAGGACCATCAGCTCCGCAATGTGCGAGATTTGGTGATAACATCACCATGTATACATGGCAGCTTGTCAGGATCGTCTAGGGCTAACGGTGGTGATCTGTGTATGTTTGTGCGTAGTGGGATAGGTGGTTGATTTTGTGATTTTGTATGTGTGGTCAGTGTCTGGATGGCCATTTTGAGTCATTATGTAGTTGAGTACTTTAAAAGAAGCATAGACATTATTTGAAATGTTTGGAGAAATATTATAAACCTTATCTTCATGAATATTAGTTAGGTGATGTAACCTTCGGCTAACTGATTTGGCAAGTGAGCACTAAACACAACAAAACAAAACTCTTAAAGTTAATTAAAAAAAGAATAGGGGTGACACTGGATATTTCTAAAAGGGGTTTTGCTAAATCCTTGCTATAATTAAAATCAAATGATTGATTACTTATTAAAAAATAAAAAAAATATACAATTATATTGAAATTGAAAAATGTTCTTCTACAACTTTAGAATATTGTTAATGGTTAACTTTTAAGTGAATTTAATAATAATAATAATAAAAGTTGTTGGATGTTTATTTAATAAAAAAAATGTTAATAGTAATAATAAAATGTAAAAAAAAATAATTACTGTTATTATTATATATTTTTTAATTATTATTAAAACCATTTTAATAATAATATTAAAAATAATAATGTTGATGATTAATACATGAAATATTTGTTATTGATATTACTATTAAAATAAAATATTATTAAAAACGTTTGTATTAACAACAACGATAGCAATACTAATAATAATAATAAAAGTTGTTGGATTTTGTTTCATAATATTTAATAAAAAAATAATAGCAATAATAAAATGTAAAAAATATTTATTCATTATTATTATTAAAACCATTTTAATAATAATAATAATAATATTAAAAATAATAATGTTGATGATTAATACATAAAATACTTGTTATTGATAATATTATTATATTATTAAAATATTCTTAAATGTTTGTATTATTAATAGCAACAACAGCAACAACAACAATACTACTACTACTACTACTACTAATACTAACAACATTTAAGCACATTATTAAACATATACTAACTTAACTTATTGACTATGTAAAGAATGTATGACTCTAACAAGAACCAAATGTACCATTACAAATCAAAATTCAATTTCAAGGAAATTTTTATTGAGGTCACTCAGCATATTAATGTAAAATGGTAACAAGAACACTGGAACTGTGACATAAATTCATCTCAGCAGTATTTTAAGTGTATTTATATAAAGCATGCGCCTCTGTTTCCAAGCAGCTGGTGAAAAAGATGATTCATAACTGCAAATTGAATTTGTTGCATTATAGCAGCTAACCATTTTAGAATCTATCTAAATTGCTTTTAATCCACCGATTTAAGTTGCAAACAAGGTTATAGTGAAGATTCGAAATGTATTAAACAATCTACATGGACAAATATGCGAAGATATTTATGGCATGCATGCAAAAGCATGAGGTTATATGTTTTTTTAATTAGATGCAGTATATGCCAGCACATACATCCGTCTAGACTGGAACAGGAAATATCACACTGAGTCAAAACAACGGGAAGACAAAGAAAACTGTTTGTTTTGACACGCACACAACACCTCTGTCAACCCTGCTGTGCATTTTAAAATCTAGTTTGGCACGCCATACGTATATAGCTACATAAAAGGCATATTTTTCCAATTGCATCCGTGAGAAATCAGGCACACTCACAGATGTGTCTGTGCAGGAAGGCCGGCCACGCTTGGAGAAAATGAGAGCGGTTTCGGCGTGTTTGAGCTCATGCTGTCTGCGGGGCTCCACACCCCTGCTGGAATTGCAAATTCACCTGCTCCTCCGGAGTCAGCTCTGCCCCGCTGTAAATCCGGTCTAATTTAAGGTGTGTGTTTTACGCCCAGATCCGTTGCTTGTTCTCACATCCGTCTGTGGAAGACGTGTGAACTGGCCAATTTTCGTTCTTGCCAGAAAAAAACACCAGTCCCCATCCCAGAAAACCTTTATTTACTACATTCCTAAAAATACAGTGGTGTTTTGTTTTTAGCATCCATAGAACCTATACATTTCACAAAAGGTTATTTATATTATGTTCTTTCAACATGGTTATTTTAAAGAAATAGCTCACCCCAAAATAAAAATTACTGAAAATTTACTCTCCCTCAGGCCATCCAAGATGTGGATGAGTTTGTTTCTTGATTGGAACAGATTTGGAGAAATTCAGCGTTACATCACTTGCTTAACATTGGATTCTCTGCAGTGAATGGGTGCCGTCAGAATGAGAGTCCAAACAGCTGATAAAAACATCACAGGTAATCCACACAAATCCAGTCCATCAGTTAACGTCTTGTGAAGTGAAAAGTGTTTGTAAGAAACAAATACATCATTAAGATGTTTTTAACTTCAAACCATTGCTTCCAGTAAAAAAGTAATCTTATCTGAATCAGGAGAGAAATACGCACTGTTTAAGCACCATTTATAACCAAAACAGTCTGAAGCAGTTCTTGTTTTTGGATGTGTCGGTGGATTTTGACAAAAGGAGATGGACTTTTTCACTTGATGAAACATTACTATGGATTACAAACTCGATTTACTGCCGAAAGCAATGGTTTAAATGCCTTAATAATGGATTTGTTTGTTACAATCACGCAGCTTTTTACTTCACAAGATGTCAATTGATGGACTAGAGTCATGTGGATTACTTGTGGGTTATTGTGATGTTTTTTATTAGCTGTTTGGACTCTCATTCTGACGGCACCCATTCACTGCAGAGGATCCATTGGTGAGCAAGTGATATAATGTTTAATTTCTCCAAATCTGTTCGGATGACGAGTTCTTTGATTTTTGGGTGAAAAGTAACCCCCTGTTTGGATGCTTGTACCCAGTGAAGTCTTGTTATAATAACAAAACAGCACATAATTTGATTGCTAACTCTTGTAAACTAACAAGGCTCCATTTTTAGCTTTTGATGGACATGAAATATGTAAGGAACGCAGGAGGTGTTACCCAGAGTGTGAATGCTGTGTGTGCTGACAAAGCTGTATATTTTTCTCAGAATAAACGCTTGCTGACGGCCGCTCCTATCAAATCAAATTAATGAAGCGTGATTGGCATGACTATTATAAATACAGTGGGGCCCGAAATCTAATTTAAATCTGAACGTTTTAGGAAGTTTGCAGCAAGGAAAAGTTATTACGTACAACGAATAAAAAATATTTCATATTCTGCACTGTTTCTAGGTCACTAATCAGTGCTGCTGTCATTAAAGCAGAATGGGAGAACAGCAAACACTTATTTATTCCAACTTGTTTTACCCAAATTATTAATACATACATTTTAATTAAATGAGTAAAAAGGCATATATTTTTATCATATTCATAATTGCATTTTTTAATAAGTTTTATTTATATTTGCAATGCTTTTGAACTCCACTGTATTTATTATATTTATTTTAATATATATTTTTAAAATTTCATAATTTTGTTATAAAAAAATACTAAATACTAAATACTAAAAGTTAGACAAATATACACTAGCAAATCAAAACTCATTTTAAGTGAACACAAAGTCACAAGCAACATGTGTTCAGAATAGAAATCCAGCAGTTTTTGTTGAATATTATGTAACCAGACATAAAAATGGCTTTAAAGTGCCATGCACAAACAATAGCAGAGCAAATCACCTTTATTGGTTAGCCGTTGATTTGTATCTACAAGGCAAACAGTGATTCTCCATCTCTCTGATAATCTCTAATATGATTTTCTGCATTTGTTTGCCTTTGGATTTTGGAAAATGTGTAAATTTGAGCGTATATCCTGCTGTCTGCATGTCTCTGTCTATTTGTCTGTTTCTCTCTCAAATATGCTGATTCATTGACTTGACAATGAAGTGAGCAGGTGGATTGTGGTGCTCTCTGATGGGTGGATATTTGCGTCTGGGGTTTGTGGTAATGCAGTTACATGGCCGGCAGTGTGTGATGAATAGAAAGTCTCCAGTGCCGTCATATGAGAAATCACAGAGGAGCTGCACACGAGACTCTGCTTCTCACTTCATGAAGTTTTATAGTGCCGCTTCCCCTGTTATGGCTTCTACCACAATGGAGAGATGCAGACGTATGACTGCAGCATTACACGGGGTGTGTGTGTGTGTAATGGCACAGTGGTGTAATGTACATAGTAAAAAGCCATTGCACTAGAGTGATCCTTAGGGATTTCATTTCCCACAACCCTGAAACAAGAGGAAAAGCTGAAGTAACATGGTCTTTCTTTCTTTCTTTCTCTTTCTTTCTTTCTTTCTTTCTTTCTTTCTTTCTTTCTTTCTTTCTTTCTTTCTTTCTTTCTTTCTTTCTTTCTTTCTTTTTGTACCTGCAAGTCTGTATCAGGGCCATGTTTTTTGGATATTTACCATGGTAATACCATGGCATTCTTTGAAGTACCATGAAGTAGTCCAACATATATACAGTAGTTGAGTGTTGTGGTATATTTTAAATGACCATGTTATTTCAGTAATATATAGCATGATATTGAATGTACTATGGTACTTCTCTAAGTAGAAAGAGCCGCTTTTTATATATATTTACCATAGTATTTATTATGGAAGGACATTTGTGCCAAAAAAATAAATAAATTAAATCATGCTTTGGTAAATATTGGTTTGAAGTAGCAAGTCAAATTTATGAGATAAAAGACTCATAGTTATGACTCATAATAGTCAAATATGATAATGTATATCAGAATTTTGATTTTGTTTGCATCTCTAAATTTTTTTTAAATCTCGTAATTATGAATTTATATCTCATAATTTGTACTGTCAATTATGTTTTAATATCAATTTTTGACTTTGTATGTCAATTTTGACTTTTGGTGACAATATTTGTAGCTCTTAATTTAATAATTATGACTTGGTATCTCACGATTTCAACATTTTATGTCAAAATAAATAAAAAATGTCAGTATTGTCAATGTTTATCTCATAATTTCTCATAAATTACTTTTACATAATTGTTTTAATGTCATTTTCAACTTTGTATCTTAGTTTTGACTTTCTCATAATTGTTAAATCTCATAATTTCAACTTTATCTCTTTATTATCTCTTAGTATCTGATGATTTAAACGTTTTGTCATTATTCAGTTTTTTGTCTCAAAATCAATTTTGTCAATGTTTCTTATTTCAGCCTTTATATACTTAACTCATAATTATTTATTTCTTTGTCATATTTGTCATAATTGTTTTAATGTCATTTTCGACTTTGTATCTCAGTTTTGACTTTGTCTTAATTGTTTTTTTATGTCATAATATAAGCTTTTATGTCAATTATCAATTTTTAATGTCATAAAGCTTGATTTTTTTTTCTTATGTGGCATAATTGGGCTTCTATAATTCCTTGAAGTGCTTTTAAGTGCCCTGTAAATTCCATATTCTTTTCTTTTCTTTTCTTTCTGCACTAGATTTGCCAGATGTTTCGCCAAACCTCACCATCCCATGAGCCATTTGCTTATTTTAAGGTATTTAGTGAAAAGCTGGCGATGCACTTTGGCAAGTTCCTGTGAGAAAGAACAACAAAAACATCCCATAAACAAGCTAATGGCTTCCTTATCTGCACTGCCGACAAGGCTTTTCTTAATTGGTTCAGATTTGAGAACAGTCCCATTCCCACAACTTTTCGCCTGGAATTTCTTTCTACCTTCTGTTTCACTTTTAAGCACAATTTACGCTTCAGATTGAAGTGGAGTCCTGCTTTCCTTTCAAACCATAAATGTTCTCCAGATATCTGGGAACGTTGCCAGTTTCTGTCTTCCATTACAAATATGACCCTCATAGTAATGGAAAAATGCCTTGAAAACAAAATAATCCTCCAAACCGGGCTATTAGTTAGGCACTCTTCTGGCACGAGTGCATTTTTGTTGGCTGTATGAGTTGGTAAAAAATAAATAAATGAAATATTAATGCATAATTTTTTTTATTTTTAGTCTATTTCAGGTTGTAGCTGGACTGGGGAGCAGCCGTCTGTGGGATTGAGTCATGTGACGATGTGATCTGGGTTAGCCGTGCGAAACGCGTGTGTACATGAGTTGTAGTGGTTGTACTTTCGGCACATCTCTCTCTCTCTTGGGTCTTGTCTGAAGGAGTCTGGCTTCAGGACAGGAGGAATGAGGGCTGAACGAGGGCCATGGTGAAGACCCACATCTCCCGCCTGCCAATCTATCTTCCTGTCCCCTTAGCTGCTGTGTGAGAGCAGGTGCGGCCCAGCGAGCTCTTAGCTAGAGACAAAGGGTGGGGAGGATGCAGGAAAGACAAATAGTGGCCAGTCGTTTCTGAAGGTTTTTACAGGCTGGAGACGGGACGTTGGAATAGACGAAGTGGCATGGCGAAACAGGGTCATTTTTTGGGTTAGGTTCAGGTATGAAGTTACTGTGTGACTGTTGAAATGTGTCAGTATGAAATTGTGGTAGATATTCACATATTAGTTAACCTATTCCTCTATTAGTCTACAAAAAAAATCCCCTTTGTTATTTACAATTAGGGCAAAAAAGAAACATGAAATTAAGTACTTTGTTGTATTCATGTCTTTTGATTGTTCCATAGCATTTCGACTGATATTAATAACCGATAATTAATATGGCCAATAAGTGATAAATGCTGATTTAATGAAAAATTTAATAAAATTCAATATTTAAAAAAATTACAACTTTTAAATATAAATTACATTGCTGTGTAAAAAATCTTTTGTAAAAAATATACACTGCAAACTAAAACATTAAGTAATTTAAGTAAAATATATATAAAAAACCTATTAAAACTATTAAATACAAATTAATTTTATATTCTAATTTGTGTAAATAAATACAAAGAACTGAAAATCAAAGTCAATAAACAAGGTAAACAATTAAATAAAAAAATAATAAATCATTTAAATATACATTGCATTTCTATACTACATTAGGTAAATAAATACAAAAAACTGAAAACCTAACTAATAAATAAAGTAAAAAATTAAAATAAAATAAAAATATATATATATATTTTTTAAATAAATTATTTCTATACTAATTTGGATAAATAAATGAAAAATATAAATAAATAAAAATGAAAAAAAAAAAATTCTGTACCATTTTGTTAAAAATATAATAATAATAATAATAATAAACTAAAAACCAAAATCTGTAATTTTAAGCTAATTTAGGCATCAATTAACACTGTAATGGACTCATTAACAGTGTTCTTAAATTATTAGTGTTTTTATACTACATTGTGTAAATAAAAAAACAACAGCAACTGAAAACCCAAATGTAAGTAATTTAAGTAAATAGGAAATTAAATAAAAATGAAATAAAACTTTTAAATATAAATTAAATTCACATGCTACTTTAGGTAAAAAAAAACAAAACCGAAAACTAAATAAATAAATTACAATAAATAAGTAAAAAAATAATTAAAAAATCTAAATGTAAAAAAAGGTGAAATAAGTTACATAATTAATAGATTATCACAGTTTCACTTAACACATAAATCAGTTTCTTGTGATATAGAATCACATGATATGACCCGAGATATCAAGGTGTTGGTCACCTCTGGTTTGAGAAAATCCCATTTTAAATGACATCTTGCAGCAGGTCCTAATTGCTTCTGACCTCGACGAAGAGGGAACGAACGACGCCCAGCACTGCGGAGCTGGAAAGATTGTTTAGAATTAGAGAGATAAAGAATGACAAAACAAAAAGAAGCGGGGTCTCTGAGGCAATGAATCCAGCGAAGACAGATCGAGCAATAAGGAGTGAGAGATTAGCGCTAGCTAGAGGGAACGACTAAGAGGAAGGAGAGAGAAATCAGGAGGAGGCGAGGACACAGGGTCATGCCGACAGCTTGAAGTCATACTTTCAGCGGGGTGTGAGAGCAGAAGTTCACGTTAAAACCAGAGAGAAACCCCCTCTCTCTCATTATATCTCTATCTCTCTCCATCCCTCATTTAAAAGGCAGATCTGCCCTGAACACAGAAGATAGGGCAACGTGTTTGTCGGAGGATACAAGGCCCCCGTCCGATTCGCTGTGGGTTGTGTCATTATGTTTGATTGACAGGAGCCGTGACGAGGGACTGTCCTCTCCGGAGGTTAGATTAGGCTGGCGAGGCCTTCAACACTCACGTGTGGAGCATGCGAGGCCGTGACCCTGAACATGGGCGGACGGGGAAAGTGCGTCGCAGGTGCTAGAGGTCATTTGCATTGAATGCTGGCTTAATATTATAAGGAATATCCCAGAGAGGGTTGCGTGGATCTAAATGTTTTTTTTTTTTTTTTTTTTTTGCTTTTTTGTTGTAGTTTCGTAGTATTTAGGAATCAATTTAATAAAAATAATAATAGTTGTTATTGTTAAAATATTAAACAAAACATGAAATATTACTATTGTAATGTTTCAATATTAATAATTATAATTTGGTATTTTATATTTTATTATCATTATTATTATTCTTACTGAGGATTCTTACTGAAAACGAATGTAATTTCACAGTACAATACAAATATTATTTCAGAAAAATATACTACTACTACTACTACTACTACTAGTTTTACTGTCCATTTTTCTTACTAAATCAAATATGAAATTACTATTGGAGTCATTTTTACAGTATTTTACAAAATATAACAACAATAATAATAATAATAGAGTGTTTAAGAAAATTGCAATATTTTATTATCATTATTATTACTAAGAAAATACTAAAATAAGAAATATTACTATTGTAATGTTTCAATAATAATAATACAAGTTTTATTGTCCATTATTATTAAATTAAATATTAATTTACTATTACAGTAATTTACAGTATTTTAGAAAATATAATAATAATAATAAATAAATTAAGTGTATAAGAAAATTACAATTATATTTTACCATCATTATTAAGACAAATAATAAAATAAGAAATATTACTATTGTAATATTTCACTGTTGAATAAGAAATTGAGTTTTTTAAAAATAGAATATAAATATAATGTAGTAAGTTTTATTTTTATTATAATTTTTATTATCTCACATGTAAAAGAAAACAGTCCTGTGCTATGAAACACACAGCCATCTGATAATCACACTAAGCAATATCGTGTTTTCGATGTACAAGCACTTAAATCCTTCTATTAAGACAACAGCAAACAAAAAAACACCGGTAAAATTTTGAGTAAGCAATTTATTCATTAAAATCATTGTGGCATTACTATTGAAACCTTGAATATTTTAATATTTACAAATTGGCCCCATTTGTATGTCTCTCAAACCCAGATTGAGCTCAGTTTATATTGAACCCAGAATATACCTTTGAAGTGTTGTGGGGAAGAAGGAAAAGTAAATGACGCATAATAAAACATCTTCATCGTTAGTGGACTCCTGTTGATTAATATAATGTGAGAATCACAGTGTGTGTGATGGATGGCTGTGTGGATGGATATTATCAATTCTCTGTTCCCCGGAGAACGGGTTCTTGTCGATCATGTTGAGCCGGTTTGGAGCGTATGCCATATGGAGGTGCTGAAAGTGTGACTGCACTCTCTGTTCGGCTGAAAGAAACTCCAGTCCAATAGCTGTGTGTAGTTAAAGCCTCTGCTGGAGGTCGCTGTCCAGTGCTGAAACACATTATTGACTGTGTAACTTGGCCACGTTCATGTGCTATCGTGTGTTCTAGCTATCGTTCTACCTATCATTCTATCTATCGTTCTATCTATCTATCATTCTGTCGTTCTATCTATCGTTCTATCTGTCATTCTATCTATCGTTCTATCTATCATTCTATCTACCGTTCTATTGTTCTATCAGTCTATCTATCTATCTATCTATGTATCTGTCTGTCAGTCTGTCATTCTAACATTCTATCACTGTATATAGTTATCATTTTGTCAATTGTTCTTTCGCTTACATTGTTCTTATGTTGCTCTAACATTCTGTCTGTCTCTCTGTTGTTCTATCATTCTTTCTGTCATTCTTTTTATCTTTCTACTGTTATTCTATCATTTTCTATTGCTATTTCTAGTGTTCTATCTAACATTCTATTCATTCTAGTGTTCTTTTGATGTAGCATTCTATCACTCTAAAGTTATTTTGTTCTTTGTATCATTCTATCTAATGTGTTATCATTCTTTCTGTTTCTTTCTTTGTATCATTTCTAAGTAGAAATCTTTAAAATGCAAAACTTAAAAAATAAAAATAAAAACTTTCAAACAAGGTTTTGTCAAGCCTACATTCATAGTTTTAATTTAGTAACTTTGCACCCCCCCCCCCCCATGGGGTCCAATGTTGTCTTGGCTTTCATTGTATGCCAAAACAGTTGAGACTTTTTTTTTTTCTAAAAATATCTTATTTTGTGTTCCACAGAAGATAGAAAGTCATACAGGTTTGTAATAACACGAGAGTGAGTAAATGATGACAACATTTTAGTTTTTGTGTGTGAACTCTCCCTTTAAGCACATGTCCAGCACCTGCCACGGTCGCTGTCCGGTGCTGAAATTCAGCACTGAATCACAACCGTCTTTATCATTCACGAAGTAAACTTCAACTAAACTTCCATCGCCCAAACTGTTTTCAAACAGATTTAAATTCTGATCAAAATCTAACTGCATAAGATACATCGCGAGGAGACTTCAAGTGACACAAATGTCATTTGTTCGCCTCGCTGCCGGCAGGGAAGCGGGCCTCGGCATCTAGAGATCTCCTCCTCGGAGCGTATGCGCCGATGCCTCACAGCTGGGGCGAATCCGCCCGCGGTGCGTCGGGGAGGCAATTTAGAGCCGAAGCGCTTCGTGCGACGAGCCGATCAGCATCTTTGAAAGCTGCTCGCCATGTTGTCCACTCTCATTAAGGAAAGTCTGCCGCGCAAAGTCAGATATAAATGAAACGCCACTAATAGCGCATTGGTCGCATTGTCTTTGTCTGGGGGAAGAAAGAAAAAAAAATGAACGGCTTCTGGTCTTGAACTGCAGCGCGCAACGGCGACCGATCCATTATGGAGCACCGTGATGAACACCAAAAGCCTCCCGGGGATAATCATTAAGATGTCAGTGTGGCACTATACAGCGCGCAGACTGAATATTGCGGTGTTCTTTGAGGGGGAAAGAAAAAAGAAAGCAATCATGCTGCCCCGGTGCCTCCAGATAGCACACAAAGTTACGGTGATACATGTTTTTCATATAATAGAAGCACATTGTCCGGCGAAGAGGGTCAATACATTCATTTCGAATTGCAAAGGGGCCAATAAAATCAGCAGGAGCTGAAACACACCCTTTTGAAATAATACTTCTATTATAAATCGCCCCTTTGGGGTTAAACGAGCTGTTTGTTGTATGCATGAGTGTATATATTTAGTGTGTGTGTGTTCGCTCCAGGCCCGTTTTTGAGTTGTGTGTGTATGTGTTTGTGAGCTGAATTGAGTTGTAGCTTGCCGTCACCTCTCGCCTCCAGGGCTGGCTGGCCAGTCGCCATGGCAACAGTGGAAAACTACACACCAGACAGATGCACAATCCACGATCCATTAGGTGAGAGAACGGGAGGGGGAGACAAGACAACACACATTTATTTACTGGGTTTATTTACCCTATTTTTTCCTTATTTATAATTTATGATGTATCGATCTGTGTCAGTGTCGGGCAGAAGGCAGGCTTCCACGAGGATATACCAGCCTTTGTTCCCTTCGATTAGAAAAGGAGATTCATTCAGTAGTTTGGGCGTAAGGCAATGGCTCACCACCGAACAGAGGGGCGTCTTTGAGGTCCTGTCCTCTTTTTACCCTGCTTTTTCATGGCATTGCAGGAAGATTTATTGGGCATTTGGTACATGGATGTACCATGTTTTTGGGATACTACCATGATGGCATCAGTGGCAATTAGTGTTTTTTGGTATAATTATTTATTTATTTATTATTATTATTATTATCATTTAGCTTTTATATTTTCAGTTTCCATTTTAATTTGTTTTAGTTTTTTTTGGTTTTAGAAATTTTAGCACGTCAACAAACTTATTTTACACTTAAAAATTATATGAATTTGTACATTTGTGAAGCAGATTATTGGAGTGTATTTTACAAGAAAATAAAATGTCTTTCTACTTAAAAATTCACATTTAATTTAATGTTTTCTTTCACATTTAATTTACTTTTAATGTTATGTTACTTTCTGTTTGTGTAGGTGAAATGTATGTTGCCAAGGAAACATTTCTAGTTTTTTACGTTTAGATTTTTATTATATCTAATATTTATCTAATGTTTTATATTTTATAGACCTAATATTTATATTATATTTCAGCTTTTTCAATTTATGAAAAATATTTTTAGCTTAAGACTAGTTTTAGTTAGCAATAACAGCTGATGATAATACAGTGTTGCCTTGTTATATCATATAATTACAGTGATTTATGAATATGGTAATGTAATGCATAAAAGTACCATGTTTTTTTGTGTATGGTATTCCTTAAAAAAAAACCTTGAAGTACAATTTAAATACCATGGTATGTGATATATATTCCATTAAATATCAAAAAATGTAGGTGTACCATGTTGATATGGTATTCCATTGAATTATCTTGGGTTATCATAAAAGTACCATGGTATATGAGTATGGTAGTCAAACAGTGATATATATAGTTATATACTATACAATATATATAGTATAACATACAGCACACAAAATACCATAGCATTACTATGGTTTTTGCACACCTTACAAAAAAGTACCATGCTATTCTTGGAAAATCCATGTTAATACTGTGGTACATGAATTTCAGTACCATGCTGTATTTCACATAACCATAGTTTTACCATACCATCACTGTACCGTGGTACTGCCACAGTGCTTATTTTGAGGGGAATGACTTCCTGTTACACATCCAATGGGTTGTTAAACACACATAATTTCAGACATAAACAGGATTGTAGATATAAACCCCCACACAATGCACACTGGATATATGCTGCCAGCTTATTATATTTCACTTTAAAAAGGCCACAGACTGCTTGAACCCCACAGTTCACACATCCTGCAGCTCTCGTCTGTGTTTAAGGGCCGCCCGGTGTCTAATAACACCACATTCACATTGTACGTGGGTGGATGCTCAGTAGTGGCTCCTAAGGGTCAGCTTCCTCCAAGGCTTTATTTTTGGGTTCTCCATAGAGAGGCATCATAGACTCTAATTTCACCTGCTTGCCAGCTCCTGTGGTCATCCATCCTGGGACCATCCATGCTTCAGTGCAGCTCCATCACGGCATTAGGAAGAGCAACAGCCTAGTTCAAGGTTTGTCCAAGCCGCTTGGCACTTTCCCAGGATTCTGCTATGGAAACATGGCAGAGAGGGAGTGGAAACTCATATGCATGCCAGAGCACCGTTTTTCCATGTAGGCGAAAGGTATTGCGATGACAGTTTTGTAATCGAGCTAATGTTGATACATTCATAACAAGCAAATGTAAATTAAGTAAGAAATATTTGAGATTCTGTCACTAATCACCTAATAAAATTAGAGGTATTGATCTTGCTGTTCTTACTTTTTATTGATACCCAGTTATTTTACAGAGTTAATGTCATCTCAAGTGTTTAAAGTCATTAAAGCAAACAGATTTTTTTTATATCTATCTATCTATTAGTGCTGGGCAATGATTAATCGCGATTTCATGCATGTATATATTTAAGAAAAATCTGTTGTGTTTATATATTAAATATATTTCTATATAATATACATTATATGAATATAAATATATACATGTAAATACACAATATTTTTGATATCTATCTATCTATCTATCTATTGATTTTTTTTTTCCAATTTAACTTTTCACTCCAAATATTTGTAATATTCGTAATTTTTTCCCCAATTAAATATATACCCAGATAGCAAACATACATCTGCAAGATGTCTGTTAAAGATCACTTGATCTGGAAAGCATCTGCTGTGTACAAACATCGACACATACGTCTGTAAGAGGTCAGTTTTACATACATTCTAAATAATAAACATCTTAAAGACATCTAATGTACGTCTATTTGACATCTGATAGGAAACGTCCCAGACGTATTGCAGATGAGCAAACACTAAAAAAGTACGTCTTCCAGATGTAAATGCAGACATCAAATAGACATCTCCGTGATGTACATGTGCTATCAGGGTATCTAGAATACTCGGTTCTGATTGGTCAGTTGTGACAAGTTCTGACTGATATTACCTCATTTTCGCCGTGTCCGGCAATCACGGAGATGGAACTCTTGTAAGTAGTTTACCTACTTTTATGTGTGTTTTGAAATCATATGCCATATATTCTCTCTCTTTTGTTTAATTTATGCCTTTATAGCACAGTTTTATCACACACAATATTGCTGTTTATTCCACAGTGTGTTTTTGAAGGAAATTAGCTATACAGCAATATGCCATGCTCCTTGTTTTCTCTTCTGAAAGGCTATATGCTGTCAGAGAGGACAGGGTCTGTTAGTGCATCACGCTGAAGATGTCCCTCATTATAATGTGATAGCGACCAGATTGTATCCCATTAGGGAAAACAACACAAGGTGTGCAGCATATGAAATGCTTTATCACTTTGGCAATTCAAGTGTAGGTATAAAATGGGACTGTATATTTTTCTGAATCTTAACAATCGTTTAGGAAGCTGTGTATAGCTAGGGCTCATTTATTGATGAGGCTAATTGTGCTTAGAATTACATTTTTGATTTATGATCCATCATTAATCAACTAATGAACAAGCAAATAGACAATACACATAAATACCAGTAATTAAATGTATTGTTAAAGATTTTAATGGTCTCTTGAAATAAACAAATGCTTGTAATAATTATCAATCAATTTGCTAATCCTCATGTTGCTCTGAACTTACGTTAAAGGAATAGATCAACCAAAAATGAAAATTTGTGGAAAATTTATTCACCCTCAGGCTGTTCTCAGGCTTCATCAGAACAGATTTGGAGAAATTTAGCATTACATCACTTGCTCACCAATGGTTCCTCTGCAGTGAATGGGTGCCGTCAGAATGAGAGTCCGAACAGCTGATAAAAAAACATCACAATAATCCACAAGTAATCCACACGACTCTAGTCCATCAATTAATGTCTTGTGAAGTGAAAAGCTGCATGTTTATATTAAACAAATGCATCAGGACATTTCAAACTTCAAACTATTGCTTCCAGTGAAAAAAAATCTCATCTGAATCCGGAGAGAAATATGCACAGATCATGCACCATTTATAAATGAAAACAGTCCAAAACAGTTCTTGTTTTAGATATGTCGGTGGATTTTTATGTGTGAGAGGACAACAGGGGATGGACTTTTTCTATTGAAGGAAGCGTTATTATGGAGTAGTATTTTGGCCAAAAGCGATGGTAAAACGCCTTAATGATGAATTTGTTTCTTACAAACTTGCAGCTTTTCTCAAGACATTAATTGATGTACTGTGGATTACTTGTGCATTACTGTGATGGTTTTATCAGCTGTTTGGACTCTCATTCTGACGGCACCCATTCACTGCAGAGGATTCATTGGTGTGCAAGGGATGTAATGCTAAAGTTATCCAAATCTGTTTTGATTAAGAAACAAACTACTTTGGATCTATCTTTGCTAGCCTGAGGGTGAATGTATTTTCAGCAAATTTTCATTTTTGGGTGAACTAGTGACCAATGCAGTCAAGCTCCAAAAGCTCCTCCTCCTTTTTCCTTTTATGGTCAACAATGACACAAAGTTGGTTTGGAAAGACACGAAGGAGACTAAATTATTTGTTATTAATCATACCGCTTCTCAAAAAAGATGTTGTATGTCATAATCGTACATTTAAATAATTTCATAGTCCAAAGCAAACAAAAAGCCATCTCTGCCAGATCTCCTCATTCTTATCTGTGAGGCCAGGCATCTGAAAACAGACCATGCATTATTCATTACAGAGAAGTTACACAAGAATAAATGAAGCAGTCTGTCGTCATTTGCACTATGAGACTAATTGGCTACATTCAAGCCCCTTTGGTCCTGGGGATGAGTTTAATTAAGTTCAGGTATCGAATTAAGATCATGGCACAGATTTAAATGGCTTAGCCTGGGCTAAAAATAGACAAGTGCTCCATGAATCTCTATGCAGTACTTTAAGTAAGGGCGGAGTTGGAAACAGATTTTCTGGTGAGAGAGCTGTGAATGAGACAGCCTTTCACTATACAAAAAGTTAATAATAAAATAAATATGAATAATGAAGTATTAATAAATAAATAAATAAATAAATTAAAATAAATAAGTATTAATAATATGTATGTGTTGGACTTGATGTGAAGAAAAAAATACTAATGCATTGCAAATGTATTACGTAAACTTCCATTTTACACATTTAAATTCATTGCATGTAACGGAATTAAGTTGGCAAAATGTCCAAGAACTGTGTTGCATTAGCTCATTTTAATTAGCTAAACTGAACATGCAGCAAAAATCAATTTTTTTGAGTGAAGTGCATCCACAGCTCCTTGTATATTTGATTTAGTAAGGCTGTTGTGACCTTATCGATGTATTTTTACTCAGATACGTGCTATGCATTATTGTGAAATGAGGAATTACAGGGTTTTAGTAAGACCATCAGTAAGTCAGTACTGAGTAGTCAGCAGTCAGTAGCTCTGGGAGCAGCAGCCTGAAGATTACAAATCCCGTTTTAAAGCGCCGCTTTTAGCCGCACCTACCCACGCACTCCCATACGTCACAGCCGCATATTTAACAAGGGAAGCTTTCCTCTTTTTCATCTCTCCATGAGAGAAGTGCAGGAGGGCTTAGAGATGTTTGCTTTTGTCTCCTCATGGAGTTTTTTCTTTTCTTCTTTTTGTTAACGTGTAGGTGTTTTGGGTTTTGTAAAACACCTCAATAGGAAGTTTTGACAGAAAGGATTATGGGTAATGGTAATGGGCTTTAACAAGTTGTCATTTGTGTTGTACCACTTTAGTGTATTATTTTATTATTTTAGTTTTTTTTGGTTTACATAGCTTGTAGGTTTCTGTGGTAAAACTTCTGCTTTTTATTTATTTATTTTAAACAAGTAATAATAGTAGTAGTAATTATAGTTGTATTATATCATTCATTATAAATATAGTAACAACAAGAACAACAGCAATAATAATAATTTGGTCACATTAATTATATCTGCTTTCAATTAATATTTTATTTATTATTATGTATATTTATATATAATATTTTATTTACTTATTATTATATGTTATTAGCAACTGCTATTACTATTATAAATAATGATGATAGTAGTTATTGTTATTTTTATAATAATTTCTAAAATAAAAATATAAGCAATAATATTTATTGTTGTTGTTTATACATATATAATAAGTAATAATAATAACAATAATAATTGTTTTTATTTTTATTATATAATTTAATATAAAAATAAGTATAATAATAATAATAATACTAGTTGCTTATAGTTTATGTAATTTAATAATAATAATTTAATTAACAATAATAATAACAATCAGTATTTTTTAACTTCTGTTATTTTTATTATAACACGATAACAACAACAATTGTTATTACTACTATAAATAAATTGTTTCTTATACTTTTTTATTTTTATTTTATAACGTTAATGACAGCAACAACAACAGCAGCAACAACAATAATAATAAATACTGTTGTTGTTTATACCTTTGTTTTATTTTATATTATATAATTTATAAAATAATTTGTTATTATAAGTATATTCATTATAAATTATAAATATATATAAAAAAATATATATATTATTTTTTAAAAGTTGTAAGTTGGTAAAGTTGGGTTGAATAATTAGAATTTTAGTCCTAGATTTCATATCAAATATTAATACAGGCTATTACGCTTGCACATATTGTCTAATTGTCACATTGTTAGTTCCCTTGTCTTCAGGCTGTCAGTGTTGCTGTCCAAGGTGCTGAAACGGGTTCAGCCATTTGGACCTTGTCTTTTACACTAACATAATTGTGCTCACCAAAGGGACTGTCAGGAGCAGATGAGAATAGTTCTCGTGTTAAATAGTCTTGTTTTACATTGGCCTAGCTTTTGCATTTCATGCGTTGGATTCAATTGAGTTTGTTTCAGTCAAGAAATCTGTCCGTGGGCTTCAGACAGACAGCCTACCTGCCATTATGGCGCCCAGTCAACTGCTTTGGCAGTTCGGATGAGTGTAAATGCGTTTCTTTTAACAAATTTGCGTTTCAGAGGAAAACAAATAATTGCTTTCACATCCTTGTGCATTGTCAGCCGGCTAAGTGGGAAAAAAGGTTCAGCCTGAACGTTATTCCAACGTTTGACGGCATGCCAAAGTGTGTGCGTGCCGCATGTGAAAACAAACTCATCTTGTTGAAAGGGAACGCTTTCCACATTCCTCGATTGTTCCCACCTCAGTGCATCGCAATACAATTAACGACGGATGCAAATCAGGAGCAAATCATTCTCCGAAGCGTCTGCTTACCTGAACACACATCCTTTAGGCTATTTAATGACTGCTTTGCCCATACTAATCTGTTCATCCATATGACAAAAATACTCGCTAGATTTACTTGCCTGAGTGGCCGCTCTCTCTCTTTAAAGCTGTGCTTCTGTTGAACCCTCCTTCGCCCCCCTCGCTCTACATATTTACCCATGTCTCGCAATCCCGTCCCCATCAAAGCCATTTCTTTCTCTTTTTTGCTCCGTGGCGATGCTTTTCTCTGGGGATTGGAGGTCTAAAGCTTTCCTACAGCCAGTTTGCAGCTTCCCTGCGTGACCCGACAGGCCTCGCCTGCACTAATGCCTTTTAAATATAGAGCATTCACACCGGAGTCTTTGCTGCCAATGGGAGGTGTGAACTCCTGTTTCCTGTATTTGGGAACCTCCAACTCAGCTTGACTAGCGGGCCTGTCAGGATCCTTTTATAATCGCCTGATTGCTATTGTTTGATGTGCACTGTTTTGTCTCGTTTTAAGCATGAGTGAGGCTTATGCTTAAGAAGAAACTGTTTGTTTCAAGACAATTAAGATTAATAGCGCACATTTCAAGTAAATTTACTTTTAATAATTATTACTGGAAAGCAAGACAAAAATACTGATTAAGAAAATTATTATATTTTACATCTATTCAACTTGCAATTAATAATAATAATAATGACATTATTATTATTATTATTATTATAAATAATTATATACATTTATATACAAATATGTTTTCTTATTTTAATAATAATAATAGTTTATATATATACTACTACAACTGCTACTTATTGTTGTTATTATTATTATTATTATTAGTTTAAATAGTAATGAAACAAATTAAAAATAATAAAAACATTTATAATAAAAAATAATTATAAAATAAGTTATAAAATAAGTTTAATTAATAAATAAAAATAACAACAACAACTACTACTTATATATATATATATATATATATGTGTATATATATATGTGTGTTATATTATAAATGCATTGTTAATAATAAAATAGTTATTATTTTTATTTTTATATAAATGCATAGTAGTAGTAATAATAATAATAATAATAATAATAATGCTATGTTTGTATAAATAAACACATTTATTGTTATTATTATTATGCATTTATATTAATAACAGCATTATATTTTGTTACATATTTTAAAAATGTCAATTAATATTCAGATAAAATGTTATTATTTATTTATTTTTTATAATTGTGTTCTTTTTTTAACTCCCAGTGAAAACAACATTTGGACCCCATTGACTTTCATTGAATGGGAAAACACACACACACAAACACACACAGAGAGAGAGAGAGAGAGAGAGAGAGACGTGTTCCATAGAAGTCATACAAGTTTGTGAGTAAATGATGTCAGAATTTTCATTTTTGGGTGAACTGTCCCTTTAAGGCATCTCACGAAGTATCTCAGGTTAAGGTCTCTGAGTTGGCATGATTGTGTAGCTCCAACCTAAACAAGATATTTTAATTTAGAAGTCCTGTTCTTTCAGTGTACGCCAGCGAGCTTTAGCCTTTGTTCTCGGTTTGTGCATAATTGTAATGGGGTCTCATTATAAACTATCTGCATAAATGGAGCAGATAAAAAAGATAACAACACGTTCTTGGGCTTATGATAGGAAATAACTGCTTTGGTTTCCAATTAAGCTTTCGCTTATAATTAGCCGAAAGGCTCCTTCGACCCCTTTTGCTTCAACCTCCGCTTTATAATCCCCCTCCCCAACACACACACACACACACACACACACACACACACACACACACCATGTCCACCCCAGTTTTTCCCAATGTGCTGCACAGCAAGAGAAATTAGATCAGTAGCCCATGCATTCATGCAGAAAGCTCACAATTTCTGCTTTAATGCAGTCAGACAGTGAAGCCAGTGTCAGTCTGGCATTGACTTTACATGCAGTAGATGTTCGAAGTTCTCTTCTCTTCTGAGAATCTACTATTGTTAGGAGTTAGAATAGTTGTTATTTATTTATTTACTTTTTTAAAAAGTTAAAGGTGCACTCTGTATTTTGTTTATTTATTTATTTATTGGGCTAATTAAAGTTTACACATACATTTTGGTTTACCAATAAATGGATACTGCCATGCAATTATTATTATTATTATTATTAGTGGTAGTAGTAGTATTAACAATAATCATAATTTCTATCATAATCATAATAATCATAATAATCATCATATTTTAATGCCAAAGATTAATTGAGGATATTTTATTTATTTATTTATTTACAATAGAATATTACAAAGGAACAAAACACAAGACCAAGCTGATAGCATGTACTACTAATTATAATAATCATAAAAAAGTATATACAATACTATATTGTTTTTATTTACAAACAAATATTAAAAAGGAGCAAAACACAAGACAAACAGTATATAATACTACTACTACTACTACTACTAAAAATAATAAATGCTGCTGCTACTACTAATAAACACTACTTCCAATAATAATAACAATATTATATATTATTTTTTTCAAAGGTCGATTGATTTATTATTTTAGTAGTACTACTAGTAACAACAACAACAACAACAACAATAATAATAATTCAGAATTTATTAAAAAGGAACAAAATAAGAGACAGCCAATAGTATATAACAACAATAATATATTATTTACTTATTATTATTATTATTATGCCAGACATTGATTGATTATAAATAAACAGACGAGACAAGACGAGAAAAGACGAAGCTGAATAATCTGTAAAGAGTGGCAGTAGAAAGTCCAAAACAAGGTTAAAATAAAGTAAAGAACTCACTGAGGGGGTATCAGTATTAATTTAAATTTTCTGTCCTTAGCATTCCAATACGAATTCTCTGGATCCAACATATCAAAATGAGTGACCCACCGCAATCATAAACCACCGTCTTGACAGCCAAAGCTTCTCCACGAAACCACTGCTAAGTTGTAGCAATACAATTTGCGACAGTGCACAGCACAAATGCTATTTTTTCCCCATAATTACCCAGACCTTTACTAAGCAGGGCCTCGCTACAATATGTCAAAGAAGCTATCCAAGCAAGAGAGTGGTCATTTCGAATCTCCTTTCATCTGCCGCACCATCATCGGCCTTGAGAGTGAAGCCAAGAGTGGTTTCTTTTTCCAAGAGTCCTCTTTCATTTTGCAGAAGAGAAAGGCCATTAATATTGTCTTGCCTTGCCATACATCTAATAGACTGATAATACAGGCATGGCCCCCAGATGAAAAGAGAGCACATTACGTTCTGTCAGAGAGATGAGACATGGGGGTAAGCATAGAGCCTTGATGTACTCCATGTTTGGCTATAAGATACAGTGTTTCACAGGCTGATACATCTCTGATAGCTTGACTTCTGCATGTTAAAAAAATTATAGGGGGAAGTGGGGTAAGATGTGCCACTTTTTACTTGTCTTCTAGTCAAGGAGAAATGAGACTGAGGGAAAACTAATACACCTAATTATATTTCAGGCTGTCTGCTGTCTATGGGACCATTAAGATTGGGGAGAATTAATAAATGTTCCATCTTTGTTTCCACAACTTTTAAGTTTGAAGTATTTATAAAAAAAAAAAACAAAAAAAAAAAATATATATATATATATATATATATATATATATATATATATATATATATATATATATATATATATTGTTCTCTAAATACCTGACATGTGGCTATATGTTATGGGCTTTTTTTATATAAATCATGTGACAACATTTTTCGGTAAGATGTGTCGGCATCTTAAACCTCAAAACACATCTAATCTTTTTGTCCACTACTGCCGATCGTTCTGCTACAGATAAAATGCTTTCTGTCGACTGTGTTTTATAATGAATGATGACAGTGGCAGAGTTCATTGTCCTCAAAGGTCTCATGAGGAATTTCGATGAAAAAAGGACCCGATAAAACCTCATAGCCACCATTAAAAGTCCTCTCGTTTCTCTTTTCTCGCTCATTCGTATCTGTCTGTTTTACTGAGTCTTCAAGTATTTATGGCGAAGCTTCTTTCTGATCGTTCGGCTCAGCCGGGCTGGTCTAACTGACGGCTTAATCAGAATTAAGAGGACAGTTGAACAGTTCAATCTGTTACCCCTCAACCCGCTCATGGTTTATTCATTTGTGATGTCATAATGCAAAATTCATATTATTTAATAATGGACTGTCAGTGTGTAGGTTAGATGAGTTCATATTTAATTGGGGGGTATTTAGTGTGTAATTGGCAAATAATTTATGGAACAATGCTGGAGAACAATGAAACGAGATGAATACAACATTACTCACATCTTATTGCTTTAATGGAGAGAGAAAATGTTTGTCAATTTAGATGTGGCGCTATAAGGATCTTTCTAAGGATGTTGGAAAGATGCTATTGATTAATATTCACACAAATCCCCCAAAAAATATTGTTTACAAATTATATTAGTTTTATTTCTGATCTTTTCATCCATATAAAATGGGATTAGGAAATGTTGCAAGCTAGATTCAAACCCAAATCACCTATACAAGCACTATGGTTCAAAAGCACACTAGGCCATGGATCCAACATCAATATTGTCTTGATTTGAGAGAACTGATTTGGCTGAATAAAAATGTTGCTTATTTTTGACAGGCACTCGCCGTATTACATATTATTTCACCATACAAAGACGTTTTGGTCTTTACTTGCTGGTTCGCTTGCTTGGTTTGCTTATAGTTTCTTAACCTCTTTAGTGGCTCAGCATTGATAGGCTTTGAGTTTGAGACTTATCTGCTGCTTAGCTTGATGGAAAAACAGGATGGAGACAAAAGGCCGGGAAATATTTCAACGGCTTCAACATGTCGGGATGAGAAAAAAAAATCTAATTTATTTGTTGAATTGACACGAAATTACTTTTACTCTTAAACAGCGGCACACTCAAACGGCGAACAAAAGATCCCATACAGCTCATTTGAGAAATAAAAACATTACTTGAATTGACGCGGTTAAGTCGCGATTCCATTCCGCTTCCGTGTTGGACACAAAAGGGCTTGTGCTTATTGCTCGAGAGCCGCCCATCTGAACATCAATGTGATAAAGAGTGACGGCTGAACTGCACAATAAACAAAACGGCGTGTTTTGAACGGACAAGTCGTGAAAAGCATGCCGAATCTTAACACTTTTCCCCTCCCCACGCACACACATACGCATGCACATTTTCTCCCGGCTTCAGCCTGCGATGCGACGCAAGGTGTTATTTCCCTGGTGGAAATATTGGACTGTCAGAGGCAGATCAATTGCCAGTGTCTGGGGCACTTCATGGTTCCTCTAATTATAATCTGCTGCAGCTGGTGCAGGGCCTCTTGTAGCTGTGGGGCAGCCATTGTAATAGAGGCATCACTTGGCGATAGATTGTCAGGGAGGCTTCTTGGCACCCTGTGCGAGGAGACTCACTGGAGCAGCAGGAGTAGAGCGCCAGGCAGGCCTTATCTTCCCACTGCATGTGTTCACGTACTCTCCGGGGAAGTCCGTTAGTGATCACAAACTCGACACTGCCTGCCCAAATCCAGCCAGAGGACCCTTGGTATCCTGCCACGACACTGGAGGACCAAGATTCCACATTAACTTAAGTAGAGCACTCTGTGGAGGTTGGATTGGAGTGAGTTAGCACCCATTTTTTCCCTCAAAAACCAGTGTGTGGATTCATTGGACTTGCTTTTCTGTACCAAGTACTATTCTGATTGTCCTAATTGCTGTAATTATCATATTATTGGTGTCGACCAGAGTTTCAAATTTCAGTCCATTTTAAATCTAGAATGATTTAATGCACGCAAGGAAGTATGTATTGTCCCGCTTAGGGTCAATTTGATCTGTTTCATGGAAGTTTACCACAACATACAAGACAAACAAATACACAGCATTAATAAGAATGATAAGATATTATAATTATAAATTTGCTTATTTTTCTCAATTTAGTGCCTTGGTCACAAAAGTATTTACAAAAAATGGCAATCATTCAAACCCCAAATTTGTATGTGAACATGATTTTCCAATGATTGCTACATTGTCTATTTTGAATGAGTGAGTCATTGAATCAATTGCTTAAACAATTCATTCAAAAAACACTGATTCAATCAGGAACCAAACAAGTGACTCTTTATGATTGATTCATTGAGTCACTTCTGAGTTGATTTGTTCAGAAGTGAACTGATCTGTTGAGTGAGTGACTGAGTCATTGAAACATTCAGTTAACTGATTTATTAACAGTTTAACAGTGATCCATTCAGGAACCACGTGACTTTTTATAAGCGATTATAACAATCTGTCTATTAATTCATTCAAAACCACTATTATTCAGAAACAAAACTTTTTTAAATGAGTCACTAAATAATTCAATCAATCAATTAATTAACCCAATTTATTCAGGAATGCAACACCACGTGTTGCTCAAAAACGCACATTGGTTCTGTATTATCTTTGGAACCGTTTTCATTGACAAAAACAGACAAAGTAACTGGTAATATTAAAAAGTGACTTACTCAAAAGAACTTGAGATAACACTCTTGTTCATGTGGTATTGCTCTATTGACATCTAAAGCCAATTTTAAAGCCATATTACTTTTTATGCTTTCTGATAGTATTCGAACCCATAACCTTGCCATTTCTTGCACAATGTTAATGGGGATGTATCAGAACGTATTTATATTGGATCCCATCTGAACAGAACTAAAGGACAGAAGAGATGTTGATAGAGGAAAGGAGAGTAGAGAGAGATGCCTGACAGTTCAGGCATAGATACTTCAAATTACACCAAGTTATATAAGCAGATGTTGGCGGAGCGCTGTGGGCTATGGCTGGAGATGAGTAAGACTCCCTGTCACTAGGTTGAAGGGGGGGGAGGGAGAGATAGAAAGAAAGGGAGAGTGTGTGTGTGCGAGAGAGAGTGCCTGAGGGGTTTGGGGAGACAGGGAGGGGTTGCGGCTGTCAGCCTGCCAGGGGTGGCTGAGAGCGGAGAGAAAGATGGTGAATGTCAGAAGAGGGGAGGAAGTGAGTGAATTACTTTAAGAAATTCAGAGAGGGAGAGAGGGATGTAAGGATAAAGAAAGCGAAAATAATGATGCCAGTGAGAGACTCCAGAGGTGTGTCTTGCATGTGTGTCGTCGTATTTGCTGTGGCGCGCCGTTGGGCAAATATGTACTCGCCCCTTCCTCGCGGTTCTTAATCATCTGAAGCTCGCCCAATAAGAGTTCATGGTTGTGAATTTAAAGACACATCTCTTATTACTTGTCAGGATGACCTGATTCTTCGAAAGCTTGTCTTTTTTTAAATAATTGTTGTGATTTTTTTTTTTTTTTTTTGGTCCATTGCTTGTTTGTCTTACTGAAATGATATTGCTGTGAGGTTGGCTCATCTTCAATTGGTGTTAGCCTCATTTTAATATAGTGTAACAGTGATTGAATGCCAGCTTGTTTTGCTGCCTTTTCAGGAAGTATTTTTCCTTTCCATTTTCTCTGTATGGAATGTCAAAAAATTCTAATTATGTTATATGAATTATAAACTATTGTGCAATATATAACTATGACATTATTGAATGTAAATTGAATTATATATTTGCAAAAATAAATAAATAAAAAGTTAATTACTACAAAATATTCAAATACAAAAACACTTGGCACTTTGGCAATTCTCATTCAAGAGCTTAACCAGTATACCAATAAATTTGAGATGAGCTTTGAGATGAATCACATTTTTAATTTGAATGTTTCATTCAATTTTGACACTTTTAACTATGGGGGTCCCACAGGGCTCCCACAGGGCTTTGTTCTTGGACTATTAGAATTTCATAATATAAAAAAATATATATATTTTGATATTTATGAAATTTTGCTTACTAAATACATTGAAAATAAACTCTTTTGAGAGTCTGCAGAAACTATTATGTCATTTATCTTTAAAAAGTTATTCACTAGAATCACTGCTATCATATGTAATTTAATAATCTCATTGTCTTGAAATGTTTAAATGTTTTAGATGTTTTTTTAGCTATCCATAAATGTATCCAAACCACACTGAGAATAATATGAAGGAAAGCAAATATTACATTCGCTCTTGGTCAAGTTCCCACGAGAAGTGACTGTTGCCCTTGCACACTCTCTTTCCTCTTTCCAGCCCTTTGTTCTTTTAACTGCGACATGTCCTCGCTCTTCTTCCTCTCTTTCTCTCCCTTTTACACATCCGATTTTCACCTCTCCGCTCTCCATCTCCAGCCGTAGTCTTGGTAACGCTTCCTTTCATTCCATTTCCATTTCATTCCACTGAATGGGTAATGCCTGGATTTCACGGCGGAGCTGCGATGTGACAGGTGTGTCATGCTTCTCCACATCACTCTCCAAACTTGTTGACCTCTGTCTCCAAGATTAGTCTGGCTCACGGATCCTCGGATCCCACCACGGAGCAACAAGATTGCCTGGCTCTGATAGGATATGTTTCTCTGGTGTGACCACGCCACCCAGGTTCGCTTACACTTGTCTGTCGACGCACATCCCATGTGTATCTCTTATACGCGATGGTTTGAGAGACCAAAATTATCACGATTCCAGATGAGTCGTTTTTAGAGTGGAAAGGGACAGATGGCTTCTTACTGTGCCTTACAAAAGAGTACCATGGTTCAGTGATGGTATCAGATGGTAATACAATGACACTGTTTGATTAGCATATTTGATTACCATATTCATAAACAATGGGGATCTGAGATCACATTGAAAAAAATGGGACTCAAAATCTAATTTTAACTTCAAGTTGTTGGGCTTATAATTTGGAATGAAATTAGAAAATTAAAGCATTTTCTCAGACCTCAGACTTTTGGACCCTACTTATAGGAATTTCAGTACAATTAACCACTAACAATAATCTATATTCTTAAATAAAGTTTTTGAAAAATACCTTAAAGCAGGAGAATGTAAAGAATTTTCCCCCCAGAGAGCATGTTCATTATTTATTTAAAAGTTTATTATGTGATATTATATTATATAAAAGGTTATTTAATTTTATAATAATTTATAATTTTTTAACTTTTTAAAGTAATTACATTTATAAATATTTAATTAGTGAAATAAAGTAAATATTATTTTAGCAGTTTTAAATGAATTTATAGAAGAAAATCTGGAGAAATCAAAAAGCTCATGCATTATTCAAATCATACAATTTATTTAAGCAATTATTCATATAATTTTTATATATATTTTTCTCTTAAAGAGGTTGGCCTTTTTCAAAGTAAAAGGTAAAATAATATAATTCAGTTTTTTTTTCCTCTCAAGGAAACACACACACACACACACACACACACACACACACATACAAAAACAAATTACATTTTACTGTAAGGTACTTCAGAATATACAGTATTCATATATACTTGTATATTCAGCTCCAAACTAAAATACAAATATTAGAATACATAAAAGTGAGTGGAGAAAATAATTCACTGTAGCAGTATCTTGCTTTCACCCCCATTCCTGAACCTCTCGGTCTGTAAGGTGTAATCACTCAACCTTAGTGTTGTAATGTCACCATCTGGTCTCAGGAAAGATGGCAGCTTCGCTCCAGCAGAAAAATGTATTGCATATATCCAGGGTGATTACAGCATCAGCTGTATCTCCTGCTCAACCGCCTCACCCTCTCTCCCTCTCTCTCCCTCTCTCTCGCTCGTCCTTTTTGTTTGTTTCAAGCGTGGGGAACATTGGCGGCTGATGAAAGGCATAGGAAAGAAGGAGGCTCGGCGTAGGAAATCTTGCCTGTTTCTCCTCCGTGCTGGAAAATGTGTGATGGAAGGTGCTTGCCAGAGTCTAAGGCCAAAAAGGAATCTGTGTGTTGATGCAGGCACATGCCTGAATACTGCTAGTTTGATGTCCATTGAAGTAGATTACAGAAGAACTGCAGCAATGCTGAAAGAGTTTTTTGTGTTTTGGGGTGTTTTTATGTGCTTTGTGCCTTTTAATTTTGGAGCGTGTAGACCTGTGGCTCTCAAACTGGTGGGTTGTGACCCAAAAATTGGTTGCAGATCTATTCGTAATGAGCCATTCACAGCATACAAATAGTAAAATGCTACATTGTATTTATGTAACTGTGAATGTGTGCTTTTTATATAGAAATATTAGTTTTTTGATTAGCTTAGACAAATTGCAGAATCTTAAATGTTTATTGTGCTATTCTTTCTTTATTTTGAATGGCACAGTATACATCCACAAAAAAAAAAAAAACGACAGAATGGCTACTCAGACTTTTAGCTATGGGGTCCCACAGGGTGTTATTCTTAGACCATTATAATTTCGTAATATATATTTTAATTAAATTAACTTAACTACAATAAATTTAATATAATTGTATGTCAAACAGTGTTTATATAGTGTTTTATATGATATGTAAAACAATATTTATATTTATTATTACTATTATTATTCTGTGGCTGTTGAAAGCTGGACTAAAATAAATAATATATAATTTATTGTATTATTTACATTTTTTATTATATAATACTTAATTGATTTTTTTTGTTGTTGTTCTTAAATGTAGTGTTGTAGTGCATAAGTTGTAACTTAGTGCCACAACTAGGTTGCATCTAGTGTTCAGATTTTGCTTGTATGTTAAGAGACAGTTTTTGCAAATGCTAATCACTCATTGCAAGAACCCTGACAAAATGTCAATCGTGTCTAATTTTAACCTCATCCCACGCTCTTCGCAGGCTCTACTCATCTTCTGTTTTAACAGCTACTAGCTTGAGGAGTTATATATTCTCAACCTGCAAACTGAAATAACAATTTACTTTTATATCTGCCAGGCTTGATGTTCCATGTCCTCCTTTCCTCCTCATTTACTGTAACCCATCTTGTCATTTATTTTCCTAACAAATTGCTGTGCATCCCCCAGAGGCGTTGTCGGTAAATATTTTGAGGCATAGCTGGATTGGCTGGCACAAAGGCTTCATATGTTGCCATGTGTGACGTTATCTGGTTTCTTTGCCCATGTGGAAATAAACAAGCAATTTGAATCCCCCTCCTAAACCCCCCAAAGCTAGGGATGCACAATATACGTTGAGTATAATTTATTAGCTAATATTAGAATAAAAAAAAAAATAAGAACTGGTATCAACAGATATTTAATTGTGGATACTATATTTATTTATTTGGTGCTAGATTATGGCTAAGATTTAATTTGTTTCCTTTTTGAATAGACGTCACTTATTTTAAATTCGAACAGATACTTTTTTTCTCTAGCAAATTATAAAATTAATATTTTCATATTGTACATTTTAGACTGTTTGCAAAAATATATAAAACTGCATTCATATTAGCAAATTAAATATTTTCATTTTTAGTGTTTTTAGACACTTAACAGGATGGTGCTCGATTACAGCTAAGATTTAACTTTTTGGTGCATTTTTTTTGCATATTTTCAATTCAAATGGACACTTTTTTCTTTAGAAAATTATATAATTTACATTTAATGATAAAAAAAATCAGCTTATCGTATCAGCCAGTATATTGTAATCATGTAGATGTGGGGTAGGGATGCAGCAAGTCTCTCTTCTGCCCAAATGCGTTTGTGGAATACGAGCTTCAAAAATACCTTGTGTAGTCAACTCTTATTTTCAAACCGAGTCCATCATGTTCGCCTGGTGCCCGTCTCGCAGTGCCAGCGATCATTGCACCCTGTTATCTGTGTTCTACTTTATTTGGAGCTGGAAGGGAAACAAACAAGGCACATTGTTATTTTACATCTGTTTCAGCAAGTAATCTCTGCGCTGTAAATATCCCCATTCCTCTTCGCATAACCTAAGCGCCTCACTGCGAATATAGCTGTATATAACAAAATGAAAAGCAATGTATTTGTAGTTTACACTGGTCAGAAGGAGGGAAGGAAGGGGCGTTGTTCTCCTGCTGCTCGGTATGCTTTTCAGATGATGAGAAACAAAGAACAGTGATTGTGGAAAGGAAAGTTGCAAATGTAAGAGATGCTAAAATGAAGATGGTGTTAATATAACTGCTGTGCAGGATGGCAGGAATATTTAAAAAAAAAAATTCTTATGTAGAATTCCAACTTGGAATGTTGGATTTTCAATTTTCTACTTGAAGCAATAGAATCAGATGCAGTTAATGACATAAACATTGAGATTTTTTTATTAAAGAAGTGCATACATAATTCCAATTACCTACATGGCATGATGTATAACCTATTTAGAAAGCTAAATGATTTTCTTACACTTAGAAATCATAGAAATGTCCATCTTTATGTTTTATATATATAAATATAAATATAAATATACACACACAATAAAAAAAAAAAAAAAAAAAAATATATATATATATATATTGGGGGGCGAGTTATTTTTAGGTATGTTTTATTTTCATAATAATATTAGCTACACTTTGAGTGAACTTACCGTTTCTATTGAGCTTTTAATCATACCTGCAAACTAGTCGCTTTTCGGCGAAATTCGCCGTTTTGAATCAAAATATGTCATTTATGTGAATCGTCTAGATCCGAGGAGTTTTTTTTTGGGTAGGGGGGGTCTGAGCAGAGAGAGAGAGAGAGAAATTGCAAGCTCTTAGACAGGAGTGTGTTCGACCAAAGTCCCTTTCTATGTTCGACTTGAAGCAGCAATGCGCAGACCGATCACTGTATGACATCAAAGCACCGCGAGAGCTACAGAGAGCAGACGGCTCTGCATGCTTTCGAAATTCGAATCACTCTCGCGGTACTTTGATATCATACACACTGCTCGGTCTGCGCGCTCCTGCTTCATCGAACACACCTCGTCTCACGAGCTGACCCTCCGAGCCGGTCCGTTTTGACGGCACACTTACGCTCACATCCGCATGTAAACATGATGTCAGTGTGGAAGTTGTGAGTGAAGCAGACACTCTGCTGCATCTCCAAGCAACACAGCGGTGTTTCGTTACTGAATGAATCCACGTTTTTGAACGAATCAAGTGAGTCAATGATTCAGACCCATTCATAAAGACAATAGTCACTTGCCTTGTTTTTGAATGAATCAGCCGTTTGAATGAATGAATAATGACTCGCTCATTAAAACAGTAATTTACCGCCATCTACTGGTGGTTTGGTTTTATATTTAAAAGTATTACATTTTTCCCAACATTTTTAACTTGTATGTTCAAAAACATTAATCTTATAAAATTATTTATGCATTTGAAATTTTGTGGTGTAAATGCATTTATGGCACCTCAGCTTCATCAAACAGTCTGTGTAAATACATCTAATGCTACTTCAGATGCAGCTTCTGTTTCCTCTGCAGAGAAAAGATGGAATTTGTTGATAGTATACGCACTCTAATGTGAACATTAAAATTCATACAAAAATAAATTACTCCACTGCTCACAAAGAGAAGTATGAACACTGATGACAAGAGTTGCGCTGTCCAAAAAGTTTGTAGTATAAATGTGCTTTTTTTTTACTTGAAGCATATGTTGTCTTTTTCCTTTATTTTGTTGCCAGAGTGCACCAGAACACTTCATTTACATGTTAAATTCTCAAATTCAATTCCAAACTATGTCACCTTTTTGACCTCTTGTGAGTTTGCAGGTATGTTTTAAATGTTTCTGTTTACATCAGTTTTAGTTTTTAGTGAGTATTTTTTTTATTTGAAACTTCTTTCACTTAGTTACATTTCTAATTTCAAGTTTTGTAAGTTTTTCATCTAATAATTATATTTTATTTCAGCCTTATTTCAAATATTGAAAGCTATTTTTAATCATTTTAGTTTTAGTTACCAATAACAACACTAATTCAATGGAAATGTTTGCTATCTAAATTTATATTTGTCCATCTTTATGTATGTATAATTTAACAATATGTGTGTATCCAGTTTCACTTTCAAAGGAGAATTAACTCATTTTTCAACATTTATTTACCTGACAAATAGGTTTGATTGATGTTTACTAAGAATAAACGTGAAGACAACAAATCCAGGCAAATAGACTTTCAGGCCTTAAACTTCACACTGAGTGGAAATGCAGTTTTTCGTTTACTCATTCTAGACATTTTAAACAGTCCACATCATGTAGTATTTATATTTATACATTAGTATTTACATTTCCATAAATAATGAATGAATTCCAAATATAAATGTTGTTTATAATGCTCATGAGGATGTTGTGTGGATTGCAGTGAACACTGTATATAAACCTGTCACTATCCGCACTCATTCTGGCTCAAAGTCTCGATAAATTACTGTCATTATACAGAGTCTCTTGTAAACAGTCACCGTAACCTTGTTTCCGATCGGCGAAATGTACAGAGCCCAATATTATCTGCACCTGATCCGCCCCCTACACATCTAATGCCAAACTGATAACCCAACAGAGCGAGAAATTTCCGATTGGAGCAAAAAAAGAGCATCAGGCGTGAAATACAGAATAAAAATAAATAAATTAGCCTGTGCGTGTCTGGCTCTTATCAGCCCGCCGTGTCCCTCCTCTCCGCACCGCCGGCCTCGCCGTGACAAATTTGATTGGCCGGGATAGAGGGAGAGTGGCAGCTGATAACGGGGTGAAAGTGTAGCAATGGTCTGATGCAGAATGAGGATAAGAGAAGCACGATTACGGCAGCAGGTGTCTTGTATTAAGCCATGCGCGCACGCACAAACACACACACACACACACGCTCACGGAGCCTGTAAATGGTCAGAGTCTAATCTTGGCGTGTACAGATCTGTGTTGGCTCTTAACACAGTTGTAATCACCACACCTCCACCACAGGCTGCTTCAAATGCCTCGATAACAGAGACTAGAGAAAGACACAGTACTGCCTTTTTCCGACTTGGTTCCTGTTTTCTTTGCTCTGAGTGAGAACATGTGTTTATAATAATAATAATAATAATAATAGTATTATTATTATTATTGTTATCATTATGGTTATTATTATTATTATGTCTCTGATTTAGATGTTGGTTATTGCATTCAGTTTGCAAAACAATTCTTAAATATTTTTAGAATCTCATATATATCAAACTGTTTATTATTATTATTATTATTGCTATTATTATTATTATTATTATTATTATTATTAAGACAACAGTCAGATTTTTCTGTAGAATCAATATATCAAACTTATTATTATTATTATTATTATTATTAAGACAACAGTCAGCTATTGTGACTTCTGTATCAATAAATTATTATTATTATTATTATGTCTCTGATTGAGATGTTTATTGTATTGTTTACAAAAATATTTCTTAAATATTTTAAGAATTTCATTCATATCAATTTGTTTTATTATTATTATTATTATTATTATTATGTTGTCTCTGAATTAGAAGTTGCTATTGGCCTGTTGTTACAAAAAAAATCTTTTGAAAATTTGTTTATAATTTTTTATAATTTTATTTATTTATAATTTCTTTAATTTCTCTATTAATGAATTGGGAATATGTATACATAGTATATTTTTATTAAGATAACAGCCAGTTATTCTAAACTTTTTTTTTAAACTTCATATGACTTTATTATGACATTATAGCTCAGGTAACATTATAGTTCATTATAGTCCACAAAAGAGTTCAGTCATCATACTCTGATCACTAGCTGTAGAAAAATCAAGGGGCAGTTATGTTGTCCATTTGTCTTCACAAATAAAACATTCAGCCGTGATTGTTGCTTCAGTGGACAATGACTTGAAGTGCAGCGCGAATAGGCCGACATCAGAGCTGAGAGACATGGAGAGATTACCGCTGTCAATCTCTGTCCTTTACAGAAAGGAAATGGAGAGTAATTCCTATACAAACTGTCTTTTTCCACTCTTTTCTGTAATGCCAGGCTTGCCAACCTGCTGTTAAGGCCTGTGGGTCAGACCCCATGGAGAGGGCCATTGTATGGGGCCATTGAATGGTACCCGAGAGAGGCAGGGGAGGGGAGGGAATGACTAGCGGGCATTGTGCTTGCTGAGAAAAACTGACGACTATATAATTAGGCGCAGAATGCTGCCCTCCCTCCCCACCAACATTCGTCTTGTGCTTCCATTCATTTCTTCTCTTTGTCTTTCTCTTTCTCGCCCGCACTCTTTTCCGGCAGAGTGTGTGCTAATTAAGCATTGCTATTAGACAGCATGTAATTGGCTTGAGAAATAATGACAAGCAAGTTTATTTACAAGGCAATTAGAATAAAGGGAGCCTTTGAACTGATAATAATCATTTATGACCAGGAGTGAGAGATGAGAGAGAGAAAGAGTGAGAGAATTGTGGCCTTACAGGGCCATGTCTGTAATTACGTAACATTTTGTAAAATCTTTAATAGTTTTAAATGTTTTAATATAAATGTATATATTTGTACGTACTATTTATATATAATTGAAGTTTATTTATTTGAGGACGCCAAATCGTATGTGTAACATTTTGTAACATCTTTAATATTTTAATTGTTTTAATATAAATGTGTGCATGTAATTTTATGTATTATTTATATATAAATATTTATGTTTTTAAATGTAAATATTAAATATACTTATGGAATATTGTATATTTACTTTTTATGTTTTGTATTTATTTTGAATCTATTTATTTTTAATATATAAATGTGTGTATATATTTTTATGTATTTTTAAATATATCATTTTTTTGTACTTTTATTTTACATGTATTTGTATATTTTTGTAATTTAATCTTCTTTCTTTTTTTGATGTGACAGATTTTCCAAATGCTTTCTGTGGCCCATGTAACTCTATCAAACTAGACATGGCTTTTGTTTATTTACTATGCAAACCTCATACACCCTGCTGACTTCTCTCATCCTACCTTTTCTGTTGTACCATGTATTTGCGGTTGCAGGAAACAGCATTTCCCGATGAGCTGTCTTTGTTTAATATAAAGATTGAGCTGCATCGGAGTAGACAAGAAAGCTTTGTCAACTTTTCCTCTCCGCTTCCGTTCCCTTGTTACATTAGCGCGTTCAATGTCAAGTTTGTCAGCCGAGACACAAAGACCCGCTGCATGTGGGTGATAACGGAATAACTACAGAAGAACGGCAGTTTAATCATGCCTCCATCCTCCAACCTGGCCAGACTCGGGATGGGATGGAATGGCGTGGAATCTGGAGGAATTCTGGTGCTCTTGGCTGCCTCTGCCCTTAATTTCTGGAGGTGACAGATGGAGCGGGAGTATTAAGGCGCCCCAGGGCGACCCCGGGTGCCCGTCGGTAGGCCAGGTTCAGCAGGAGCAGGTGGGCATCTGTTCTGCGTCCGTAATCGGGCCCAGCCACATGACTCTTAGGCTGTGCGTTTGGCCTGCCCGGGCATTTGGACTAACTTGATCTCCAGGGGCTTTGATGGCTTTGACCCTACACCCAAATTGAGCAAGTTAGGTGGATCCCCTAACTTAGTTAAAGAGGAGGTCAGGTTCGGGTGAAAGCTGGAAGTTAAACCTCTCTTGCCCACTAACCAGACAGGAAATAGATTTGAGCATGTGCCATGCAGAGACAATTTAGTAGAATGGCTTAAAATGTCAAGCCGAGCAGCTATACTGTGAATTAAGTTATGTGGGTGCATTGGGAAAACTGTAAGTGTGTTTGTGCAAGTATATGTGTACATGGGCACCGCAAACCGCATTTTCTTCCAAGTACATCTGTGCATGGGCAACAGTGCACCCTGGCCCATATTAAAAAGTGAAAAGAAATCAGCCTCCTGTAGACGCATCCCAACTTTAACAAGACCTTGATTCACATTTTTCAGCCTTAGAGGTAAACTACCCCGGACAGCAGCTGCCGTGTTAAGGTACTGATAGCGATTCATAGGCTCTGGCTTTAAATATTGAGCAGGCTTGGCGCTGAAAAGCAAGCCTCGGTAAATATGATTGGCAGAGGTGTTTTCAAATCCGGGCTAATTCCATTAAGCTATTGATCTCCCATCGCTCCTCGCTGCCGCCTTTCTCTCTGCCTCCCTGCCTGACCGACCAGTGTTTACTCTGGCAAGAGCAGCAGACTGAGCCCCGCCTCCAGATCCCATTGGTTCTTTCATGATGGATATTAAGTTTTCAGAAATCTCAGAGTGTGATGCCGGTGTGGAGTCAGTAAACAAACCAGCTGTAAGATTTAGCTGACTTAATAAAATATATAGATAGATTTGTAGATGGACAAATAGATAGATAGATAGATAGATAGTTGCATTGACAAGACAGACAGACAGACAGATAGACAGATGGATGGATGAACAGACAGGAAGATAGATAGTCTGAAAGATAGTTGGATAGATAGTCGGATAAATAGTTGGATGGATAGATAGATTGACAGACAGATGGATGGACAGACATGTAGATAGATGGTCTGAAAGATAGTTGGCTATATAGTCAGATAAATAGTTGGATGGATAGACAAAGGCAGATAGATAGACAGACAGACAGATAGACAGACAGATGGATGGACAGACAGGAAGATAGATAGTCTGAAAGATAGTTGGATAGATAGTCGGATAAATAGTTGGATGGATAGACAAAGGCAGATAGATAGATAGATTGACAGACAGATGGATGGACAGACATGTAGATAGATGGTCTGAAAGATAGTTGGATATATAGTCAGATAAATAGTTGGATGGATAGACAAAGGCAGATAGATAGACAGACAGATGGATGGACAGACATGTAGATAGATAGTCTGAAAGATAGTTGGAGAGATGGTCAGATAAATAGTTGGATGGTTAGACAAAGGTGAATGATGGATAGATAGGTAGTCGGATGGATAGATAGTCAGACAGATGGTTGGATTGGGTAGACAGACAGATAGTCGGATGGATAGACAGACAGACATATAGATAGATGTAGATGGTTAGATAAATGGATAGACTGACAGATTGACGGATAGATAGAATGATTGCAGGTTGTGTTAGTAGTCAATCTCCAGATCAAACATGTAGGTTAATACTAATGTCACGCATGCCTGCACTCATACATCACATGCAAGAGTACACACACTTTCTCCCAGCCATCATCATTTGCGGCACTCTGGCATTTTATCCTGATTGCACTTACATCAGTAATAGTGTACATGACCCTCCGTTCTCACGGGGGAGACTTCATTACATAAAAAAGAAATTAATAATAAGGAAAAAAGAATGAAAAAGCTTGTCTTGCACTCTCTGCCTCAACTTTCAGTTTGATGTGCAAGAGATCTAGGCGACTGGCCACGTGTAACAAGGAAGCATTTGGATTCATACTCCGTTTTCATACAAGTAAACACTGCTGGGGAAATTGAAAAGATAGGCAGATAGTGACTTTTATTGGTGATTATGATCTTAGCTTGGCCTGTGTTTTACTTTATTACGATTCAGACTTGCCAAGAGACTTCAGTTTAGCACTTTTTTGTTCCTTAGACAAGCACATTTGACATCTTAAAGTTGAAACGTGTCATTTTTGCACTGCACTGATTTTTTCTTCCACTGCTTGGACAAACAGATCAAAGCTATATCTTGTCCTCAACGTCATTTTCCTCAACAACAACAACAACAACAGATAGACAGATAGACGGATGGATATTTAGACGGATATATAGAGATAAAGAAAGACAGATGGATACAGAGAGACATACAGATGGGTGGATATATAGACAGGTGAACAGGTGAATGTATATATAGGTGAACATGCAGACAGATATTTAGATGGACAGACATCTGAGTTCCCACTGATTTGATTTTCTATTGGTTGGACAAACAGATCCAAAGTTGATGTACATCTTGTCCTGCCTGTCAACGTCCTCAACAACAGCGCATTTCCTTCACGTTCTCCCGCAAAGGTATAACGAAGTGAACAAAGGGTCTCCGCCACTGCTCTTAAACGGGGAGCCTGGCTCGTCAGCAGTTTAACGGCTGATTGATGACAGAAGTGAGGATGATTGTGGGACGTGCCAGCTCCGAGTGACAAGCAATTACTCACTTCATGTAATAAAAACCTTAACACCAATCATTGGGGCCTTTACACCGTGCTAATGCCTTATGCAATATTATACATTCTCTCCCATCAACCGCCGCATCCCGCGGGTGTCGGTTTAGACGTTTGCTAAATAACATCATTTGTAATAGGCAAAGCGAGAGAGTGCGTGAGACGAGGATGCTGTACGGGTTTTTAGGGCACAACACACTAGAGGAAGCTCAGAGAGTTTTACGGATAGTGTGTTTAATGTGCGCGTTTGAGAGTGTGGAAAGTGCTGGGTCAGTTTGAAATCAAACGGGAACACTGTGAATTGGTTTTCCAAAAGCATAACTGGATTGTAACCGTCTATCTACATATAACTAAAACTAGCAAAGCTACTTAAAGGGGCAAGATCTTTTACAACATGTAACTACCTACCTATTTGTTTGTTTTATATTATTATTATTTATTAAAAATGTATTTATTATTGATAAACTATTATCAAAATAGCTGCACTAATATCATGGTACTGAAAAATTATTATTATTATTTTAAATGTGTTATTTGCTATTTATTATCGATCAATTATTTTTTAAACTATCTGCACTAATATCACAGTACATAATAATAATATTTTTTACTATTTTGAAAAAGGCTGTAATAATATCACAGTACTAAAAATTAACAACAACAAAATGTTATTATTGCTATTATTATTGTTTGTTTATTATATTATTATTTTTAAGCTATTTTGAACAACGCTGCAATAATATCACAGTACTGAAAATTAATAACAAAATGTAGCATTCTTATTCTTATAAATATATTATTTACTAATATTAAATGTGTTATTTACTATTTGGTATAAATAAGCTATTTTGAAAATATCTGCACTAATATTACAGTACATAATAATAATAATAATAATAATTATTATTATTATTCTTATTATTATTATTAACTTATTATTTTGTAACTATTTTGAACAAAGCTGCAATAATATCACAATACTGAAAATTAACAACAAAATGTATTATTATTATTAATATTTGTTTTTGTTGTTGCTGTTGTTTTTATTATTTAAAAAAACAACCAATTGATTGTTTTGTTAATTCCTTTCAATGTATTATTTATTAAATATATTATTATTATTATTATTGTCTTAAAGGGGTCATATGATGCGATTTCATGTTTTCCTTTGTCTTTGGAGTGTTACAAGCTGTTTGTGCATATATAAGATCTGTAAAGTTGCAAAGATTAAAGTCTCAAACCCGAAGAGATATTCTTTATAAAAGTTAAGACTCGACCACGCTCTCCTAAAACACCTCATTTAAACACTCCCCCACATGTCTACGTCACGATGTGGGAAGATTTGCATAACACCGCTCAAATGTTTACACAAAGAAAGAAGGCGTAACTTTTATTCTCGCTGTAGTATTGTTGCTGCCGCCGCCGTCATGTCCTGGAGACGCTGTGTGTTTCGTTGTGAAAGTGAAAGTACTTTATGTGGCCTTCCAAATGAGTACACAACTAGAAATCAGTGGTTAAGTTGTATTTACAACACTGTTCCAGAACAGTACAACGCAAACATTCGAGTGTGTGCAGCGCATTTTACGGAGGACTGTTTCCTGATCCTGGGAGAGAGTAGCCTACAATGTGAACAATATGAATGGCTGTGAACACTATAAAGTGGGGCAATTCCAACTTTGCAAGGACAGTCTGGTGCTTCTGACTCACAGCCTGTAAGTACGTTTCGATATTTAAAGAATTTGCTACTGACTATTCAAACGTGAGTTTTGAGCAGTGTAGAGTAGCGCTTGTTTGGCGTTTCTACGGTCACAAATGCAGACATGGTGTTATGTTTACGTGGTGCAATGCGTAAAAAGACTGTATGAGTCATTATAATCAGTAATTATGTCCTCACTGGATGCAGCAAATGCCTCGTTTATAATGGGTTTTATTTTTTTTTTGTCTCGTTACACCGGGACACGGCATCACAACATGGTAAGGGGCGTAACATTTCCGTCACACGCTTGAGGTATTCGGCCAATCACAATGCACTGGATAGCTGGCCAATCAGAGCACACCTCGCTTCTCAGAACGATGAGCTTTGTAAAAATCGGCGCGTTTCAGAAAGGCAGAGCATAGAGGAGCAACAATAATGTACAGTATGTGGAAAATAATGTTTTTTGAACCTCGAACCACGTAAACACATTGCATTACACCAAATACACAAAATAATGTTCTTTTTAGCAACATCATATGACCCCTTTAAACAGTGAGGTTTAAATGTATCTGATTTAGGTGGCAGAATTTCAGCTTTACCATATTTGAACTTTACAGTAAATATAAATGTACAGTAAATACAGTTAACAAACTAGAATACATTTATTATTTTATCAGCAGTTTTTTTCCCCCTGAAAACATTGTAATAGTACAGTTTTGAAAACCGCATTCAACTAAATATTCCACAAAAAAAAGCTGAATCAATAAATCATTATTGTGAACCTGTTCTTTTATATGAACCACCACAACGAGTAAATTCACTTGAATGAATCAGACTTTCAACACTACATACCAGAAATTGAGAGCATGTTTGATTATTTCCTCATGTCAGTCAGTAGTAAACAAACACAACAGTAGCATTTGGTTGCGTTTCACAATAGTTGTTGTAAAAAGCTGCTTTTAGCTATTTGTATTGTTTAATTATGAACTATTTTAGATACAGCAGCAGTAATATCACAGTACTGAAAAAGTCAAGTTAGCTACATCGCTACTTTCAGCTAGTTACTCCTTTGCTAACACGGTCACTGTTTTCTCTGATGTAGCGTAACCTCTAGTGTTGGACGTCTACAGCCTTATTTGGGCTGCAGTGTTACATCTTGAAGGTTATATCCGCAGCACCTTTACATCAGAGTCATTAACGCCTGCTTATTATCAAAATATTTGCGTTGGTCTTAGCCAGAGCTAATAAGCAGCAGAATCAGGCCCTTGTCAAACGCACGGTCTCGGTTGGCTTATGTGTTGCCGTGGAAACAGAGACTTAATTACCGCTGCTATCCGTGGCCTCTTTTGATGGAGCTCAGTCTGGCCGCGGCTCCGGCGCTCTGAGCCCCGTGGGGCGAGATTGCAAGCTCGGGTTCTCGCCGCTTGCGCAATACACTGCAATTACCGCACGCTCCTCCCGTTTATGCAAATCACTGTAATTATTCTCTGTTTGGATGTGCTTATTTCCAACAGGTGCTATTTGAATACAAAGCTCCTCGTGACCCGGAGGATACAGAATATTCAAGTTATTGGGCAGAGTTGCTGATTTTTTTTTCACTTTGCGTTTAGTTTTAAAACTCCAGGACTCCAGCCAGACTGCATTTAAATGGAATCTGGGTGGGTGGGGCAAGTTGTCACATTTTTACTCGAGTGAATATTGAGTCAGGGTGGTTTATTTTAGAAAGTCAGTTTTGGTATAGACACAAGTCTTGGCTTCAGAACACACATTGAACATTTTTGCCGCTATTCCCGAAAGTAAGATACAGTTTGTGAAGCATTACACTTTTTTTAATGTCTCAAAAGCAGCTATAATTGGTATTAGATTAGTTTTAAAAATGATGCTAATTTAAGAATTTTTTGAACTGTATGTTTGAAATCAAAATTCACAATTGCTGGAAAAAAAATACATTTTTATAACTGGACTTCAGACTTAAAAACATTTTAATATAATATTGAATAATTAATATTATTAATAATATTATTAATTAATAATAAGATACTAATAATAGTACAACAACAACAACAACAATAATAATAATTATTATGATTGTTTTTATTATTATTATAAATGTATTATTTACTAATATTATTCATTATTGATAAACTATTTTGAAAATAGCCGCACTAATATCACAGTACAGAATACTACTACTACTACTACTAATAATAATAATAATTGTTATTTTGGTTTGTTTATTATTAGTACTATAAAAATACTTAAATCGAATCAGTTAATCATTTTTAGTTTTGAAAATTATTCTTATTTAAGATGGTTTTGAACTAGATGTTTGACATTATTATTATTATTATTGTTGTTGTTGTTGTTGTATTTTATGTTTTGTTTTATGTATGTATTTATGATTTAGTCATTTTCTAACACAGAATTAATTAAGTTTTTTTTCACATAAAAATTTACAGTAAATAGTTAACAAAGTAGAATATACATATTTTATTGTAACAGAGATTGTAAAACATTTTAAGTTCCAAAACATTAGATTAGTTTATTCTTATTAAAGACTTTTAAACGTGATGTTTGAAATCAACATTCAAAACCTATGCTACAGAAAATAAACATGTGTATAATTGGACTTTTGACTCAAAAACTTGAGATGTAGCACTTGTGACATCTCGCACCCCAAACCTAAAAAAGCCCATCGATAACTTTAATTAGGATGAGGAATGCTAAAACTTTGCTCTCTGTCTCTCTGTGATTTTAGGTTCTGCTGAGCCATCTGCGCAGGGTTGAGTTGGGCTTTTTATAGTCTCTCACCTGTCATGCCATCAGTGTGTAGAAAAACAGGGATTTTCACTGGTATGTAAAATGGGAAAGCTAAAAAATAACAGCTTTCAGAGATGAGGAACTTTTTTGCAGATGCGGTTCCCTAGAGATCGTACTCTTCAATGAAAGAAGAGCATGTTGGGAGAGACTTTGTGTCATACTGTATGTAAAATTAAAGGTGCACAAGATGTTTCGCAGCATATGGAACACACAAACTGCCAAAACTCACGGCGTATGAGTATTCCTCACAAATATAGTCAAATTGTAATGCTATGTGTTAAATGTGCATGTGAAATTGCCAAAACAAACATTTTATTAATCAGCATTTTGTTGTATTCCAGTAAACTTTAAGAACATTCAATTTAAGAAAATGTTGTAATGTTTATGATTGAAACTAACTATTTTTAGTGATGTTTCACCTCTTGAGTAAATTTAAATTAATTAATTAATTTATTTAGACTAGAAAATAAGAAGAAAATGCTTATTTTATTTATTTTGTTTCCTTTTTTATTGTTTTATAAATTTAAAATGTTTTTAAAAAAAGTTTTAACTTTTCTGTAATTAATTAATTAATATTTTTCTTTTTAAAATGTAGTTGTATTTAGTGCTGTCAAATGATTAATCGCATCCAAAATAAAAGTTTTTGTTTACATAATACATGTGTGTGTGTTGTGTATATTTATGTACATATAAATACACACACATATAGCATATATTTTGAAAATATTTACCTGTATGTGTGTGTATATATATATATATATTCATATAATTTATATCATATATAAAAATATTTAATATATAAACATAACATATTTTTCTTAAATAAATACATGCATGTGTGTGTATTTATATGTACATAATAAATATACACAACACACACACATGTATTATGTAAACAAAAACTTTTATTTTGGAAGCGATTAATCATTTGACAGCACTAGTTGTATTATTTTTACTGGGGAATATAATTAAAATACTAAATAAAAGAAAATGTTTTACTTTTTATTTTTCATCTTTGGTTCTTGTGTACTTTCAAGGTTTGTGCTTGAAACTATTTTCTTTTCATTTTTCATTTTTTAAATACAGTATATATATATTTAAATGTGAACTTTTCTGAAATGTATTTATATGTATTATTATTTTTTTCTTTGTTACATTTATATATTTAATTTTTTTAAATAGAAGGATAAGATGAAAATACTAATTAGAAATATAAATCTTTTTATATATATATATAAATCTTTTATCTCTTGGGTGCTTTCGTTTGGTTGAACAATCCATAGCTTTCTTTGGAATCCGGAGAGATGCCAATGACATTTGACGGGTCAGGAACATTTAAAAGGATGTTTGCTGATTTTGTATTTACTCGATTCCTTGTTTTTTGTCTAATACAGGAAAATCAACTTAGCTTATTCCTGCAGAGCGCGATCAATAGGCTGATAAGCGTATTGATGGCTGAGTGTTTTCTTTGAGTTTCCTTCCCCACAGGCTGCCGTGAGCCCGACGGAGCCTCAGTATCGTCCGAGTCTCAGAGGCCCAGAATAGCTTGTGGATGACAAAGTGCCGTCTCCTTCCTTCTGTCTTTCTCATTTTTTTCCTTTCCCATGTCACATATCTCCCGTTCTCCGGGCACGCTCAGTCTGACATGGATGTCTCGTTCAAAATTTAATACTGTTTGTTTTATATTCTTGACTCATTTCCCTATATAAAAATTTATGATGACATTCTCTAGGTTCCATAAAGTATTCATAAATGTCATTACTAATATCTTTCATAGATCATTTAAATTGATCCTTCTGTCTGCTGTTATCCCCAGTCGCTCCACTCGGATCTGTCAGATAGAGAAGGAGAGAGATGTGGCAGAGTGTTTAGGTGTGTGTGTTTATTTGGGTGTGTGTACACACACACGTGCAGCAGGGGGTCGACTGCTTGCGTGTCAGCAAGGTGTCACTTCAAGAGGCATCACAGAAGACTTCTATCCCTCCGCTCCTGCCTGTCAAAACAGTTACTTATCACTCCATCTCATCACTCCCTTCCACTCCTTCCTTTTATATCCCTCCATTTTCTTCCACTCCAGGTTTTGTTTTTTTTCAATTTTAAAATAACATATATTTCATGTACTTTAGAATGGGAAATATTTTATTATATTAATGAATTTGTCATTTTAATTATATATTACACATTGAAAATAAATAAAATAATTAACACGTCTAAAACGGTTATTAACAATTAAATAAGTAATAAAAAGAAATAACAAATAAATAAAGTTTGGAATTAAATGCAAATTAATCATTTAATATAGAACAGTTCAATAAATAAATATTCTTAAACTTAAATACTGTAGCACAGTTTTTTTTAAATAATACCTGTGTTATAAATAAAATTGCACATGTAAATTTAAATATAATTAAAATTACATGTGTGTGTATGGGTGTGTATGTTTGTTTGTTTGTGTAATTTAAATTTGAATTAAAAATAATTTTATTGTTATTATTATTTTTAATGAAAAATTAAAGCTGTGCATTTCAAAACCTATTTGCAAAAAGAATAAATAATAATAATAAAAAAATAATAAAAAATAAACATTTGGGATTAAATGCAACTGAATCATTTAATGTAGAACAATTCATTAAAAAAAGAAAAAAAATTTTTTCACAGATTCACCATTTACACTGCTTACATTTGATAATCTATTATCTTAGCATAGAATAGCATAAATAAATAAATTTAAAAAATAAATAAATATTCTTTAAAATATATTTAAATACTGTAAGAGTTTTTCTTTACTGATACCTCTGATAATGACATTCCAACCAAAGTTTGTCAAATTCTTATTACAATAACATGGTTATTCATTATTATTATTACTGCATGCACTTGTTGCCTCCTATTGCAATTACGCTGACATTTTAAAAGGTGTTAATTTTTACGGCTAAAGTTTATACAAGCAGCGCAGGCTTGATTAAGACTGATTGCAGTAACACTAATTACAGGTGATCCTGATGGCCCTGATTTGGTGCTTGCTCTTGTGGACAATGGGCCGTTTTTTAAACATGTCTTCAGAATGAAAAAGCCCATTGTCTTTCCTGCAAGCCTGAGACAAAAGTGAGGGATAGAGACGGAGAGAGAAAGAGAAAAGAGACTGTGAGAGGGGCTGATGCGATTACCAAGGCCACTGATTGAAGTGGAGACCCAAATTATCTTGCGAGTGATTGGGCTTTGTCTTGAACTCCGAGTGCTCCTGTCTATGATTAAAATGTCAGAGGTGTGTGTGTGTGAATCCCTATTTGTGTGAGGAGTGTGTATTCCTGTTTTTTGAGTGGAGGACGAATATTAAATTGCTCGAAGAGACAAGACAAAGGACAAAAATGGCCCCAAATGTTCGCATAGCCATTGAGAGGTCAGGATTGATAGGAAACACTTAAGTGTTCTGTCATTTTCCTCTTCTTTTACTTCCAAGTCCTGTGAAACAAACCAAAAATCTTCGGCAGAAATGTTGCATTTGCGAACAGAATTTTCTTTTGAAGTGGATCTTTTCAGTGAATCATTTGATTCATTTCACAAGCCCGGTCAGAATTATTCATCAATAAATCTAAAAGTGTGCTCAGATTGTGTGCTGCACTTGAGGATGAAAGATTTCCCCATGCAGATAGCAGATTTCACAACAGGTACATATTCGTGAAATTTCCCCCAAATGTTGCTAATATGACGCACCTTAATTGATCTGATTCTCGTTGATCTGGTCATGATAGTTCACTGGACAGTTCACTGGAGGATAAGTTTTTTTGGAGAATTTTGGTAAATTTGGTAAATAAATTTCAACATGAAGATTTGAAGTAGACTGCATAAGTTGTAGGGAACACTTTTAGGATATTTTTATAATACTTTATAGTCTTTTTTGTCCTATTTTAAGCTACAGTCCCCATTCATGTCCACAGAGACAATCTTTGAAGCATTAATTCAACCAAAAATGAAATGGAAACTACTGACCAGCACATTATTCGAAATGTCTAATTTTGTACCCAACAGAAAACTAAATTTATAAGTGTTTGGAACGACATGAGGGTGTGTAAATGACAACTGAGTTCTCATTTTTTGGACAAACTAATCCTTTAACATAAGCTTTTCCAGCTTCTGCTCTTGCCTGCACGCGTTCCGCTCATCTCATGTGGAAGTTTCCAGAGGCGTCACGTCGCCAGTAGCGGCTTCATCCTCCCCCTCTTGCACGCGTTCATCTCATGTGGAAGTTTCCAGAGGCGTCACGTCGCCAGTAGCGGCTTCATCCTCCCCCTCTTGCGTCAGCCCTCTTCAAACATCTGACGCTCCGCGCTCATCCTCTGACGCCCGTTTGCGCACAGCTGAAATCAGCTCATGTTCCAATGCCCCTGAGTCTTATTTTCTCACCCCCCTCCTCCCAAGCTTTACTTCCTCCACCCTTTGGAAAAAATAGAAAATGCTTGTTTGTTTATCATTCCGGCACACTCTAGCTCCAGGCCTGGAACGTTGCAGCACGGCGGAGTTGAGTGAAGCGCTGTTGGTTAAACCCTTTATTTTTTCGGTAAGCTCGTCCCTGTTGCCACTCCCTTGCATTTCCCAGTTGAGGCTCTTTGGGAGCTGTCCGGTGCTGAAACGCAAACTCTGCTTTATTCTTTCAAGGTGGTTTGTGTAATTTTGTACTGTGTTAAAATACTTTTTTGTATCCTGGCTTAATATGCAAAGACAACTATAAATAAGCCCTTTCTAGGTTGATTCCCCCAAAGAGTGTGAAGGTTGTGGCTCTGTGGTGCTTTCAGAATTGCTGTTTGTTTGAACATCTCAACCAGCCCAACAGAGCAACACCGGCTTAACTAGTAGGGCGTGTTGGGGTGGTGTTTAGTCAACCAATGGCAGACGTCACGAGAGAGTTTGGGAAAAAACAGATTATTGTGCACTTCATATGAATGGAACACAGGCCACTGTCCAGTGCTGAAACGCATCTATCTTGGTTTATTTGAAATCATTTGCAGATGTTAGATATTTTGAAATTATATATAACCTTCAAATTAATTATTTGTTAATACATGAGACAAATATCATATATATATATATATATATATTATAAAAAATCAGATGTTATTTTATGATGCCAAATATTTTAACAGGTACATAATAATAATAATAATAATAATAATAATACATTTATTCATTTGATGATTAGTGAATTATTGAATTATTTATTTTTGTATTGTAAAATATAATGAAAACAAAATGTCATTTTTCATGATGCCAATTTTAATAATAATAATAATAAAAAAATATATATATATTTGAAGATTGTTGTAAGTTTTTTGTTGAAAAATAATGGGGGAAAAAAGGAAAATTGATCCAAGACTATTTCAACAGCTCCGCCATTCTTTAAGCAATAGCTTACATGAACAACTCTTTCACTGTGTCTGTATTTTATGTAAACGTCCCAGTGTATTACCCAGTCTTATACAATCTCCTCTCAGTTTCCATAACATTAAGCATGGGCGAGGGGTATGAAAATCATCTCTGGCGTGCATTATTTTCTGCACTGGTGGTGGGAGAGAGCGAGATTGAGCACCGAGACGCAAGCTGTGTGTTTTCTCCGCCTGGCGTGCCAAGTGTAGGTTGCCTTGGACGAGAGTATGGGGAACTGGCTCCGTGCTGGAAGTATGGAAGGGTTTGAAGGAGGTGAGAGAGAGCGCACAGCTTGACTCGGTCTAATGCAGATGGCCTCGGATGGTATAAATGCAGGCGGGTGGGCGGGGCTTATGTGGGTGGGAGGGTCAAGCGAAATGGCCATGAATATTTATTGCTTCAAGTGCACCAAGTGAACCTGAGCACCCCTGATTAGAGGTCAGAAGCGTAAGGCACCATTTGAAAGCAATATTAGCACATACATCACAAAAACACATGCGCACACACGCGCAAGCTGTCTAATTTCATGTCATTCCAGTTTAGACTGCCTATTTGGAGTCCGTACATCAAACAGTTGTCTGTTCCAGGGCTTACTGTGTTTCACGCTTAGATCTTCGCAACCAACAGAGGCATCAAATTTGGCATCTATAAAAGAAATGCAAAGTGATGTCACTGCCAGCATTACCAATGAGGATTCATCCACTGTGTAAATACAGTTATTTGCTCTGTGATTTCTTGCCAGATGTATGAAACGCTCTGCAAATGCTTTGAACTGTTTTGAGCTTATCACTAACTCCCTTTTCTCTCTCTTTCTTTCTTTTACATGTTTTCAACAAAATCACTCCCATGTTCTTCAAATCAGGTAAGATGCATTTTCAGTTTACAATAGTGGATGTTTTTTTTTTTTCATCAGCAACATGTTTAGTAGCGTTTAGGTGGAACGTTTTCTCTTTCAGGTCGACCTACTGTTATGGTGGAGCAACAGTTTAAACATAATCTTTCTCTGAAAGTTTTTACACCATTGACATCTCCTTGCATTTTAAACGGTATCTCTATCGCCCCCTATAAGTATGAAGGTTTGTTACCACTACAGTAACAGAACTATCGTTAAGTATGTATGGTGTTGGATGTGTAGACCAAACATTTGTGTTTGCATCACTACATGCTGCATCCGAAATCACGTCCTCTCTGAGTTGGTACTTCTTTTGGATAAGTAGGTAGTTTACGACCGACCATAAAAAAAAAAGTAAAAACGGATGTACTACATCCACCCTGTTGTCATTGTCACATGACTTATGGCGTCAGTAGTAGGTCATATGGGTATTTTCCCCTACTGTTTTATGAATACTGTAAATTTGCACATACTGTTTTTCACTTACTGCGCAGTAGGGAAGTATGCATACTTGGATGAAGCCTAAGTTCTGCTGCTAGTGGCACCAACGGAATTGCAAAAATTATGACTTTTCAAATATACAAAAGCCGCTTATTTATTTATTTACAAAAAGACTATGTATTGTTTGTTTGTTTGTTTTGTTTTGTTTTGGTTTGGTCTTTTTGTGTTTTGTTATGGTTTTGTATGTTTGTTTAGGTCCGGTCAAGTTTTTCTTTATGTTTGTTTGTTTGTTTGTTTCTTTATTTTTTTCTTTCATTCTTTTCTCAAGTTCATCCAATATTACTGAGGTTTTACACTTCAACCTTTTCCCTCATTAGTCAAGTTTTGATCCAACTGCCAATGATTTACCTCATAGTCATCAAGTATAAACTTAAACTTTGCTCTGATTATTAACTACTAAATAGTTCCCACAAAAATGAAATTTCTGTCATCATTTACTCACTTTCATGTTGTTCCAGTCCTGTATGGCTTCCAAGAAGTACAAAAGGAGCCTATCCTTCAGGAATAAAAGTGGATGGGGACTAGAGATGGCAAGCTTGAAGAAAAAAAACAACAACAAAAAAAAACAATAAACCATGAAAGTAGTTTTTATCAGCTCATACCAAGTGTGCCGCACAAGTCTTCAAAAGTGAAGCCAGAACGTTTCGATCGCCCCCAGGTGACTGGCTGCAGTATAGGTCATAAACCCCTCCCTCTCCATGTAATCTAATGGGACATGAGACAAACTAAATAATCAAATTACACTTCAAATACATTTTTTCCAAAGACGTTTTTTTGAAATTTTAGATGGTTCTTAGCACGCTGATGTATGTCCAAGTGTTAATTTTTCTAATAAGTTTGCTTTTAATTAGTTACTTGATGCTATAAAAATGGGGTGTGGTGTCATGATTTTGAGTTTGCGATTGGGTCTGCGGGAGTTTGGGCGGGACTTTGATACCGCGTCTCCACCTCACGACACTACTGCGCAGACTCTGGCTCCAAATGACGTCATTTTCGCAAGATGGCAGCGACCATACTGTGAATGTTTTGGCTTCACTTTTCTATAGTGGAAGGAAGTGGAGATACGTCGTCCATCTTTTTTACAGTCTATGGCTCATACTCTATGGGTCTGTCCACACGGAGATGCATTAAGCTGTATACGTAAAAATTTTGTATCGTATCAGTTTTTCGTCCAGACAGATCCAGCTTTTTGGGAGCCTGAAACCACAATTTTTTTTAAACCAGGTCCCAGAGTGGATAAAGCTGAAAACGACACCCTTGCATTTTCATGTGTACAGCCAATCCGTATATTTTGTGATACGATGATGTCATCATCCCACGTCTCAACCTTAGTCAGACACCGCTATGTCGCGTAACAGCAACAACAACAACATGAACAAACAATGAACGACTGTTTATTTTATTTACAAACATTAACACAGATTAATACATAGTGTAATGTGTATTGTTCTTTGTTGTTGTGTTGGGTTTGTCTACAGCGCGCAAGGTTTATGCGCATGTCTTCTTCTCCATTTTTAGTGTATCTCTGTGGTAGAATTACAGCACCATTTACTGGTCTGGCATGTACACTATATCATTTTGAGTTGGTTTCTGTGGTTTCATGTGTACGCAGATATTTCTTGAGACGACGCTGTGTTTACGGAATTTTATTTTTTCTAGAATGAGGGAAAAAAAGTGTGGATGAGCCCTATATCTCAAGTCATCTGAAGTCATATGATAGTTTTGTGAAGAAGACTGAAATTGAAGTCATTATGAAGTACAATCTTGCTTGACAGCAGTGGTCACCATTCACTTTCACTGAATGGAAAAGAGCAGCTTGGACATTCAGGTAAACGTCTATTTTTGAGTTTCACTGAAAAATCAAAGTCATACTGGTTTCAGAAGACATGAGGGTGAGTAAATGATGACAGAATTTTCCATTTTGTCTGAACTCTCCCTTTGAGGCTTGGTTTACATAACCCTTTAACATTTGAACTTTTGGACCGGTAGCCCAAAGGCAATTAGTAAAAGCAGTGAGAATGACAGTCAGGCTTTAGTTTACCTTAATCTATGTCACTACCAATGCTTGGGGCTGTCCTTCCTATCTCTTTTTTTCTTGCTGTCTCACACACCGATACACACACAGCGATCTACACACTCTCTCCTCTGCTGAACAATCAATATACTTGCACATTTGCAGTTTCTCTCTCTCTCTCGCTCTCCCTCTCTCTCTGTCTTTCTCTACCTCCCTTTATGTCCAGACACTTTAATAAAGGGCTCTCGGAGGGCTCTGGCCCAAACTACTGGCTGCATGCTTCTATTAATAAATGCCATTAAGCATCCGGCCCATAGGGGACTATTCATTGCAGAGATGAACTGCCCTAAAGTACAACAGCACACAGGCTCATTTCTACAGCTTCCCCATTACAGCAGAAGGCCGTGTCTACGGCAGACTTACGCTCGCCTCCACCTGCCCTGGACGCACACGGCAAACACGCGGCAGAATTACAGCAGCCCCGCGGTCGATGGCCAAACAAGAGTTGTGATTACAGACGTGATGACAAGGAGAGAGAGCTGTCTGATTCATTTCACCCTCCTGATCCCGACTGTCTTAAACTGTCGCCAACTGAAATCGCCTTTTCTCTTAAAACAAAGAAGAGTCAGGGTGTTACAAGAGGGTCAAGATTTGTCAGCAACAAATTAATTGTTTTGCAAACAATATATTCATTTAGTGATTAATTTTTCTTATTATATTATGTAATATGAATTGTGTATGATATAGACACACAAGTAATATATATATATATATATATATATATATATATATATATACATACATGCATACACACAGTATTGGGAAAGTTACTTTGGAAATGTAATAGGTTACAGATTTCAAGTTACCCATACTTAAAAGCTGTCAATAACGAGATAATAGTGAACTACTACTATTTCAACATAACTTTAAGCTAATGTAACTGATTACACATTTCTAACGAATGTTCGTTATCTGTTAATAATTTGTGATGAACATCTTAAACCAGGCAGATGATTAGTACCTATACAGTAGGACTCAACACTGATATAGCTATCTATCTATCGTTCTATCGTTCAAACCTTATCTGATCTATCTTATCTATCTATCTATCTATCTATCTAAATGTAATAGGTTACTTTCAAGTTACCCTCTATGTAACTATTTCAATAACTTTAAGTAATGTAACTGATTACATTTCTAACGAATGTTTTATCTGTTAATAATTTTGAAACATTTAAACCAGGCAGAGTTAACCTTACAGTAGGACTCAACACTGATATCTATCTATCTATCTATCTATCGTTCTATCTATCTATCGTTCTATCTATCGTTCTATCGTTCTATCTATCGTTCTATCTATCGTTCTATCGTTCTATCTATCTATCTATCTATCTATTTATCTATCTATCTATCTATCTATCGTTCTATCGTTCTATCGTTCTATCTATCGTTCTATCGTTCTATCTGTCTATCATTCTATCTATCTATCGTTCTATCTGTCTATCGTTCTATCTATCGTTCTATCTATCTATCTATCTATCTATGAGAGAGAGAAAGTGTGTGTGTGTGTATATATATACAGTATATGTATATATGTTATTTTATTATAATATAGATAAATTATATTATTTATAATATTTATTCATAATAATATGTATACATTAATAATTTAATAACAAATTATATATTTATAAATAAATGCATCATTTATATATATATACTGTATGTATATATGTATGTATGTATATTATGTATAAAGATATATATTAAACAAGTTATATGTCTGTGTGTGTGACTAATATAATACAGATATATAATAAATTTAAACAGAAAAGAAAATAGAAGTATATTGTGCTGTACACACACACACATATATATATATATATATACATATATATATATTGTATTATATAAAATAATAAATAATAACATATATATGATGAAAATAAATTAAATTAGTAATTAATATAATGATATGTGTACATAAATAGTATATATTCTTCTAACTTATATTCATCTAACTTATCATAATTTATATTAAATTGATATACAATATAAAATCTTTTGGTTGTTGTTGCTGTTGTTGCATTATATTTTTGACAAGCTAGTAAAAGAATGCAATAGACTTGTAATGTCATTTTGAATGGGAATGGTAACGGATGACTCTCTCCAGGCATATTAGATCTCCTTGTTATGATAGATCTCATGTATATTGTTTAAACAGGCCAAGCTATGATAATTACCCCATATTAATCTGCTTTATAGTAAATATGGCAGGGCAATGTAGCATCATGGGTTTTTTTCCCCCACTGACTGCAATTACAATTACAAACCTGCCACTATTAATGGGCCTGTGTGTACAATATGTTGGCCCAGCCAATTTAGCATGATGGGAAATCCCTCTATTTCTATCTGTCTCAGTCTTTTTAATTACCTTTCCTTTTTATGTATAGATATTTACATCTGCTCACTCATAGCAAATATTAAATGAAGAGTTCAACCAAAAATACAAGTTCTGCCATCATTTACACATGCAGAAAACTTCACAAACCCCTTTCCAGAAATTTCTGCATATTCGAACATGCTCACTATGACTGTATATAAAATTCAAGACAATACAGTTTTAAACCGCATGTAGGTGAGTAAAATGATGACAGTATTTTCATCTTTGAGTAAACTGACAATCAAATATGCAACACTTCTCACAAAATACATCTTGGCCGTTTATGTTTTGTTGATGCATGAATTGGAAAATGTGACACAAGGAATCGCACACACCTTTTCTCGCCTCTGCGTCTGTATGTCAAAATATTTGTTCCGGGATTAGGTTTGTTTTAGAATCGGGCGGAGAGACTCGGGTTTGAAGTTCTGGATGAACAACCTCATTATCCTCACCCCAGCGCACAGTTATTCCGTATGAAGCAGAGATAAAGAGGGAAAAGAAAAGCTGAGAGCAAGGAGAAATATAAAAGGAAAGAGAGAGGCGGAGGGAGGGAAGAGAAAGCTTGAAAGAGAAGATATGTGGAAGAAGAAAGGAAACAGGAACAAATTAGGAGGGGGAGGACGGCATCATGTGTGTCTCGAAGGAGAGAATGAAAATGAAATATGCGAGATGAAGACTCAGCTGGGTCTGTCGTTCTTTTGTTGTGGCTTCCAACTGACGTTGAAAGCAATGGAAGATGCACGGGGGGTCTTCCAGTGTTTTGTATCTGATTTGCTATTTGTATTTTATAATCACATCTTTAGGGATGAATTCACTAAACAGTTGTGCCACTTTTGCATGACATTTTAGTTCAAAAAACCTGCATCTTACTCTCTAACCACCACTGGTGGATGGTCACCCCCACGGTCCCTGGCCCTTTGGAGAGTATATAGTTTTGTTTTTTATTTTATTAATGTATTTTTTCGAGTGTGTGTGTTGTTGTTTTATTGTTTTTGATTTTGTTTAGGTTTTGTTTTGTGATCATGTATTTTTTGTTTTTATTTCACTTTGTTCATTTTTTTGTGTTTTAGGTTTTATTTTGTTTTGTTTATCTTGTTTTGTGTTTTGCTTTATTTGTTGTTTTTTTATTTAGTTTTTTTTTCATTTTATTAATGTATTTTCTTTTTATTTATTTATTTATTTGTGAATGTTTATTTGTTTTGGGGTTGATCTTGTTTTGTTTGTTTGATTTTTGTTTTGCTTGATTTTTTTGTTTTTATTGTTTAGTGATTATATTTTTTTCATTTATTTATAATCATTTATTTTGCTTTGTTGATTATATATTGTTTTATATTTTATTTTGCTTCGTTGATTTTTTTTTTTTGGGTGGGGAGGGGCTTGTCAAACTTGTTTTATTTTTTGTTTTGTTTATTGATTTATTTTTTTCCTTTGCTTTTTTTTTTTTTTTTTTTACTATAGTATCTGAGCTGCATATTGAGTGCATAAGACAGTGTGTGCAAAAAAGGCTATATCAGCAGGCACAGTTCATTCTTTGAGAATTACTCTATTAAAATCTCCGAAATATTGACACAAGATGACTGAGGCGTCACATCTAGCACCTTTGCTATTCTCAAAACCTCTCCGTTTTTACATTTTCCTTTCATCATTATTCTATCTTGTAGGAACTTGCATGATGATTAACAGTTGAGTAGTCAGAGAAGAAAAGGAGGCCAAAGGGCAACTTGCCAGGTCCAAAGGGATTGCTGGTTTCATTTAGACTTTTCGGCACTGCGCTGCCCAGTCACCGACCCTCTGAGCAATGACTTTCATTCTGGTCGAGACAGCTGTGTCCACACAGGGTTCATTTGGTACAGATATTTTAATCCATCACTCCTACGTGACCACCTTAAACATCCACCCAACTACGCAAACCTGCAGTTTTTTTCAGAGAACTGTGCAGGAAAATGTATTGAGTGCCGTGATCTAAAAGAAAGGGTGAGTTTTTCAAAATCGCAGCTAAGCATTTCGCAAAGTATCATTTTGTATCAGCTGTGGGTTTGTAGATTAATATTGAGAATTTGAGAAGTATACTTAATAGGTTTCAGATCAGTGAGGTTTTTCTTTTTTTAGAACCGATTCCGTTTTGTAAAAACATACAGGAACCTTGTGATTTTTCATAATGTTCAACAAACGTAATGATTAACGAATAATTAAAGACACACACAATACAAGACACACACACAAAAAATAGAATGGGATGATACAGGATATCATAGTTATTACAGTTTATACTACGGGGGCCGTTGAATGCTTGAATCTGATTGGCTGACGAACGTTCTAAAGTGTGCAATTATTGTCAGGGAAGCGCACGGCGAACGTAGTTCCAGGCAGCTCTTGACCACATTACATGTCCATATCACTTCACCAAATGATTTGAGTTATTTCAAAGATCCTTAAAACCCACAATGACACTGGCCAAACAAATAAATATAGTAAACAAAAGGATAAAAACGACAGATCATATCCATGTTTTTGCCACAAAATTACGCTTTATGTACAGAAAGCACATACATCTCTCCTGCTCTCTCTCCCTCACAGACAGTTTTCACACGTTAACTTAAGCGCTAATGTTGTTAGCGCTACTCTGACGATTTTATCAGTAACAGTTTAACAACTTAAAAACTACATGACTTCTCACAAGCGAGGTAACAACAACGGCGCTGTGAAGAAAAATAACTTTTAAGTTTCACTATAACTAGAGATATTGCTGCCGAACACTTTTGAGAGACGCATGGACTCACAGAGGTAACATTCTCTCTCTCTCTCTCTCTCTCTCTCTCTCTCTCTCTCTCTCTCTCTCTTAACTGTTATTAACTGCATTAGTCTGCTATCAATGGCTCAAGCCTTAAAATTACGTTTTGGAATTAGCAACGGATGAGATGCGGAAGAAATAATCCTACTCACAATAGAGATTTAAGTAGAAAAAACGGAAGAATGTCTTGAAATATATCATCTGATCGATGTCTTGAGGTGTGGCAACCGTAGTATAAGCGGAATAATTTACTTCGGTCCGTTGAATTATTAGAAAAATAATGCACACCCGAGGTGTAACGGCCACTCCACTTTGCGTCGTGACCGCATCACCACCTTGGGTGTGCATTATTTTTCTAATAATTAAACGTACCGAAGTAAATTATTCCTTACGTAAAACCTCACTCGAAAAGAGAATCCATCTGGTCTATTGAAGTGTCTTCCATATAACGGAAAAGGGGTTGCCAAATTTTATGAAATACTTCACTTTTATTTCTTAGCCAGTATGTTAATTTTTCCAAGGGTACACAGTTATTAACCTCAGATAACCACAGACTTATGGGAATAACAGTATCAGATTTCCACTTTATTGCAATGCACTTCTTAGCAATTATTAGCAAAATTTCTGTGAGTCTTATGGCATAATCTTGCGTAATATCGGAATTGGTGTAATTACCCAATAAACATACTTCTGGGTCTGTTGGAAAACTGACTCCATGAATATCATAGATAAGGTTACATACTTTTTGCCAAAATTCCTGAACTAGAGTGCAGGTCCTTCCTCCACACCACATCTAAAGCAAAGAGGTGATTTTTTTTATTATTAAATTTATGAAGTTTTGATGGTGTGATATACAATTGATGAAGGAAGTTAAATTGAATCATTCTATATCTAGAATTTAAGTATTATGTAACACCATCCATACACAATTCCCCCCATGTTTCTCCTTCAATGCTAATGTCCAAGTCATGTTCCCATCTCACTTTAGATTTGTCTAATTCAGGCAATGGTTTATTTATCATAAGAGAATTATATACTCTAGAAATTATTTTGTATAACGGTCGGCTCGAGTAGACAAATTGCTCCAGTTGTGTTAAACTAGGTAGTTTCAGTTGGGTTTTAACTCTTAGAAAGTCTCGCAATTGCAAGTACCTAAAACATCCCTTATTGTCTAAATTGTATTTGGATTTAAGCTGCTCAAAGACATCAGTATTTCATCCTCAAAACACTGTTCTAGACGAGATGTTCCTTTGTCCACCAATTTTTTTTAAATGCTTATCCTGAAAACATTTTGGGAGCAATATATTGTTCCATAATGGTGTCTTAAGGGAGAGAGTCCCTTTCTGTCCCAATGTCTGTTGCAACCTTACCCATAACAGACTGTATGAGTAATCATTGGGTTTCTGATTAGTTTTTTATCAATTTCTCATCCCATTTATATAAAATATCTGTGGTGTCATTCTCTTTTAATTCACATAATTCTATTTTAAGCGATGAGGGGATGAACTCACTCCCAAATATCTGAGCCAGATATCTGGAGTGTGCTGCCCATCAGTACATTTTAAAGTTTGGTAACATTAATCCCCCTTGATTATACTCTAAAATCAGTTTTTCAAGACTTAATCTGGGTGTTTTACCACGCCATATGAAACGTCTGATCAAGCCGTTAAGGGAAGAAAAAAAAGTTGGTGGAATATGGATTGGGAGAGATTGAAAAGTATATAAGAATTTAGGCAAGATATTCATCTTAATGACATTAATCCTCCCCAATAATGTAAGAGGCAGGTCCATCCAATAGGCCTGGTCACTCCCCACTTTCTCCAGGGCTTTAAGTAAGTTAAGCTTATAAAGATTGTTCAAGTCCCCATCAACATAAATGCCAAGGTATTTAATGCCAGCAGGTGAAAATTTAAAAGAAAGTTTGCCACTGACCGTTTTATATTCAACTGTAGATAAAGGCAATATTTTGCTTTTATCAAAGTTGACCTTATAACCAGAAAATTGACTGTACGAATGTAATAGTTTCTGAAGATGTGTAAGAGAATCTGTCGGGTTGGTTAAGAATAAGAGAATATCATCGGCAAAGAGTGATATTTTATGTATTTCAGAGCCAATATAGAATCCTTTAATATTACAACTAATTCTAATGGCTTCAGCTAGTGGTTCAATTGCTAATACGAAATTTTGGATTTGGTGTAAAATGTATTGATTTGATTCGATCTCGAGCTAAAATGATTACAAATGGAGTAATCTCTGCCCCATTTCCCCTGTTTAGAGGATGCTGGCAGGGCTGTCCACTTACCCCAGCCTGTCTACATCCTCTAAACAGGGGAAATGGGGCAGAGATTACTCCATTTGTAATCATTTTAGCTCGAGATCGAATCAAATCAATACATTTTACACCAAATCCAAATTTTTCAAGCACACAAAATAAGTATGACCATTCATAGTTAGGATCTTAATGCGAGCGGGATGAATCCAGGTAGCAAGAGATCTTTCCATTCCTAAAGTGCTTTCAGAGCTGGGATCATTTGTTTGTGCCTCTTACCTAGATCCTGGCTCATGTCAGGAACGATCCTAATTCTTCTCCCGTCCATGGTTATTTCTCCCTTCTGTTTGGCGAGTCGCAGGATTTTTTCCCGATCTTGGTGGCGAAGTAGTCGGACCAGAATGGGTCTCGGAGGTTTATCGGGATTAGGCACTGGGTTCAGAGTTGCGATGGGCCCGCTCTATATCCAGTTGTTCAGAGAAATGTTGCTCGCCTAAAATGTTAGGCAGCCACTCGCTGAAAGAATTTAACGGGGTTGCCTTCCTTTCGCTGCCTTCCTTCATACCCACTATACGTATGTTGCTGCGTCTGCTGTAGTTCCCTTTCGAGGGAACTTCGAACTGCGCCCTCTAGGGGTCGCTATGGGGAACGCCGTCAGCGTGACCCGTGTCTGAAGCATACATACAAAAACACCACTTGTTGGCCGGCAACAGCCTATGACGTCACTACTGGCGCGAACCACAGTATAAAGGGGCGCCGGGAAAATACGTCATCCTCTTCTTCGTCTTCAATGACTGTTCTGTTTGAAGCGTGCATTCTACTGGTAAGAACAAATTTCTACTGTTACTATGGCGAGCACTAGCAAGGCTTTTAAGAGATGTGTGCATCCGTGTCATAAACGTTATTTGACACCTGATGACACACACGATCTTTGCGTCTTTTGTTTGGGCGAGGAGCACGCATGCACGCAATGTTCTCGAGGGAGCAATCTGCGTGCACTGTGAGTTTTTTCTCTATGAGAAAGCTCTGCTCTCGTCTGTCTCTCTTTTCGAGGTAGGAGGGGCAGCCGTCTGCTTCCCGCGGGTCAAGACCCACGGTTGCCGAGGCACGGAGGGGATTGAACTCGTGGGGCTCGCAGGCGGAGCTGGCTGATGAGTTAGAGAGGGGGCTTTCCCTCTCGCGCTCGTCGGCCGCGAACGAGGGTGAGCGGCTGGATGATGATGATGCAATCTCGCTGACATCATTTGATCCAGCTGCTAGTGCTCTGCTGGGTTATGCCCAGGAAGAGCAGGAGATGTCTAAGGGCGAAGAAGCTGAGGCTGAGCCCGCTCAATCCTCCTGCCCTGCATATGATGAGTTGTTGGAGGTTATGGAACGCGCCATGGCGAGGCTTTACTTGCCGTGGAAGCGGGCCAAGATGGCGCTGCGGGGTTAAAAAAAATAAATAAAAAATACAATTTTTTTTTCTTAAAACCCATTTTCCTCTCGCATCCATAGGTTTCAGCATACCAGTTATGCTGACATTAAGGGGATGCATGGAAACGGCTATGAGGGATGCCCCCTGTGGAAGAGACGCTAGCCAGCTATCTCTCTGTGGGCGAGACATCCTCTCTCCAGGCTCCCTCCTTGCCATCTAAGCCCCTTCAAAAATATGCAGCAGCAGGTCAGGCTGTTACTTCGTTGCACACGATGGCGGTGCTTCAGGCATACCAGGCTGATCTGCTGAAAGACCTGGATAAGGGTCAGGGCTTGTCACCTGATGAAGGTCCAGGTCTGAGCCCGAACAATACAGGGGTCCTGGCCCATCTCCGTCTGGGGACAGAGATGGGCACAGAAGGCTAGTGTCGCGGCTCGTGCCCCTCCCCCGCCTGCGGGTAGGGCTAGATGGAGGCGTGGGTAAAAGAGAGGTAGGCAAGACCTGAGAAGGAGGTGATCCAGACGAAGCGTTCGCAACGCTCTCGTCCGGACCAAGGTGAGTGAAACATCTACTCCTTTCCCTCGGGGGGGGGCACTGTCATCGGCCCTCATCTTCCCCTCTCTAAATTCCCCTGCAACCATGGGTTACTCCACCTGACCGGGGTTAGGTGGGAACCTAGAATCTGCGCTTGAAACGCATTGCAGTTTCTATGCTGGACTTATGATGTTTTGGTCAAGTTCTATGTTTCATAGAAACTACCTTACTGATGGTCCGGACTCGACTCTTCGGACTTCGCCTCCGGGACTGGTCTCATGCGCAGGAACCATGGATGGGTGAGTACGATCCAGTTCTACGGAAAAACTGGTATTGTGTAACCATTCTTTGCAGTATTTCTGGGAAACCTGTTGGTTTTTGTTTCGACTCAGTGCAGTGATGACCTCACTCGTCGATACTAGATCCAGGCTGGGATGAGACCCCTGGATCGTGTGGCCCAGTCGTAGGTCTCTGTGGAGCCTCCTTGGTCAGCAGGTCCCCAGCACTGCAATTCCAGCTGCGGGTCTTTTTAAAATATAATTCTGGACAGGGGACACCGCCTTTTGAGGAAGGTGCATGGCTATCTGAGGATATCTATATACTAGCTCAGGGACTGCTCCCCTCTCGGGGGTTTTAAGTAGCATCTCCCTGAGCCCTTGCCTAGAGTGTTCCCCTGCTAGGATTGTGGCTACTGGAGGGCTACTGAGGTTTCAGGTAGTGGCTAGCATTGCTCCCCTCACCATAGAGGGTCACCTATGAGCATGCCGCTCCCTTCTGAGCGTCTGGGTTCCCTCTCGTGCTGAGAGTTGAGTTCCCCGATCTCCGGAGCTGTCACAGCAGCCTCATGCTCACCTGGTTGGTCGAGCCAGTATTGCTCCCCTCACCATAGAGGGTCACCTATGAGCATGCCGCTCCCTTCTGAGCGGTTGAGTTCTTTCTCATGCTGAGAGTTGAGTTCCCCGCTCTCCGTAGCTGTCACAGTAGCCTCATGCTCTCCTGGTTGGTCGAGCCAGCATTGCTCCCCTCACCATAGAGGGTCACCTATGAGCATGCCGCTCCCTTCTGAGCGATTGAGTTCCCTCTCATGCTGAGAGTTAAGTTCTCCGCTCCCCAGAGCTCTGACAGCATATGGTAAGTGTGCACGCTAAGTCTCTGTGCACTTTTCTAAAACCCACGTTGTGGTAAGATAGCACATCAAGTGTTTTGCGTTCTTTTCTAAAAATCCTGTACGGTAGGAGTTACGAGCTGCGGCTTCGTGCCCTTTCTTTGAGTTGGTCAGGCCCCGGTTTTCACCTTGGGCCCCACTCTACCTATGTATAGAGCATAAAGCCCCTCATCGTAGAGGGTCGTTTATGAGCACACTGCTCCCTGCCGAGCACTGTGATTCAGCGGCCTCCGGTAGGTTGCTCTCCTTGTCGGTCGAGCTAGCATTGCTCCCCTCACCATAGAGGGTCACCTATGAGCATGCCGCTCCCTTCTGAGCGGTTGAGCTCCCGCTCATGCTGAGAGTGGAGCTTTCCGCTTCCCGGAGCTCTGTGATTTAGACGTTGCTCTCCCGGTACGGTCGAGCTAACATTGTTTCCCTCACCATAGAGGGTCACCTATGAACATGCCGCTCCCTTCTGAGTCTGAGCGCCTTGTTGGTAGAGCCAGCATTGCTCCCCTCATCTGAGGGTCACCTATGAGCACGCTGCTCCCTTCCAAGGGCTGTGATTCAGCGGCCTCAGGTGCTCTCCGGGTCGGTCGAGCCAGTATTGCTCCCCTCATCGAGAGGGTCACATATGAGCACTCTGCTCCCTTCCGAAGGCTGTGATGCAGCGGCCTCAGGTTGATAGGCCTCTCTCTGCCTCCCTGTTAGGTTGCTCTCCTTGTCGGTCGAGCACTCCCTTCTGAGCGTCTGAGTTCCCTCTATTGTTAGAGTTGGGTTCTCCGCTCTCCGGTGCGGTCACAGCAGCCTCACTCTTGGCTGGTCGAGCTAGTATTGCTCCCCTCACTATAGAGGGTCACCTATGAGCATGCCGCTCCCTTCTGAACTGTCACAGTAGCCTCAGGTTGTTAGGCTTCTTTATGTCTCCCTGCTAGGTTGCTCTCCTATGGTCGAGCTAGCATTGCTCCCCTCACTATAGAGGGTCACCTTTGAGCATGCCGCTCCCTTCCGGGCGTCTGAGTTCCCTCTCATTCTGAGAGTTGGGTCCTCCGCTTCCCAGAGCTCTGTGATTTGGAGGTGCTCTCTTTATGGTCAAGCTAGCACCGCTCCCCTCACCATAGAGGGTCACCTATGAGCAACGCTATTCCCTTCCGAGCACTGTGACTCCGCTCTCCAGAGCTGTCAGTCAGCAGCTTCAGGTTGTTAGGCCTCTTTAGGCCTCCCTGTTAAGTTGCTCACTTTGCGGCTCCCTAGAACAGTTTAAATCCATGTTATGGTAAGTGCGCACGCTAAGTCTCTGTGCACTTTCTAAAAATCCACGTTGTGGTAAGATCGCACATCAAGTGTTTTGCGTTCTTTCTAAAATCCTGTACGGTAAGGGTTACGCGCTGCGGCTTCGTGCCTTTCTTTGAGTTGGTCAGGCCCCAGTTTCGCCTTGGGCCCCACTCTACCTATTTCTCCCAATGCTCTGGGCTTGAAAGACAAATTAGATCACGAGCGCTGTGATTCAGCCACCTCAGGTTGCTAGGCCTCTCTCTGCCTCCCTGTTAGGTTGCTCTCCTTGTCGGTCGAGCTAGCATTGCTCCCCTCACCATAGAGGGTCACCTATGAGCATGCCGTTCCTTTCTGAGCGTCTGAGTCTCTCATGCTGAGAGTTGAGTTCTCCGCTCTCCAGAGCTGTCACAGCAGCCTTATGCTCTCCTGGTTGGTCGAGCTAGCATTGCTCCCCTCTCTGTAGAGGGTCACATATGAGCATGCCACTCCCTTCTGAAGCGTCCGAGTTTCCTCTCATGCTGAGAGTTAGGTTCTCCGCTCCCCAGAGCTCGGAATCAGCAAACTTCAGGTTGTTAGGCCTCTCTCGGCCTCCCTGTTAAGCTGCTCGCTGTGTAATGACAGCCTCTGTGATTCCCTAAAACGGAAAGAAAATCCATGTTATGTAAGTGCGCACGCTAGTCTCTGGGCACTTCTCTAAAAATCCACATTGTGGTAAGATCGCACATCAAGTGGTTTTGCGTTCTTTCTAAAAATCCTGTATGGTAGGGATTACGCGCTGCGGCTTCGTACCCTTTCTTTGAGTTGGCAGGCCCCGGTTTCGCCTTGGGCCCACTCTACCTATGTATCATAGTGATACTGACTTGAACAGGGTGTTGCTACCAAGGGTCTGTTGAGACAGTTCCCTCATTGAGCTCATGCAGAGCAAGCGGCAGCCCCTGGGTGACAGGCCAGGACCTAGCTACTATCCTAGGCACTTGGCCGTATCCCCTTAAAGGAATCTTTTCTTATGATTCTAAGCCTTCGAGCTCTACCCTGGGTCCGGGAGTCCCGGCCCTTAACAGGTAAGTTTCAGGGTATGCAGCTCGGGTCTTTGGCCGTAGGGGATAATGTCATTGACATTGGCCGTCTAACCGTCCCAGGGGCAACTCCCGTAGCCGGGTAGAGTTGGTACTTAGTGCTCGCCTTTTGTGCTTGGCTTGCACTCCCCTCAGCATGGTGGCGTGGGTATTCCGTTCCCCATAGCGACCCCTAGAGGACGCAGTTCGAAGTTCCCTCGAAAGGGAACGTCTCAGGTTACGTATGTAACCATGGTTCCCTGAGAGTAGGGAACGAGACACTGCGTCCTCTAGGCGCGGTGCCATGCTTCGGACGCAAGCTTCAGACGAAGAAGTGGATGACGTATTTTCCCGGCGCCCCTTTATACTGTGGTTCGCGCCAGTAGTGACGTCATAGGCTGTTGCCGGCCAACAAGTGGTGTTTTTGTATGTATGCTTCAGACACGGGTCACGCTGACGGTGTTCCCCATAGCGACCCCTAGAGGACGCAGTGTCTCGTTCCCTACTCTCAGGGAACCATGGTTACATACGTAACCTGAGACGTTTTCAAGGTATTCCACTTTATCTTTTAAAGTCTCATTCTCTTGCCTGATCTCTTTCATAAGGCCGTCTATCCGACCTACTTCGTCCTACCGATACTTCGTACTACCGATGTGTTGTTCGTCTCCTTCCAAGAAGGCTGCTCACTGTCGAGTGCAGGTTTACGATGGATGTTTGCAAGTCTGCTGTTTTAGAGTCTATCTTTTGCGAGAGGAAGTTATTGCCTTCTTGGATTTCTTTAAGAAGAACCGCAAACATGTCACCTTCCCGATTCTTTTCAGTTTCGGTTTCGTTTAGATCGTTCGGTCGGGCGCCATCTATTGTTTGTTTCGCCTCCGACAAGTTCATGGGTTTTCTGAGGATCTTTCTTTGGCTTGGAACGGAGATCCATTGTAGAATTTCAAGGTGACTTATATGTACTCGAAGTCGTCGAATATAAGCATATTCAGTGTTGTTTTAAGGTTAAACGGAGACTAGTTCTGGGAGCTCGGTCTTTCACGTCCGCTCAGCTCCTTAGCATCACGTGACCCCTTCTCAAACTTGTAACTTTTTGCACTATTTATGAACCTGACTCATAACAGTCATTTGTTGCAAGAATCAGACTTCACTGCCGGTGCTGTATGTTTTTGATTCACTAAAAATTGATTCACAAAAAGTGACGTTGATTAGTCACGTTTTTTGTTTGATTTTGCATGCAGCTCACAAGAACTCAGTATAGAAGACATTTCTGGGCATTGTTTATGATATACAGTCTTTTTATTGCATCAGGTTGAGAACTAAGATAAAATAATATTTCTTTTTAAACTATTCGTTAACAGAACTGGCTCATAAGAGTCATTCATTTTGTGAATTTGGATTTGATTAACTAAAAGTAAATTGGACAATGCCGTTCACGTTTTATATTTGTTTTTGCATGCAGCCTGTGAGGACATTGTTTTACACTACAGACTATTTTTATAGCATCACGTTGTGAACTAAGATAAAATATGACTTCTTCAGCTGTGGCACTGAAGATTCAGTAGCAGTTTGAAAGCATATAGTTGTTCTTCCAGTACTAAAAGGATCGTTAATTGAGTCACCAATGGAATTAAGCCGAATAAGAACCGGAACTGTTATGATTCCCATGATGTTCAAAGATGAAAGTAGGTTATTTGCAAACAAACGGCAATAAACAAATATTTATTTCAACTCAAGACGCCGGCACTTTCAAACTTTCTCGTAGATGAGGCGTGACGGCCTGTCTCTCTCTCTATTCCTCCTGTTCCTTGTCTGTCTTTCCTCTCGGGAGAGCAGCAGTGGGCCAGCGTGTAACGGTATGAAAGCTGCTGCCAAAACATGCCTTTGAAGCCGAGTTCAGAGATGCTAGCAGCAGCAGTGCGCACGTGCCGGCTGACGTAAATCAGCCCACCTCCCCCAACCCCCTGCGTTCGACAAACAGACAGGCTGCCCTCACAAAGGCTGTCAGAGATGCGAGATTTCTCTCCCTCCTCAAAGACGGCTAGCGAGGGATTCTCTGAATCTCTTTGTTTTGATGATATTTTGCAGCGAGACTCTCCCTTGAATACTAGCGATGTTTCTTCTTGTGAAGAATGTGACGTGCTATTTAAGGTGTCTGGCCTCTATCTTTTGTTTATTCTCCGTCTTATTGAACATGATAGAGACTCAGTTCTTGTGCTGTCACATGTCTTTTATGACCTCATAATGACTAATGACAACGATAATGCAAATCAGCAAGCCAAAGAACGATTATACCCTTTGTTCATTAAAGGCAGTTTACATGTGTCTAGTAATCGGGCTTTGTGTTTGAAATCTTTATGTTGTCTCAGCTAATAATACACCCAGTCTGTTCTTTTTATCAGTATTTAGTCACATTTATACATCTTACTCACTGACATTTTTATTCATGTTTTTTTTTTAAAGGAATACTACAGGTTTACATGCAACTTTAGTGCTACAGTGGAAAATAATTGTAACTTGTCTAAAAAAAAAAAATCAAAATGATGATGATTATTATTTTTAAATATCATCATAATAATCATAACTGTTGTTATTGTTATTATTATATATAAGAATTGTTTAAAAATGTGTTTTTTCTTAACAAATGGAGTTATATTATTATTATTATTATTATTATTATCTTTAATAATTGTTTAAAAATAGTATTGCATAATAATAATAATAATAACAATAGTAATACTACTACTACTAATAATTTATTATTATTATTATTATTATATTTGAAAATTGTTTAAAAGTCAAACATGTTGAAAGTTTATTTTTATTAGTGCTGTCAAACGATTAATCGTGATTAATCACATCCAAAATAAAGGTTTTTGTTTGCATAATATACGTGAGTTTACTGTGTATATTTATTATGTAAATATAAATACAAACACGTATAAAATATAAGAATATGAATATATAAATGTATATACATGTAAATATTTTCAAAATATATACTGCATGTGTGTGTATTTATATATACGTAAAAAATAAATATACAAAAATACACAGTACGCATACATATGTTATGTAAACAAAAACTTTTATTTTGGATGCGATTAATCATTTGACAGCACAAATTTTTATAAACAGTCATAATTATTTCTGCGTTAGTAGTTTTTAACTCTTTTACTTCTAACTTCTTTCAAAATGTAACTGGATATTTAAAATGTTATTTTATTGATCAAAGCGGTTTATTTTATTTTATTTATTTTCACTTTTTAACGTGGTATATTCCTCTTAAAGATAAAAATGTGATTAGAGAGGTTTTGTACATAGATAATCAAATGATTTCTTCCCTTGTCTTTTCACGTGAATGACTCCTCTATCGCAGATGTATCTTGTTTCTTGCTGATGTGCAGTGTATGGAACGATTCCCTTACATTCTTCGTATTGCATTACTCCCGTAAAGTACATGACATGGAGATTGACCGTGATAAATCGGTGGCGCACGTGAGGAAGCGTGGAGTTTGTTTTAGCTAATCAGGCAAATTAGAGCCATGATGCAGCAGCGGGAAAACCCTGCATGAAAGTCTGTAAGCAGGTGAACAACTCCCTGTGGGAAAAGCCTTGGATGAGCCTGGAGCCCACCATGACTGATGCCCGAACTGATCAGGGTTATTAAGCGAAGACACAACCAAACAAGATATGTTGTGTTGGTTCACGGCTTCTCCAGATGTTGCTGACCGTGGCAGCTTGAGTAGATTGGATAAGCCTCACGTTATGGTTTTATTCCATAATCATACAAATCAGGCCTTGAGAAGCATGTTCTTTGGAGGCCATGTTACTGGAACTGAGGTGTTTAATGGATTTTACATAATGAAGCTCTGAATCTTCAACCGCTGCTAGAGGCGAAGAGCCGCCACACTGTGACACTTGTATTGATTAGTGATCAGAGTCCATAGAGAGCTTTAGAGAGACTGTGAGAGTGAAAGAAGGTAAATGAGGCCCTGTTTGATGGTAATTTAACAACAAAAAAATCAGATGTGTGTCTTTAAAGCAAGATTTCACTTGATAAATGAATTGTGATATGGCTTAGTGTGGTTATCAAATCGCAAAAGCTGCAATTTAAATAAATATATGCATGCTTCAGAGTGAAATTTACACGTAAGAAATTAGCAAAGAAATTTGCCATATATTCAAGTATTTTGATCAGTATTTTCATTTTCCTCTTTTTTCCTCTTCCTTCATTTTACGTTTTTGCTGCATTTTGAAGGCCAGCTAATGCTAAACCTGTAAACAAAGAATTTGCAAGCAAGAACTTTGGTGGCTTAGCTAGCTAACTCCAACTGTTTACAGTCTAAATACAGTACGTGCTGGTTTTAATTGCTCTCAAGTAATGGAACAAAATGGTGACTGATTTCTGATTTCTGTCTAAACACTGATTTCTTCTGGAAATGTCTGCTGCACTTTTAAATTCTTACTTTGAAGATACAGATGTTTTGGCATTAGTTTAGCTACTTCGTACCTAGATCTGGCCAGCACATTGACTGTCCATGTGAACTTTAGCCCTCAGCTGACATCATGCATTTCATTACAATGATTTAGATCAGCCAAGGGCCCAGCGCAAGACATGATTTACCACAGTCCAATAAAAGCTGATAGACTACCAGGCTCTGGGCCATTGTGTTAGAGGTCAGAGTGCACTTCATTAATGCAATAAGTGGGAGGACCATGCGAGCTGTAGCTTTCGTGTCACGTTCTCCATTACTTTGACTTGATTCTATTTCGGAAAATTCATCTCAGGGTGTTCTTGAAAAAGAGTAAAAAAGTTAGTTGTATGGTTTGAAGTAACATGAGAGTTAGTAAAAGATGACCGAATCAGTATTATTTTAGTATTGTTGATATATTATTATAATTAAAAAAAAATATATGTTTTATTTTTTAGATTTTCTTGTTTTACTAATTTTATTGTTGTTTTTGTCATTTATATAAGTTTTATGTCTATGTATTTTTATTTATTCATTTTAGTTGATTTAATTTGAATTATTTTAATACTTCAAGTTAAACTAAACGAAAATGAGAAACATTGTCTTCACTACAGCTTAAAAAAAAAACTTTTTTATTTTAAATAAAATTACCTTTTTTTTTTAATAGTGTTAGTCTTAGTAAACAATAATAACTCTGGACTAGGGGTCGGCGATAAACCTGTAGACACAATTAACCAGTAGAAATTTGTCAACCGATAGAGATTTTGGGCTATCATTACATGCTCACATGACGTTGCTCTGCTACGTGGTCACGAAAACTTATCGTTTGCATGCGTTTTTAAGCATTGCGGTTTAAAAACTAGTGATTTTAAGGCATTGAAATGCAATCAGCAGCGAAAGAGAACTCATTTTGCTATATGTGTGCGCTGTCTGAGAGACTGTGTCTGTTATTTTTGCTGCTTTATAGGCCGTGAAAAGTTAATACATACACTTGTATGTGTCAAAATGCCCATCTTTGCAAGTAGCCTCATAAACACAGTAATTTACATCTTAAGTGAAAACAAACAGCTGAGAAAGAAAACACACGTGTAACAGTACATTTGATCCAAGCAGCTCTTAAAGTGACAGCAGTCTAATATTCCTGCTGTCTGTCATTCATGTTAATCAAACAACAAAAGAGAGAAAATCTCTCACTGCTCTTGACTAAATCACTTTTGTAACTTTAATAAGAAATATATTGAAGAATAAGCAGTGTTTTTATATCTTTGATTACTTTATACAATATATGTAGCATTTCCTATTTTTTTGTTCTACTGTAGTTTTTTTGTTCTATTGATTGTAATTAGTTTATTATTCTTATTTAATCTCTGAGTGTTTACTTGTCTTCAGTGAGCTTGATGTATTTTTTTTATTTTTTTAATTTAGGCTAGTATTAGTTTTTTGTGATAGTGACTCTGGTGACAAGAATTATGAAATTTCTATTGTATCAAAAATTTTGATATCATAAAGACTTTATTTAAAGCAAAAATAACTATATCGTGATAAATATCATTAGCATGAAAAAAAAATGCTCATATCGTGATATAAGATTTTGTTCATATCGCCCCCCCCCCCCCCCCATACTCTGGGCCGAATTTAAATTTTTGGGTGAACCGTGTCCAAACTCTTGATGCGGCCTTCAGCCCCCTTTCGAACAAACTGGCACGCAAAGTCAAAATCCATCTTATTGTATTGAGGGAGTTGAAAACTTAGTGGAACAATAGACAAATGCCAGCCAGCAGAAAAACAACAAATCAGAAGCCGCCAAAGCGGGCGGAGCGTCTAAGGGAAACTTATAACATGCGGGAACGAGGATTAGAAGAAAAGGGCAGGCAAACGAAAGGGGGATAGATAATGTGGAGAGAGCAGCTGTTGTGAGACCAGAGAGAAAGAAAGTGGGGAGAAGGGGGGGAGCAAGGGATCTGCGTTCTCTGCTGGGAGCCGAGGGCCAAGGGAAAGTGATTTCGTCCTTGCAGTTTCAATCCCAGGCCCTGGCGGACTCTATCGGAAGCAATAGAAAGTAATAAATGAATGGGGAAGTTTTGCAACAGCCGCACTCAAGAGTGGCAGAGTCCAAGTTTGTTGCTGAGGAAGACCTCAGTGCAGTTGCGCATTGGCACTTTTGCACGTGAGGTGAATTTTTATTGTAGAGGACTGCAATAAGCAGCCTGCGGTCTGAGTAAGAGGTTACCACTTTAAGTTAAATGTTATTTAACAAGTAAATCTGCTACCACTGTGTCTTCCATGTTAAGTAGTCAAAACTCACTTGGAGATGAAGTGCGCAATTATCCAATAATGTTAACATTATCCAATAGTCTGTGCCAACTACATTACATCAGAAAAAGAAAAAAAACAACATTGTTTCAGAAGAAAAACAACTCAATTACGAAGACAAACTGGGTGAAATAGACTAAAAGAAAAAAAAAATAAGGTGGGTTCTTGATTCAATCCATTGGTTTTTGATTGGATGGAGTCAGATTTGAATGTGTGCTTGAAGTTGATTGTAAAAAATGGACAGAGTTTAAATGGACAAAAAGTAGTCCATTTAAAAGTATGTTGTGTATGGATCATTCACAGTAAAATTACTATAGAAGATATTCACAATATGAAAAGCATTTATATAATAGATAATTAAGTGAATTTATATAATAGATAATTAAGTGAATTTTCATTCCATGCTTTAACAATAAAACTGGAAATACACTCCCCTCCAAAACAAACTTTCAAAGGAATTGGCCTCACTGTTCCAATACTTTTGGAGGGGAGTGTAGGTGTTATATAAGTAAGTATGTTGGCTTTTAACACTTTCTCCTTTCTCAGTTTGTGGTAACAACTGTATGTAAGCCATTTGTAGTTTATTCGAAAAGTGTAAACGCTGTGACTCAGAGTGACTGTTATCAAAACATTGCTGTTTGTTTCTGTCCAACCAGCCTGACATAGCAACAGCAGCTCAGCCAATCATGTGCATTCGGGGGCGGAATTTTGTGTTTGACAAACCAATAGAAGAACGGAGGAGTTTGGGTAACCTGTTTGAAAACAGTCATTGATTGTTTCAGTTACATTCAGTGAAATTAGACACTTCAGCTTCAGGTATGGGTTGTTTATACTTTTAAAAGTACTGTTATAATATATTACCAATTATTGCTTTGCCTGATAGAGCAACAGTGGCTCAGCCAATAGCGTGAGTTTCAGGGCGGGACTTTCATTTTTTGACCAATCAGTGGCAGATTTAAGAAACCATTCGGTAAAATTATACACTTGCTTCAGCTAGCCATTTAAAGTCATTTACAATTTTTAAAGGGACTGTTATGGTGACCTTATAAAATTACAAAGGTTATATGTGGTCTGTCTTACACAAGTAACCAAAAACCTTTTCAGTTTAAAAGAGCACCACAAATCATCAAGCCTTGTATGAAATTCCTTTAGAAGCAGCCCACTATTACCTTGTATTCACTTTTATTTCTCTTTGAAAACCTTTCACTAGGAACCTTCTACACATGCATGTAGGAGGACAGATCTGTTTTATGAAAGAAACAGCATAGTAAAAGCTTTTCTGACCCTTACAATACATTTTTGTCAGTGTTAAAAGATCGTTTTGTAAGAACCCACCACAGGTTGACATGAATAAAGCATCCTACATTCAGTGTGCTATCCAAAACTAAAGTTCAGCCAAATTTGGTTGTTTTTAACTTTTATTTAAGGTTTACTTGCAGACAACATGAATTTAAAATGTACCCTATCAAGTTTCATAAAGGGATAGTTCACTCAAAAAATTAAATTCTGTTATTTCCTCACCCTCATGTCGTTTCAATTAAACTTGGTATGACTTGTGTAAAAATAACAGTGAATAGGAGCTAAAACTTTCAAGTTTCAAGGGGCACTTTACAAATTAATGGTCTGGATTAAAGGTGGGGTACGTGATTTCTGGTAGCCAATGTTCTGAAATCACCAAAACAAACACGCCCCTACCCCAAAAGAGTCTCGCCCCTATTTTGATAGCTCCACCCCACACATACGTACGGCAACGATTAGTTCTGTGAAACAAAGCAAAACCAATGTTACTCACCTATCGAGAAGAAACAAAGCAACCTCGGCACCCGATCGCAGGCCTTCCCACTCCTTGAGTTCTCTCCAGTGCTGTAAAGCTGATCCGATATTTACACAGGTCTTACTTCTTGCCTTATCGTAACACCGTGTCTACACCAGACGCGAGCGGCACGGCTTGGCGTGGCGTGACCAAATACTACAGAACTTATTATAATCAGTGATGCTGTCTACACTGGATGCCGTGGCGCGACGCGACAAATCCCCGACAGTAAACTGCTGCCGCGTTCTATTTATGATGTATTGACACAAATTTCAAATGATTTTCAATGATTGCTTTGTTCAGTGTAGACAGTGTAGACAGACCGCGACAGGACAACTATCGTGTCCGGTGTAGACACGGTGTAAGCCTTCTTTTGTTCCGCAGATGTTTTCCTCTTTTGTTTTTTATCCGCCATTTCTATCTTTCTGTCATTGCTCGCCTTGGCTAATGTCCGTCATGTGCACTGAGCGCTCTCTCCTCATGAGTAGACACGCCCCTTACTGCTAATTGGCTACAAGTTTGTTTTGGTACTGGGCCCGACTCAGTTTTCTAAAGCGTTTTTGAACCTTTAACGAAACAACTTTCTAACTTAAGAACAAAGTTAAAACCCAAAAATTATAATTACCCCATGATTTAAGGTCCTTGCACACTGAGTCTTTTTCTTCTGAGAAATTTTCCTGTTTTTTCCTGTTTTTTTTTCATATTCGTCATCCTTTCCTATTAGAATGCTTGCTACGGATGCGAAAATGCAAGAAATCTAACCTGATCCAAACTTTTTTTATGACGGACGAGACAGTGTGTAAATTTGATTGACACAACATAAGGTCGTATTTATTTTTTAACATGCCAAAATTTCGGACGAGAATTTCGGACTCAGTGTGCAAAGACATTTACTCACCCCCAAGCCACCCTGGATGTATATGACTTTTCTTCTTTCAAATGAATACAATCAGAGTTATATTATCAAATGTCCTGGCTCTTCCAAGCTTTATAATGGCAGTGAATGGGGGTCGAGATTTTGAAGTGAAATAAAGTGCATAAATCCATAAAAAATAGTGTTCCACATTGTTCAGGGGGGGTGAATAAAGGTCTTCTAAAGTGAAACAATGCATTTGTGTAAGAAAAATATCCATATTTAAAACTTTATAAACCGAAATCTCTAGCTTCTGCTAACTGTCGTACAATATATGCACGTTGGTGAGAGAGTGGCACTCCAGCGGATGGCGTAGGTGTAGCGTAAGTAGTGTGCGCATATATTTACGATTATTACAGTAATCTGCAGGCAGCGCAAAAAAAAAAAGTCTATTAAGAATTGAACATTCTTACGAACTTTATTCTAAGATTTTTTTTATTTTATTTTTTTGTGAATCCAGCCCCAGGATATATGTAGAAATAGCTGCGACTGGCGGACAGTGCAAGTGGGCAGTCCTTACTTCAGTTTACTAGTTCCTGTTGCTTTTAATGAGCTCATTAATATTCACTGGAACCATTTTCCCCCTCCTCTTTAGCACCTAATTACCAGCTTTATTCAGCTTTGCACAGCTGTAGTTCATGTATTATTCAGTGTTAATTGCAACTTCGATAGTCATTAATAAAGACTTGTGTTCTTCCTTTGGAGGAGATGACGCACTCACTATGGAAGGCTGACTGTGTGTGTGTTGTGCCTCTGGTGCTGTGGATGATGATGATGATGGTGATTATTATTTTGTGTGAATGTGCATTGCAGCAGTGCTCAACAGCTGTGGCGAGAGGGCGGACTGTGTGCGCGCATGTGTGTGCGTGTCCTCTATTAAAAACGCTATTGAAATATTTGTTTGCACGCCTCAATGGCATTTAATCTCCTGTTGTTCATCAGTTTCCACTTGATTTATTTCTTCACCTTTGCTTATTTATTGAATTTAATTACAAAGCCGCGGATGGTGGCTGCTTGTTTGTGTCGAAAAGTTTTTTCTTTCTTTCTTTTTTTAATTTTTACACCTCCCTCTCCCCCCCTCTCCCCCCAAAATCATTCATTGCAGACTTGGTAAATTGATATAAAACTCCCAGCCAGGCTGCAAACGGTGCCAAACGACTCTGAGTCTATGGCAGCCGGTGCCGTTCGGATAAAATATCACCCTGATAATTGTGTGTTAATCGTTCAGTGCGTGCACACGTATAGATGAGGCAGAGGGACGAGGGTCTGTGGTTTTTAGGACAAGAAAATCTGCTGGTATAGGAGCCATTGGTGAACCAGAACAAGGTCAAGAGGTTCTTGAGTGATTTATAGATCATATGGATGCGTTGGAGATGTGTCTGCGGGTGACTAATTTTAGGGCAAGCTGCCCGCAGGCGTTTATGGAAGTGTGTTAAGGCTTGTATGTTAATGTATGCATGTTAGAGTGCAAGCCTGTATGTGGGATATAGCTGAAAGACTTTATATACTCAAAATATATATTGATATTTATGTATTTGCACTAAAATGCCTTTAAATTGTGATTTTGTATTTTAGTTTTTAATCAGTTTGACCAAACAACCACTGATATGTTGTCAAATAGATTTTCTTGAAATATGAATATGAGTTTCTGAATCATTTTTATCTATTGCATATGCACCAGTTTTAGTTTTGTATTATTTATATGCTATTATAGTTTTTTTTTTTTTTTTTTAATATATATATATATTTTGAATTGGCTTGTTTTTATTTTAGTTCAAGTATTTTTGTGTGCTTTTGTCATTTTTATTAGTATTTTATTATTAATATTTCTGCTTAGCTTTATTTTTTATTTCAGTTTAGTTTAGTAATTTTAAATTAGTTTGAGTAATTTTAGTACTTAAAATTAGTTATAAAATTAAATATATATATATGTATTTGCACTTATATGGCCAATATACTTAAGTCTTGGTTATATACTATTATAGTATTTATTCATTAGTGTATATGTTATATATATATATATATATATATATATATATATATGTATATATATATATATGTATATATATATATATATATGTATATATATATATATATATATTATGTATATGTATATATATATATATATATATATATATATATATATATATATATATATATATATATTATATATATATATATATATATATATACATATATATATATATATATATATATATATATATATATAGTATATAATTTTAACAGTTAAAATCTTTTCGTATTTTTTGGTTAGTTGCCAAGGCAAAATTTCTAGTATATTTCTAATATACTATATGTTAGGAATGCACAATATAACTGTTCCAGCAGTGTCATCTCTGACTTTATGGTCACTTGTCACATTGTGAAACTAATCTAATTAGATGTTTAGGGACTAAATGCATGATAAAATCATTGCAATATTCACAGCATTGCTTAATTTTACATCAGCCTTTCACCATGAATATATTTTGAATATATAATATACCATCCAACCCTACTTGGGATATATGTTGTGTTTTGTGTGTGTGTGTGTGTGGGGGTTATTGAGTCAGAGAGGGAGTGACAGTGATGACCTGCCAGAGGGGAAGTGCTCGGAGCCAGAGGCCTGCTCGTATGTTTCAGCATCAGCACTGACCCTCGCTGTCATTTCAGCTGATGAACTGAAGGCCAAGGATCTTCCGCAGATACGCACACATGCATGACACACACACACACACACGCACACACACACACACACACACACACACACACACACACACTCGCTCCAGGGTGAGTCAGTAGTAGGATTATGAGTCACGTATACGGGTCTATGAATCATGGGTATCTCAGTAAAGCTCTGCTCCATAGGAAGCACTTTCACCCTTACGCGCTGCTATCTACACATGCTCTCCTGCAGTGACTTAAGTGGCAGCTTAGAGATAAGATTATGAACGCTGCACTAAATGTTTCATGAAATACGTCTGCATACTGTGTTATGGCACATGCATCTATTAAATCCTAAGCACATATTTATGTAAAGTAAATTGCATTAATATAGTCGCCAAAAATATTGCAATGATGAAACAATTTGTTGAATATACTGTGTATTTGGGATGCACAATATATATGTTTATAAACAGTATTTAAGTGTGCATGCTCATTTCCCTAATTTTTACATTTGGATTGCCTTTTGCTCACTTAAAACACATTATTCAAAAACAATAATTTAAAACACTTAAATGTCATCTTTAGCAAATATCAAAATGAATATTCATATTTTCATACATTTAGTTTTGTTTGATTTGTGTTTTATTTGCAATATATTTAAGCCATTTTAGTTTAGTTTAGTTTAGGTTAGTATTTAGAAAAAAAATTATAATGAAAAATTAAAACCATTAAAGACATTTTCATTATTTGAAATAAAATAAATGTTAACTGAAAATAAAATAAAAAAATAAAATTAAAAATACAATATTTTGCTAGCTGGCAACATTTCTCTACTGCTTTACTATATTTAAGTACTACTTTAGTACTAAAATAACTAAAATTAAATATAAAAATAAATAAACTGAAATAAAACCTATCTATCTATCCATCTATCCATCTATCTATCTAATCGCAAAAATTAAGTTTCCTGCTTTGCTTGGTGGTGATAATGTGGCACAGGATCAGCAGCCTGGCAACTTGGGAGAGAAAATTTGGGCTGTCATCCAACCGGCTCATAACATCATACATATAAAGTTTGTACATGTAGATATATAATTTATAAATGTAATTTTATTTCCTATCAAATTTTAGAGAAAGCCATGCTTGCCATGTCATCTGAAAGCAATCACCTGCCGTTGTTACGAATCAAATGTGCCTACAAATTATTAATATGCTTAAGTATTAATAAATATGGTGTGTCTGCTTGTATAGCCGAAATCACGTAACAATAAAAGGGCACGTCAAAAGGGACACACACACAGAGCAGCAGCAGAAGAAACATTGACACACACGGTCGGAACGAGTTTGACGAAGCAAATAACTCCCATTCAGGGGCTTTCATGCCTGTCCGCCATTCTGCTATCTGAGGCTCCCGGGCTGTGCAGAGAAATCTCTCGATCTCTTTCCTAGGCTCGGAGCCTCGCAGCGTGCCGATGGCATATCTCCAACACACCCTGATGTGACGAGCCGGTTGGATGGTAGTCTGATGGATTGAGGGCCACATACTGAGAGCCCAATCCTCGCCCCTCCCCTGCCAGCCCACTGATATTGTGCCACATCGTCAACGCCAGCCAAAGCAGCAAACTTCCTGAAAAGCCTGTTGGAATGGATAAACTGGCCTTTTTTTGTCAGAGATAATGACCAAGGCCATTTAGAAACCTGACTGGACTTTTTTACGACTTCTCTGGGCAATGAGTTTGATCTTATGGGTCTTTGCTCATTGCCCTTCATCAAATTTACATGAGGTAAACAAAGTGGATGTTGCTTTTAGAATATCTTTTTTTTTTTTCCGGAAGATCACATCTGCACATGTGCACAATAGCCATGCATGACTGGCGGAGCCCTGCGGTATATAAGGTCCATACAGCGCTATTAGATTGCGGATTTACACTCCCTGTCATGGGAGGGGGCCTTTTTTTTATGTTTTTATTTTTTTAGTGCCATATTTTTCTCGGAATAACCAGGGCCTCTCCTGGAAAACGGCATTAAAACAAAAGACTGTATGAAGGGAAGCCAAGGGGGAATTAGGAAATTAGCTGTGGAGAAACCCCCCCACGAGTGGCACAGGGAGACTTAGCAGTGTTGCGCCTGACTTAAGGGCTTGTGGTTTTTTTGTTAGTCTGATGGAGCCTTTCCACTGTGCTGAGATTAACTTTCCCTGCCCTTGCTCTTTGGATAATGAAGTGCTAATACTAGCAAGCATGCTGCAGCACATTCTGTCTTATCCAAATGCGGAAATGCTGTGTAGCTTCCCGCCAAAATATTCTGACAAACTGTTCTACCTTGAAATCCAATAGATTCTGTTGTGGCCTGGATGGAAAATGCAGCTTAAACCAGCGTTAAACAGGTTTGTTTGTTTCCCGGCTTAATCTGGCTAGTATGTTTTGCTATTATTTTAGAGTTTTGAATGCTTGGAGACTAGCTAAACCTGCTATAGACCAGCCTGACCAGTTTTAAACTTGCTTAGACCAGCTAACTATTTTAGCAATTTGTCAACATTTTTTGCCATAAAAAAAGTAATCCATTTCCACCACTTTTCTCTCCTTGTCTTTAAAATCTGGATTAGGCACTTACAATGGAAGTGAATGTCCAATCCATAAACACAAAAATAGTGATGTTTTAATAGTATAGCCACAATACAAAAACATGTTAAACTTTTTATGCAAAGTTATGTCCAATTTTACAACTTTGTTGCCATGACAACACACTGTTTAATTAACCCTAAAATGACTGCAGGAATTGAAACAGATGTTCAGCTCAAATAATACACTACTTTTAACAGAAGAATTAAAGTGCTTTTCTAAAATGATATGCTTCAGATTTCTGCTTTTAAACCCTCCAAAAAATTGTCCCCATTCATGTCTGTAGTTACAGACATGAGTGCCTCACTGTAACTACCACTTTTCTCTCTCTCTCTCTTTTTTTAAGAAAACGAGTCAATTTTGTGTGTGTGCATGTGGTAAGGAACAATGATGCAAATGCTATTGATTGACCATAACTTGTACTGAACTTGGAATATTGCTTTAAAGTCTGCTTTTTTTTAAGCAGATGGATGTGAAAATGTGCAGGGAAGCTGTTGTACAGCTAAATAAAGGAATTCAAGAAATCAATGCAGGAAGTAAAACCTTCCTTTTTCTCTCATTGGTTTTATTGCAGAGGACTCAGCTGGCCTAGTCTGAGTTACATGGCTGTGCTAAATGTGATTAATTCATGCAGTAGTTACACTACTCTGGTCACCACTCAGAAGAAGAGTACAGAAGTCTGCTTGTCGCATTAACCGTGCTAGAAATATGTAGCATTAAACATGCTATGTTTCAGAATCCTTTCATTAAGTCTTACACGTAATCGTTCCACAGTAGTAACACAATCAAGTAGAAAAATCTGAGCCCAAGGAGGAGTCGCCATCATCGTATTTTCGGGAACAAAGGGTAACCTTTTTTTCCCCATGTACCTTAATTCAGTTTCCCGCCTCATTTGTTGTTAACACAAGCTCCTGAGCTTGACTGCTTCCACGGCTCATGTATTCCATCTCATGCTTGGCCCCCTGCATTGCCGCTACCAGTTTGCCAACAGAGAGCAAACGACCTGACCCCAGAGTGTCGAAAAGATGTGCCAGCATTACTCTCTATTACTGCCTGTGCTCATTGAGGGTTTCATCACCCCTCCAAGCTCTTTGTTCTTTTATGCATTTGTAGATAAATAACCAGGTCCCATATTTGTTCTGACCTTTTTGTTCTTGTGCAGATGTACATGAGGTGTACATAGGACTGTTAAGGTCCAATTGCATTGTGAATCTTCTGTGCTAACAAATGTCAGAAGCATCGATCGACAGCAACACGCCAAAATAACATGGAAGCAGTTGCTGGAATCTCTGTGCTCTGGTAAAAATGAGGGAGCTTTGGTGTGTGCGTGTGAGCGCATGTGTTAAGGGGCAATTGAAAACCATACTCATTAACTCCCAACTATGCAGTTCCAAGTTTTCATGGATTAATCAATGCTAACTTACTTTATCAGAGCCATTTATCTTCCCAATACAGGAATCCATGCTTGTCCCTGACCAGCAACTTGATAACAGGAAATATTTCACATTGCCAGTGTGTCGAGTCACTTCAACCCCCTTTCCTCTGGCTCCCTATTACTCGCCCTTTCTTAAACGTCTTTGGGAACGATGCATGTGCATGTGTACTGGTTTGTATTGAGGGTGAATCCAGATCTTATATTAGTTCATTTTGCACATTTCTCTTCAGTAATTTGTAACCGTACCACATTAAGTTAGGTGCTTAATGGAGCTTAGATAAGCTGCCCTATTCCCCAGGATCCAAGCGAACCAGATGCACTCCAATGCATGGAAGTTGCCCAGGCGTGGGCCTCAAGTCTTGCCCCGGCACAGAGGGTCAATTCTGGCTTGACTGACAGACTGAATCCCCTCTTCCGCTCATCGTCTGGGTGAATGCTGCTGCTTCATCTTGCTTCTCCAGATCGACCATTGGAGGCAGGCATCTCCTCGGCCAATGGAGCAGGCAGTTTGTCCTCTCTCTCTTCTGCCTCAGGTACTGTCTCAGATGTGTCGGCCTAGTCTGATGAACTATTTATGTATGCGTTTATTTATGTGTTTATTAGATGCACTTGCTTTGCAGTCATACAGCCCAGTCTACCTCTGGGGAAGGTTGCACTACAGACCGACAGCCAACTTGACAAGTTATTTGATTTTGGCAGGGTCGTAATAATGTAACCGTTTGAGTTGTTAACAACCTAGACCCCTTTCCCCTCCCTCTTCCCCGCTGCCCTCTTTGTTGTCTAAAGTAATAACCGGCTCATTATGGGATGTAAGAAATATCTACTAAGAGATTATGCTCGAAATAAAAGGCGTGAAAGCATAAGGTGATGGGAAATGGACCCTTGCAGCATCTGTAATTAGCTAAGGGGATTGTGGACAATGCTCCCCAGAGAGTCTTCTGCGTACCACCCCCACTCAACTCGACAGCGCTCGGAACCACATTGAGTGTGTAATTAATGTATTTACTGTATGTACCGCTGGCCTGCTCAGCTACTCTTCAGTTAGAGGGCATTTACGACTGGGAGCTAACAGGGGCACAAGGTTACAGCTGCTCCAGTTTTCCTGGCCCTCGCTCTCTCCACCGCTTTCTCTTTCCTCGTGCTTATGTGATGTGTGTCACAACAGCTACACCATTAGAGTTGGTCTTTTTGACAGCCAAATAGCATAAACTTATTTTGGTTTGTGCTGATTGCATCGTGTAATGCGTAGATCGTCCTGTAGACTTTCTCTCTCACTCCTTTCGTCTTCATGGCGCCGTTTTGAAATCGTGATGGAGAATGTTAAATGTGCTGAGTCATTTGTCTGATCGGCTAAGTGAAACACATTTGGAGCAAATGAGTCAGGAAAAGAAGTGATTGAAATAGCGGTGGAAATTTCCATGAGAGAGGAGCTAGAGTTTCTGTAGAGGAGTGCGTGGGCTGAGGCAGATGGAGGCGAGGGTCTAATCCCCTCACACACATACACACTCACGCGCGTCGCCACAGGAACATTGAAGGGCAAATGTTTGAATCATTTAAAACTCAAGGGAACCGGATCTATTCCAGTGGCCAATGGCATGCTAGAGATGAATGCGTGACAATGACCCGCAGTGCTGCTTAATTAATGGACACAAGACGGAGAGTCCAGAGACACGGAGATAGACGGGGATAGAGGCATATATAGAAAGGAACGGTAAAGATGGATGGTATTGGAAGAACTGATCTTTATTGTGCCAGGTTTACTGGTACTGAAGGAGTAGTTAATTGGGGTTGAGGTGATTACCCCACCTGTCTCCAACCTTTTACATCTGTAGTAACTTTTATGCATGAGAAGTCAAACCGTAAAATGAAAATCACACCAGCTAGAATCCCGAGTGTAATGTCAGATGACTCGTAAGTCTGAAAGGATCGCTGGATGCTGCTAACATGCATTGCGGGACCTTCCCTATAGCCTAGTCCTTGAAGATATGACCCTGCTTCCTAAAGATAGGCTCGCTGCCCAAAGCCTAGGAGATTTTGATGATATAGTGGTCCCTTATTTAATCAACTGGCAGCCTTTATTTGGTGTTTGTTACCATCCTTTGACCTGTGGGGACTATTAAATGTCACTCCCCTTTAAGTGAGAAAGAGAGACAACTTTGCCCAACTTTGCTTCACCTTTAAAGGTCAGGTGTTGCCATGGTGACAATTGCACCCCTCCCCCCCATTCAAACCAACCAATCTGTGTCAGCTTCCTTTTGGTTTCCCACTTGTTTTCACCTCTGTATCTCACTATCTCTCACTCCCTCTCTCTCTTTCTCTCCATCCTTCTCGCCTTCCCTTGTCCTGACAGATTACAGGATGTTTTTCTTCAGTGTTTGGCCTCCGATACGGTGGCTGACATTTTTATTAAAAGTACTAGTCGTGAATGCGGGGGCTTAGGTGAAGGTGCAACAGGCAGGACAGACGTGACCACACTCCCCCGTACCACCACCACAGCCCATTGATGAGAATTAATGCAGCGGCCGATATGCAGAGAGGTGGGAGAAACCAGGAGGATCAGAACTTGAGCTTTCCAGTCACGCTACAGCAATTTATTAGAATTTGTTTGCTTGGCCCTTAAGTCTTCATTCCCCAACCCTGACGGAACGAGAGAGAGAGAGAGGCTGGAGGTGGGAAGAGTGCAGGAGAGGAGGGGCTTGGGAGCCGGGGAAATGGAGATCCAAATGAACACAACCCGACTTCAAGGGATTTAAGCCACTTTGAGAGTTACAATGCGTCCTAATCAGGCACAATGCGATACATAGTAATTTACCCGTCTTTCCACACTGAAAATTAATACATCAGGAATTTGGAACAATGAGATTTCAGTGTTGGTGGGGCTATCTAGTACACTATTCTTGTTTTTTGTGTTTATTTTGTTGTTGAACCCCATTTACATATTAAAAATATTGGGACTTTAGATATAACTGATGGTTAGAGGGCAGAAGATAAGGGATAGTTCACCCAAAAAGGAAAATTCTGTCATTAATTACTCACCCTTATGTCATTCCAAACCCGTAAGACCTTCGTCATCTTCAGAACACAAATTTAGATATTTTTGATGAAATCCGAGAGCTTTCTGACCCTGCATAGACAGCAATGCAACTGACACATTCAAGGCCCAGAAAGGGAGTAAGGATATCATTAAAATGGTCCATGTGACTACAGTGGTTCAACCTTAATTTTATGAAGCTACAAGAATACTGTTTGTGTGCAAAGAAAACAAAAATAATGACTTTATTCAACAATTTTCTCTCTTCTAAGAGAAGAAATTACCACAACGTATGCGTGTGGTTCTGCTGACGCGGGAGTGGGAGACTGACATGGAAGAGAAGTTGTTATTTTTGTTTTCTTAGCACACAAAAAATATTCCCGTAGCATCATAAAAATGGGGTTGAACCACTGATGTCACATAAAGATGTCCTTACTACCTTTCTGGGCCTTGAACATGGTAGTTGCCTTGCTGTCTATGCAGGGTCAGAAAGCTCTCGGATTTTATCAAATATATCTTGTGTTTTGAAGATGAATGAAGGTCTGACGGGTTTAGAATAACATGAAGTTGAGTAATTAATGACATAATTGTCATTTGTGGGTGAACTAACCCTTTAAAAATTAGATAGATTGGTTACATTAGACTCAAACGAAAAGCCATTTTAAGGTTTGCTTGTCTGTGTCAAATTCTCCTTCCTTTATATTCTTCCCTACAAATGTGGTGAAATCTATTATATTAAGTTACAATATTTACACGGTACTCAGAAGTACTTCAATAAATACCATGGTATTACCATATTAGATGTTTTTAGATGTTCACCTCAGTACAGGTGCATCTCAATAAATTAGAATGTTGTGGAAAAGTTCATTTATTTCAGTAATTCAACTCAAATTGTGAAACTCGTGTATTAAATAAATTCAATGCCCACAGACTGAAGTAGTTTAAGTCTTTGGTTCTTTTAATTGTGATGATTTAGGCTCACATTTAACAAAAACCCACCAATTCACTATCTCAACAAATTAGAATACTTCATAAGTTAGTTAATCATTTTTAGTGAATTGTTGGCCTTCTGGAAAGTATGTTCATTTACTGTATATGTACTCAATACTTGGTAGGGGCTCCTTTTGCTTTAATTACTGCCTCAATTCGGCGTGGCATGGAGGTGATCAGTTTGTGGCACTGCTGAGGTGGTATGGAAGCCCAGGTTTCTTTGACAGTGGCCTTCAGCTCATCTGCATTGTTGGGTCTGGTGTCTCTCATCTTCCTCTTGACAATACCCCATAGATTCTCTGTGGGGTTCAGGTCAGGTGAGTTTGCTTGCCAATCAAGCACAGTAACACCATGGTCATTGAACCAGCTTTTGGTACCTTTGGCAGTGTGGGCAGGTGCCAAGTCCTGCTGGAAAATGAAATCAGCATCTCCATAAAGCTTGTCAGCAGAAGGAAGCATGAAGTGCTCTAAAATTTCCTGGTAGATGGCTGCGTTGACTGTGGACTTTAGAAAACACAGTGGACCAACACCAGTAGATGACATGGCAGCCCAAATCATCACTGACTGTGGAAACTTCACACTGGACTTCAAGCAACATGGATTCTGTGCCTCTCCACTCTTCCTCCAGACTCTGGGACCTTGATTTCCAAATGTAATGCAAAATTTACTTTCATCTGAAAAGAGGACTTTGGACCACTGAGCAACAGTCCAGTTCTTTTTCTCCACAGCCCAGGTAAGACGCTTCTGACGTTGTCTCTGGTTCAGAAGTGGCTTGGTAGCCCTTTTCCTGAAGACGTCTGAGCGTGGTGACTCTTGATGCACTGACTCCAGCTTCAGTCCACTCCTTGTGAAGCTCTCCCAAGTGTTTGAATCAGCTTTGCTTGACTGTATTCTCAAGCTTGTGGTCATTCCTGTTGCTTGTGCACCTTTTCCTACCCAAATTCTTCTTTGCAGTCAACTTTGCATTTAATATGCTTTGATACAGCACTCTGTTAACAGCCACACCTTTCAGTAATGACCTTCTGTGACTTACCCTCTTTGTGGAGGGTGTCAATGTTCGTCTTCTGGATCATTGCCAAGTCAGCAGTCTTCCCCATTATTGTGGTTTTAAAGAACAAGAGATACCCATAATTTATACTGTATGGATGGTCATTTATTGAAACTCAAATGTAATATTCTAATATTTTGAGATACTGATTTTTGACTTTCATGAGCTGTAAGCTCTAATCATCAAAATTAAAACAAAAAAAACTTTTGAAATGTTTTACTTTACATGTAATGACTCTAAAATATATGAAAGTTTCACTTTTTGAAATAAGTTACAAGAAAAAAACTTTTTCATGACATTGTAATTTATTGAGATGCACCTGTATACTCTACATCCAAAATACATGGTAATACCAAAGACTATAGAATACCCAAGACATGTCACTTGTATAGTTTTGAATGGGGAAAAATGCAACGCTTAATATGGCCGCTCAATCGCAGGAAGCCCCGCCTTCTGAATGAAAGAGCCAATCGCTAATCGTTAAAGTCAGCGCATCACTGCAACTGCCATTAGAAGTCCCGGTTGCTATAGAAACAGTGAGCGCTCTGAGACGCGCGCTCAGGACTGCGCATGCGCACTGGCTGATCTAGCCTGAGAAATAAGCTTTTTATAACGCTATTTGAGCAAAAGAAACCGCATTTATGACAGTTGTTGTCCGATTTCATTGGTGATTTCAAATATGAAATTTAATTGTAAGCTTAGTGAACAGTTTTGGAGAATTTGATGTTTCCCCATACAAAGTGATAGGAGCTGCACTTGGATGCCTGAGAGGCGTTTCAAAGATGGCCGCCGAGTGACAGGACTTGTTTTAAAGAGTCTTTGGTAATACTATATAAATGTGAGAGTATGTTACAGCAATGGCAGTAGACCATTTATAGCTATACATTGATTTTAGAAATTAGTAAGTACCACAAGGTTATACAAAATACAACATCTTGTGAATTTCTGAGAAGCAGCAGCCTCATAATACTGAAGGGCAAGGTGTCCTCTGAGGTAAGTCTTGTCTTCAATGGATTTAAAATTCCTTTAAAGTACCTGCTGTCTTGGGTTAAGCATTTAGTTTTGACAGGGGATGAATCATATTATAACAGACGTTCAGACAACATGACTTTGAAATGGTAAAAAAAAATATTTTCACATTTCTTATGCGTAGTTTCTTAAGACAGTAGATTTGTTAATCATGCAAATGATTAGGGTACACCCATGTCATCCTGTGCAATTTTTTTTTAAACCATATGAAATTCTTTCTTCCATAGAACAGAAAAGAAAAAATTCTGAAGCTTGTGTTGGTCGCTGTTTTCCATGCAGTTGCAGGAAACAGGACCTGGACCTTTCAAGCTTCAGAAACGGCACAAAAGCACCATACAAGTTTCATAAATGAGGACATTATGACTTATGTGCTGTATTATACGTCTTCTGAAGCTATACAAAAGCTTTGTGTGAGAAACTGACCTTTTTTAGTGAACTATTCCTCTAATTTGATTAACTTTGATTTGCGTTTGAGTCATAGTATGCAGATGTCAAACCCTCAAATATCTTGTGTGTTTTCGACCACCTTATTCCAAGTTCAAAGACATTATTGAAGAATTTATGAGGCAGAAGTTGAGTCAGCTTCATGAATGAGGTGTTCTCACGAATATTCTCCTTTCAGTGATAGGAAAGATACAACATTATTCTTTAATGTCCTAAAATGAGTGTCACACGTATCACCTTGTCGACAAGAAGCGTGTATCATGAGGATTCTGGGTAGAGAAGCAAAGTTAGAGAAGAACTATAACACTAAGTTGGTGTGATGCTGGGAAGTGGGCTGCAATATGATGTGACAGACATTGAGTCAGCTTCTGTTCTTCAGGGCCTGAGCTCAGCAGGAAAGCATCTCTTTGGCCATGCATTCCCAGCATGCAGTACTGATACAGCTTTCCACCTTATCAACTGCAGCAGGAATTTAGATGGCAAGCTACGGCGCGAGAGTCTGAAAAAGAATCCCTTGGAGAACTTTGAAAGGAATATGTTTCTATATCCTTCCACATTATTTAATGCTCCAGATAAACAGGAAATGTTTAATATTAAATTAAAGGAGAAACAACAGAACCATGAATGCAAGAAAAACTGCCCTTATTAAAAGATATCATTCATATTCACAACAGGGACCTTTTATTGGTGAGGAAAATCTATTTTGCTGCCCTGTTTGCCCAGATATATAGCAGACAGATTTATCTCAGCACTATAAATAATTTACTACTTCTAACTCCAAAAAAATCATGACCCAGAGAGCTGAATTATGCAATTTTACATATTCCAGTGATAGCTTGGACATGAATTAATTGATACCAAAATCGTCTAAAGATTTGAAAATGAAATCGATACATCTTCAAAGGCCCAGGCTCATAAATAAGTCATAGTAAATAAACATAATATGTCATGCAAAATGTATGGGAGGTTGTAGCTCTTACAGAATCCTGTATCATCGATTGTCTGAAATGTTGACATTAAAAACTTGTGTAACATATCTGATAAAATCAGTATAATTTAATATAAACTTAAACTTTCTGAAACCTCAAGTAAACTTCGAGTGCCATTTGAGTGGTATGTCAAATACGCAGTGTGAGAATGCTAAGCTAATGGCTAGTTTGCATATGCTGTTGTTGACACTCTGCAAGCTTCTGTTTTTCAACCTGTAGCTTAGCATTGACGATTATGACAGATGTGCATCAGTATTGCATGGCTATTTAGGAGGTATTTGCGTATTTATGCTTTACAAGTGTACAGCAGAGAACTAAGGCAGACTGGGTGGTAGCTAACGTGCAATTTAAGTGTATGTGTGTGTGTTCGTGTGGCTGCATGCCGGCTTTACGGTGACGGGGTCATTTACATATAAATGAAAGTTGCCGATCACACACCGCTGACCCCATTTATTCTGGCGGACGGACAGGCAGGCCCGGCTAGCGTCGACACACTGCCGAATTACTCCAAATTACCACATTTCCATCTCCACATCGGCCCTGTCAAACAAGTGCTCATCGTCGCCACGTTTTCTCTTCCTTTTTTCCTCTTGCTCTTTTTTTCCCCTTTCTTTCTCCACCAGAAGGAATAAGTGTAATTGGCAATGGAGAATTTAAAAGGGCTGTCATTGCCTGTGCTAGGCACCCGGACAGCAACCCACCATATTGAATTAGAGAGAGAGGTTTTGTGTTGGGTGTGAAACTGAGACAGTGTAGGAAATACCTCAGAGATTATAGTCCATCTGGGATTTAGAATTGGAATAGCGGAAGATTGTTTTGTCATTTAGCTGTCATGATTTTCTATCCAGCTAACATCTCGTGAGACAGCTTCTTTCAAAATGAGAATTTGTGTGTTTCATACTTGCAGCATTAACAGTTGTCTTTTTTTAATTTGGTGTTGGTGCACACTTTACATTACTAATCGCAGACTAGTGCGTCAAATCGGTGATTGGTCTTGGCCGAAATTTTGGATTCTCCCAGTTGTTATTCCCGAGAGTGCGATTCTGGAATAATCCATCCTGACTCATTCTGGGAGCTGAGAAGCAGTGGTACAGAAATATTGAAGTTGTTCCCTTACCTTGTCAAACCATGATGAAGAGAAATCTCTGCAGCAATATCTCCCAAATACCCTTTATTTGATATTCCGTGCACCTAGCGTATCTATAATCTCGGGTCTCTTCAGAGCAAGAAGCAATCAGTAGCACCATGAAATCAATGGCGAGGACAATTATGAGTGAGCGTGGAGGTTAACTGGACGTATATGTCCATGCTATCGCGATGCAGCCTGTCAAATGATGGTTACCCGTCTCCAGTAGGAATAGGTCAAGTGGTCACTGCATGACAGGACCGGGACAGTGACTCGAGACCTCTAGAATCTGAGGCTAACCTATCTAGTCAGTAATGTCATTGGTGACTTTGGGATTCTATTAGTGGCCTTGGAAGAGGAGCTGGCCCAAAGCCCAGCGGTACAACCATAATTGATCTGTCATAGAAGATGCCCCTGCAACCTCCCTTGTGGCCCCAGCTGAATCCCCCAAAAGCCTGCTCCCTGTGTCTCCATCTCTACCTGGAGAATGAAGCCAGAAAGTGGCCTGAAGGTCACATTTAATGATGGAGGTGGAAAATAAAGAGGCCTGAGATGTTGGATACCGACCATAATTGCCAGTGAACAGTGGGGTTATTTGATATTGATTCTCAATGAGGGGAATCCATGATGTCTATACAGGCCATTTACGTGTCTGCTCGATGACTGCAGGCCGGTCAATACCGCTGTGCGGCACCTGGGAACCCGAGGAGACCCTCCACCCCGAGGCTCATTTGAATGGGTGAATAGTTATTGGTTCCCTCTCCCCTGCAGCCGTTGTGTGGCCTCATTTGTATTTTTAGTGAATTATTCTGGTTGCACAACCTGAACCCACTTAAGCGTGTTACTTAGCATTTGTTGAAGTTTCGCCGGGGTGCGGGCCTCATCAGGTTTCAGCCTGGGAGTCTGCGGTTAAGTGCCCGCTTGTCATGTTTATTTATTTCATTCTTTCTCTTTTTTTATTTTCATTTTGTAATGCAGGATTGCAATGCTGATGGTGGCTGTCTAGGTTGTTTAAACCAGCAATTCTCAGCCGGTTTTGCTTTTACAAGTGGCGTTCTGACACAATCTATAGGTAATATTTCCTATAGGGATGTACAACATGTCTCTACCATATCAGTTATCGGCAGATATTAGAGCTTTGTCCTTAATGTATCATATATATATAAATGTATAGATATTTAACATTTAGATTACCTTTTCCATCTTCAAACACTCACTTAAAATCTTTAAAAATAAACATTTGGTATTTGGAATTAATTTGGTAACATTTTTAAATCTAATCTTTAAAAAAAAAATCTCAAAATACACTTTTCATATTGTAATGTGTTGCATAAGTTTACTTGTAACATTTTAAAATACTATTTGATTTTATTTATTTATTTGATTATAGACAAAATATCATAGACTTTTGATATTGGCTGGTTATTCAATCATTATTGGTATCAGCTAGAATTATACTATCAATTAAAAAAAAAGCATTCAATTTCAATATTTGCCATTTATTTATTAAAGATTACATGTTTATTGATATTGCCCCGAATTTTACAATCAGTTTATTTATTTTATTGTACCTTGTTTAGTTTTCTTCAGAGTGTTTGAGGGTGACTTGTCATGCAATCTATCTATGTTAGCATCTTGCTAATTTGGCTACCTTTTCCTAAATTAGAAATGAATTAGCGCCAAAAATCTGTAGAGTTTGTTTGGATACACAACTTTACTAAAGGTACGAGAAGCATTTTACCCTGCCTTTTCAAAGTTGATAAACGTAATTATTTTGCTACATGACTAGCATTGTTATTGTATTTAGCATTGTTTTTTCCTGCTGTCCACAAATCTATCAGAACAGACCGTGAATATTTTTTGAGTCACGACCCAGCAGTTGAGAACCACAATTTTAAACACAGCCAAAGGATAGAGAACAGGTGAAGGTGTCGCCATATGCACAGTGGCGTAATCCTGCTAAGTCGTCATTAGATTACCTGCCGGTGTCAGTTAAATGCTGCAAATCCGCCGAACACTCATCCTGGCCTAACTTGAAAACATGACGATGTTAAAGCCGCTATGTCTGATCCCAATTTGAATAATCTTAACTGTTTATATGTGGCGAGATGCCTAATCCCTTTGATTCACACTATAAGGGGCGCTCACTTGAACGCATGACGTACTAGTGTGGAAATACAAATGGCACTGAATATTGAAATTGGTCCCTGGAGGCAATTACTCATTCTTGTTCTTGGTCTTCCTTTACCATGCCTCACATTTTTGTTTTGTTTTTCCTCTCTCTCTGCTGGAGAGACTCTTCCTGGTGCCACTTTAGTATGCATGGAAAATCACTCACAAATCCACGATATACATTATAAATGAGGCATCCGATTCGGCACACGTGTCATAGAGCAGAAATTTTTATGTGTCACCATCTTTCCCTCAATTCACACACAAACACAGTTCCGATGTCAAGTGTACAGTGGTGGAGCAAGTGATCATGGTAGGAATATGTTGGGCTTCATGCCCCCTGTCCACATGTGTCGTTGATTTGTCTCCCCTGAACTTTTTATTGATTTATTTTAAACAAGGTGGAAAAAAATACTTGAGAAATGAGAAGCCTGAGGTGACAAGAAAAGGAATAAAAAAGGAAGATGGAGGAAGTTGTGGAGGGTGACTTAAAAAAAATTACAAAAATATTTGAATTTTCTTTTTATAGGTTAGACATTTAACAACTTTTTGTAGCATTTTATGAATGTTCTGAATTTGAATTTTGTAAAATTTTAATTGTAAATGTGACATTTAAGAATTTAATTACTTTGTGTGTGTTTTTTATAATTGATTTAAAATTGTTAAATATGACCCTGGACAACAAAACCAGTCATAAGGGTCAATTTTTTGAAATTGAGATTTATACATCATCTGAAAGCTGAATAAATACACTTTCCATGTATGGTTCGTTAGGATAGAATATTTGACAATATTTAAATACAACTATTTAAAAATCTGGAATCTGAGGGAGCAGAAATATCAAAATATTGAGAAAATCACCTTTAAAATTGTCCAAATGAAGTTCTTAGCAATGTATATTACTAATCAAAAATTACGTTTTGATATATTTATGGTAGTAAATTTACAAAATATCTTCATGGAACATGATCTTTACTTAATATCCTAATGATTTTTGGCATAAAAGAAAAATCAATAATTTTGACCCAAACAATGTATTGTTGGCTATTGCTACAAATATACCCCAGCGTCTTAAGACTGGTTTTGTGGTCCAGGGTCACAAATTATGTTTTTCAAATTATCAAATTACAACTTCATCTTTTCAAATTCCATTCTGAACTGAGAATGTCTGAAATAGTTAGTAGCTCAATAAGTTGTCGAAAAAGATTAAATTATTTTAAGAAATAGCATAGCAGTATCTGTAAACGCTTATACTCAGCTAACACTGGAAAAAATAGGGGTTATGGAGAGTAAGGGAGGAACAGATATTAACTTTATTTAAAAATCACTTTTGTTTTTCTCCCTTTCAGTGGTTTCTAAATGATCTCCAAGCACAGAATTGGCAAAAATGGCCATCTGTAACACGCCACAGTTCCCACTTTAAAATGACTCCCTGCTTAGTGAATCCGAAGTTGTGCTCTACCTAATCGATGCCCCCCATTAATTCTTCTTAGCTTGGTTTTAACGGTACAAGTCTAGAGTTTAGCACTCCACAAAAGCCACCTGTTCTGAATGGGTCACCTTTATAAGTCTCAGGCCCTGCATTGATTTTCAGCAGGACTTATTTCATGAACCAGGTCTTTGGGACAGGACACAGATGAAGATGAACTAGGAGGTTAAATCACTTTTCTTTGGCCTCTTTTTTCACTTGCTCTCCCTTTCGCTTGAAATCCCCCCACACTTTCCCATAATTCTCTGCTGTCATGTTTCCAGTGGAGTGCAGCCAAGGCGGAGTTTCAGAAAAAGACACCTTTTTTTTGCATTTAACTTCTTAACACCAGGATGGATACATCATCAGTCACGTTTGAGTTGGTTAATGTGAATTACTAGCATGTGTAAACACACCTTTGCAGGCGGTGGGTTAAAATATCAAGTTCAATTTGTATGCACAAGATTGCTCAAGCATTCGCTAGAAGGCTAGCAAAGAGGGTTGACGTCCTCAAATGTAAATGCTGCATGATTTATCAGGTTTCCATAGCTTTACAAATGGAATATAAAGAGCGTGTGAACTTTTAAAAAATTAATAAATTATTAAAGACAGCAAACCTTGTGGCAGGAGGCTAGAGTTCATGCAGAGTGCAGGGCATTCGAGGGAGTCGCTGCATCACTCTTTCATTCTGTCTTGCCGTCTTTCCTCCAGCGTCATGGACATCAACGTTGACACCTTTAAATGCGATGCTCCTCGTTGAATTAATGCCGGGGTAAAATAAATGTCCCTGTATGTTTGGCGGGAAGCGAGCATCTGTCAACGTGGTGGGATGGACACAGGTGGCGGAAATGATTATGGAAATGTTTAAGTAACGGGCTTGTCTCTCTGTGGGATATGGCTTAAAGAAAGAAAGGAAGTCGAGAGAGGTAAATCAACCCACAACCCTTGGGATATGTCTTAGTGAGATCCCAAGTGTAAGAGAAGATGTCCCAATATACATTAAGGGCTTCCTTGCATACTGTATCCCCATGTGTGTATGTAACCTATGACCATAGGAATCTGAATTTGAACAGCGAAGTTCAACACATTCTCCATCCCAGGTGTGTCCATTTATTAAATATGTTGTCTAATGATTATGATTTCAGATACAAATAAGAGTGAAGTATTCTTAGCTTCTTTAAATTATGCATATTTTCCCGTAAAATCAGTGCAGAAAGGGTGTAAACATATTCTATAAAAAGGTAGACTGACAATGTCATAGTTTGTCGTAATTACGAGATGACAACACGTGACGTTCAACTCGGTGCTGTAGCATGGATGTCTTTTGTTTATGTTCACATTACTTTTGTATGAAGACATCTACATTGGCAAAAGTCGATTTTCTACATTGGCCAAAAAAATCGTCAACACGAATTTTAAAATGTAAATATCATGAAATAACTGCTTAATTGCATTTTACTACTGGAAGCGTCGCCATTTTTCTCTGGTTCCGCATGAGGTGCAGCAGTTACGTGGTACAAGCCGTAGCTCTCAGAAAACTCCCAGTTCACAAGTTGTAATTACGAGTTCTACGAGGACGTGAATGCTTTTTCAAGTTGATATCTCGTAATCACGGTAATTACGATATGCCGTGAATGCACCTTTATGCTCAGGTAAATTCACGCCATTATTGACTATGACTAGGTTATTTAAAACAGTCGTATTCTCGTCATATTTTCGTCGACGGTATTCTTAAATTGATTGTCGTGATGTGCACTTTTCATCTTAGATGAATATTTTGTCAGCAATTTTGCAACTTAGAGATTCTATGAAAACCTTGACAAACACATGTAAACTCACGTTCCCTCTATTAAAATCAATATAGATGTACTCTGAGATGGACAGACACTTACATCATGTTTTCTGCATAACTGCACTGTGTTTTCACGTAGTTAGAGTCCTTCAGGGCAGGATATGGAAAGTGCTGGAGTTCATCTGCCTGTCAGCACCGAGGTCACGCTAGTTCAAGGTCTAAACTGCCGCGTGTGTTTTATTTAGCCTGTTTGTATACTCTATGTATAGGAGGATGCAGGGAATGGTTTTCTGGAGGGAGAAATTTTAACAAAGCAGCTCTCACAAGGTTATTTCATGAAGGATTTAAATTTATTATACAGCATAAGAAGGAATTTAGCTTGTGTGATGTTTTGCTGTAAGTGATGAACTTCTTAGCATGTGTTGAGGGTTTGTAACATAGGCTACTAAGGAGAACACTTATGTAAATAGTTGTAAAGTCACTAATTCTATGCTTTTGGAGATTCAAACAATCACTATCAACTTATTCTTCATCGACTTTGTGTTTCACGGATGAAGAAAATCATATGGGATTACACTAAATTATAACAGAAATGTTCCTTTTGAGTGAACTATTCGTTTAATACGTTTTTTTTATGTATTCATTTAAAAGCCTATTTATTTTTGCAATAAAAATGTTCTGTTATGTATTTTTGAACAAATATACAGAAGGTAACAAAAAATGTAGGCAAAAAAGTTCATTCAGTTTAGTAATTCTTCATTATTCAACAAAACAGTGAAAGCTAAAAAAGAAGGCGCTTTTCATTTCATTTTGGTTGAAATAAAACTAACTAAACAAAAAAAACTGACAAAGCTGAAAGAAAATACAGTTAATGTTTTTCTCTGAAGTTTTTCAATAAAAACTTTGAACATAACCTTACCGCTAATATTGCTAGAAAAAAATGTGCGTGTGTGTGTGTGTGTGCGCGTATACATATACATATACATATACATATATATAAGTTACTTGACAAACAGGTTTGATAGATGAATAGATAGATGTTTAGTTTTATTTATGTAACAAATGTATTTGAAGTGTTTAAAAAAATATTTTTTATTAAAATCACTGGACTGTAAAATTAATCAACAAGACGTTTCGGTGTCTATCCGAACACCTTCATCAGTTGTGAAAACAGGAACATTTTAATACCTGGATGATTTAGGTATGAATTTACATAGACAGAATATATTTGAAGGTTTTTTTATTTATATATATTTTTTTGCACTATTTAATTATCATCTCTGGATGTACTGTATGATACATCAGTGATCAAATAATACAAGCCCTAAATTGCATTTTTTATTGTCTGAATCTGTCTGATTGGATTGATAATATAAGCAGATAATGAGGGCCTTATTTAAATCGTATTTTTCCAAGATGGCGGCGCGCACAACAGACGCAGCGGCTTCTCTCTCTCCCGACAGAACGGTGTTTTCGTGTTTTTTGTCTTGTAAGTCGCAATGTTTTTGTACATATTCGTCTCGTCTACCTGTCTTTAAGCGCGCATACAGTCGTGAGTTTCTGCTCGATGTCGGCAGAACCACATTTTTAGAGTTAAACTCCGCGCACGCCGAAGAGCTGCGGGACCTCGGTTTGCTCCGGAGGCCTACACCATCACCGACCCCCACTACTGCATCTCGCCCACAGCGGAGGCGCTACAAGCGGCGTGAGAGGAAGCAGAAGAGGGGTAAGCGCGGAGGTATCCGAGCTAGGCTAGCGGCTAACCCACACAAGCCAGCTATCCCCTCCATCGTACTGGCGAACGTACGCTCTTTGGACAATAAACTGGACCACATCCGACTACTTCGCTCAACTCAGAGGACTGTAAGAGACTGTGTTTTTGTGTTTACGGAAACATGGCTTAACAACAGCGTTCCGGACTGCGCCATTCAGCTCGAGCAGCTAACATGCTATCGAGCAGACAGAGCTCTCGTCGAGGGAGGTAAGAGACGCGGCGGCGGGCTTTGTGTTTACATCAATAATGTATGGTGCCGCGACGCTGTTGTGGTCTGCAAACACTGCTCACCCCTGGTGGAGTTTATGATTATTAAGTGCCGGCCGTTCTATCTACCGAGGGAATATACAGCCGTACTGCTCATTGCTGTATACATCCCTCCCAGCTCTAACAACAATAACAGGAGTGAGGCACTGAATGATCTGTACCAGCACATCAGTGGGCAGCAGACAGCCCACCCAGATGCTTTTCTCATCTTGGCTGGAGACTTTAATCACGCAGACTTAAAGAGTGTGTTCCCAAAAATTCAACAGCATGTTGACTTTCCAACAAGGGAAAAAATACGCTGGACTTTGTTTACACCACCCAGAGAGGAGCATACAAGGCTCTCCCCCTCCCCCACCTCGGAGCCTCAGACCACATCACTGTCATGCTAATGCCTGCACACAGACCGCTCGTTAAAGTCATCAAACCAATACACAAGCAGATACAAGTGTGGCCGGAAGGGTCGTCAGAGGCACTTCAAGACTGTTTCGACACCACTGACTGGAATATGTTTAAACAGGCTGCCACATACAACAACACCACAGACCTCCAAGAGTACTCAGAAACTGTCACTGCCTACATCACCAAGTGTATTGATGATGTAACGGTCACAAAGACTATCACTGTCCGGGCCAACCAGAAGCCGTGGCTGACAGGGGAGGTCTACAGACTTCTGAAGGCTCGAAATGCTGCCTTTAGAGCTGGAGATGAGGATGGCCTAAGGACAGCTAGGGCCAACCTATCCCGCGGCATCAGAGAGGCCAAGAGACAGTACTCCAGGAGGATAGCCCACCGTTTCAATGACAGCAGAGACACTCGGAGCCTGTGGCAGGGGATTCAGACCATTACGGACTACAAGCCCCCACCACAGACCTGTGACAGCACCATCCCCCTGCTGAACGAGCTGAATGCCTTCTTTGCTCGCTTTGAGGCACAAAACAGCACCACTGCACAGAAGACTCCACCTCCTCCCGGCGACCAGATGATGACGCTGTCCCCGCACAGTGTGAGGAGATCCCTCAGCAGGATCAATGCACGCAAAGCTCCGGGTCCTGACAACATTCCTGGGCGTGTACTGAGAGACTGTGCAGTGGAACTCACTGATGTCTTCACAGACATTTTCAACATCTCACTAAGCCAGGCTGTTGTCCCCACATGCTTCAAAGCTACCACCATCATTCCAGTCCCGAAGAAGTCATCTCCATCCTGCTTCAATGACTACCGTCCAGTAGCACTCACTCCTATTCTCATGAAGTGCTTTGAACGGTTAGTCATGCAGCACATCAAGTCTGTCCTCCCCCCCTCCCTGGACCCCTTCCAGTTTGCATATAGGTCCAATCGCTCGACCGATGATGCCATCGCCACTGCCCTCCACCCAGCCCTCACACACCTAGACAAAACGGACACGTATGTCAGATTGCTGTTCATAGACTTCAGTTCAGCATTCAACACAATCATCCCTCAACAGCTCATCCATAAACTGGTCCAGCTGGGGCTCAATACGTCGCTGTGCAACTGGCTGTTGGACTTTCTGACCGGGAGACCTCAGGCAGTACGGGTCGGCAGTAACACATCCAGCACCATCACAATGAACACAGGGCCCCCCAAGGATGTGTGCTGAGCCCCCTCCTCTTCACTCTGCTGACCCACGAATGCACACCGTCACACAACTCTAACCTTTTCATTAAGTTTGCGGATGACGCGACTGTGGTGGGTCTCATCAGCAACAGAGATGAGACAAACTACAGGAGCGAGGTGAGCCGCCTGGCCGGGTGGTGCAGTGACAACAATCTCTCTCTGAATGTGGAGAAGACGAAGGAGATTGTCGTTGACTTCAGGAGAGTGCACTCTCTGCATGCTCCTCTGACCATCAATGGTGCGACCGTGGAGAGAGTGAGCAGCACCAAGTTCCTGGGTGTACACATCACAGAGGACCTCTCCTGGACTAACAACACTGCAGCACTAGCCAAGAAAGCACAACAGCGTCTCTACTTCCTCCGCAAACTCAGAAGAGCCAGAGCCCCGGCCCCCATCATGTGCACCTTCTACAGAGGCACCATCGAGAGCATTCTGACTAGCTGCATCACTGTGTGGTATGACGCCTGCAACGCGTCCTGCCGCAAGTCCCTTCAACGGTTAGTGAGTGCAGCTGAGAAGATAGTTGGTGTCTCTCTCCCCTCCCTCCAGGACATTTACAACACCCGTCTCACCCGCAAAGCCCTCAGCATTGCAGGTGATCCCACCCACCCGACACACAACTTCTTCAGTCTGCTACCATCAGGGAGAAGACTGAGGAGTCTCCAAGCCAGGACAAACAGACTGAAAGACAGCTTCATCCACCAGGCTGTCAGGAAGCTGAACTCCCTCCCGTCCTTGCCTCCCCTCCCCTCCTCTCCTCTCCTCTCCTCTCCTCTCCCCCCCCCTCCTCTCCTCTCCTCCCCTCTCCCCCCCCCTCCTCTCCTCTCCTCCCCCTCCCCCCCCCTCCTCCCCTCTCCCCTCTCCTCCCCTCTCCTCTCCTCGAATCACTGAACTCGGACCCCCACCCCACCCCACCCCCACCCCCACCACCACCCCCACCACCACCACCACGAACACACACTCACACACACACACACACACACACTCACACTGAGACAAGCACCGGTCACTTGTACAGCATTGGACTGACCTCATTCATTCAACTACCTCTTCTGACAGTCTGAATAAAAAAGACTGCTCCTTGTCACTTTAAATAGTCTTGATAAGCTCTTTGCACTACACCATTTATATTCTGCACTGTTTGTTTGTTTGTTTATTTCACTGATTTGCACTATCTGCCATGTGCCTTATGCCACTTTATCCATTTTTTTTATATTATTATTTTTATTTTCTTTATTTAATGTTTTATTTTTTTCCTACATGTCCTTATTTGTATATTTGTAATAGTTGCATTTTTGTGTATATGTGTGTGTGTGTATATATATATATATATATATATGTATATATATTGATTTGTACTTATCTGTATTTTTGCGTTCTACTGTTTGTGTTTAGTGTTATCTGTATGCACCAGGGAGTAAGAGTAACGCAATTTCAATTCTCTGTATGTATGTACGGTACATGTGGCAGAATTGACAATAAAGCTGACTTTGACTTTTGACTTGTATACTCTTTATCTATGCCAGAGTGGAGTTGTTATTGGAGTTGAATTGGACTGCAACCGCAGACAGATGGACTAAGCATGCTGGATCCTCGTTGAGTTCTAGTCCTTACAAACACACTCACAATGACAGACACCGAGCCACATTGCCTCGGCTGTAAAACACTGAACACACAAAGATCTGTTGTTTCACTATCGATCGTCAAGGCAACGGTGATTTAGATCACGTGTGAGATAAATGTGCTGAAACGTTGTAAGAAATGGACAATGGGTTGAACAATAAGACTGGTTAAATTGGACACACAGCTTTTTAGGTCAACAAGAAAAGTCCTCCATTTATTTAGCTAGATTATTTGGGTAGCTGCAATTTGCTATTTGCATTTAGCATGTTTTTTTTTTTCATGCTGTCCAAACCCTGTCAGAACAGACCAGCGACCCATTTTTGAGTTGCAACCCACTGGTTGGGAACCGCTGCAGTCAGGCACATTACCATTATTGCATCATCTCTCATGGCAGATAGGTGAATGGCTTTGAGCAAATGCCACTTCTGGCTTCAGGTCTTTCTCTCTTTCCCCTTCCATCTGTCTATCCTCCCATCTCCTAGTCGTTCCCCCTGGATTTTTTTCTGTCCACACCTGACACTTGGTCGACTTGCATCGCTGCCTCCCTCTCTCCTCTGCCTCTTTCCTTTCAGTTCTGCTGTTGTCATCCCCTCAGGACCACGAGGTTGAAAGAGGTTAGATGTGGCATGGAAGGGTGCAGGGTGGCTTAAAAAAGACAAAAAACTGCAAGCTGTGGTGAATTGCTAATAGGCTATCATAGCGCTGAGAAGGCGTTGGCTCACCGGAGGTCTGTAACCCATTAAAGAAACGTCAACTCGGCATAGGTATGCCGGGAATTATGGGTCACTGACCGGGAAGCGGTGCTGGCCACCCATTGGTCAGAGGAGTGCCCTGTAATCTGTCACAATCCTGTAGCGGCAGTGACAGCAAGGGGAGCTTCCCCCTCGTTCTGCCATGGCAGGGCAAAGCAAGCACAGAGCACAATACCGTGAAGCCCCCTGAATGCTGTATTAGCACATCCTAAAGAGATCCGGCAGTCGAAATGCTAAGGTTACCAGTGTGTTCACATAGTTGTGTATATACATCATACTTTATTTAATCTGGCCTGGGGTATTTCTAAGCAGAAATGTAGTGCTGGTTTTAGCCAGATAAACAAAGCAAAAGTTTTAAAGCGTCATGAAATACTCAAGGTCAAGGTTTCATGAGTAATTTAGGTCAAGAGATCTCAAGAAAACAATGTCAAGAAAAAAAGTCAAAATCTTGAGAAAGCAATCTTGTTACTCTGAAATTATGAGAAAAGTAAGGCAAAGCCTTGAGAAAAAAACATTGGTTGTGGCGGTATCTCAAGAACAAAGTAAAAACTGGAGAAAACAACAAATTGTTATTGAAAGACAAAGAAAATTAAGTCAAGATCTCAATAAACAATCTTTTGTTATGTCTAGATTTTAAGAAAACTTCTTGTTTTGTTGGGATCACAAGAAAATTAAGTCAAGAACTCAAAAAACAATCTTTTGTTATGTCTAGATTTTAAGAAAACTTCTTGTTTTGTTGGGATCACAAGAAAATTAAGTCAAGAACTCAAAAAACGTTATTTTTATGTCTAGATCTCAAGAAAACTGTTTATGTTGAGATCACTTGCACATCTTTTGGTTTGTTGAGATCTTGAAAAAGTAGAATGTGATTTGGACAACACAACCTTTTTGTTAGATTGAGATCACAAGGAAATTCATGACAAAAAAAAACAATATAATAATGCACAATTTCTCATGGCTTCCTTAGATGTGTGTAAATAAGTTCAATAGTATTTAGTTGCATTTATTATTCATGAGAAGGCATGGCTTAATCATCAGAGGGTGAGATTTTCCAGCTACTGTATTGAGAAGCATTATTTGGAAGTGCTTCTTTTGACATCCTCTACTTTTAAAGCTGTCATCATGAAACTTTGAAGACATAAGAGTCGCTAAACATGATTGCCAACATTTTGACATGAAACACCACCAATTGCTCTTCAAATAGGTTCTACAAGACAAGTCTGGAAACGAAATTGAGAATAAAAAGAGATCAAAACAAACACCATGGTGCTTCTTAGGAATTTGTTGACAGTTTTTTTTTTTCCTTCAACAAACCTCACGTCTCTTTCCAGAAAGCGATGGCTTTCTTTGAGCTGCAAATGCCTTTACCAGAGATGTCTGGGAAAGATGCCCTTACCCTGATAAAAGACCACGGCAACTGTGAAGTCAGGGAATCTCTCTTGTGCACTACCTTTCTCTCTTTATCTCGCTTTGACACTCCGGTGACTGGCTTGCGTGCGTTTGTAGGATTAGAGCCTTTTATCCTTCTTTTTTATTTGTTCTTGAGTTTTTCAGCTCGGACCTTTCATCCACTTCCAGGTAAACCTGTGTTAAAACTGGGTTCACTCCAGGAAGCGTTGTACACGCTCATATAGACACTGTTTTTCTGATGGTCTTCGGTTGGATCCTGGTTGTAGCGCTGAGAAAGGTCAGCAGCTACGTCTTGTGGTGCAAACTTAGGAGGCCGAGGAACGTTAAGGGGGAAAAGATTTAATCTAGACCACTGACCTTTTGAGGGACGTCAGACTGAAAGCGCACGCTTGATGTGGCGTAAGATAACTCGACATTAGCTGGACCGCAGCGTTAGACATTTTCAGAGCACTGCAGACGTTCCATATTGCTCAGAAATTGTGGTGTCAAAAGTCGAAGGCACTGGAGCTACATCCTCCAGTATTGTGCGAATCGGAGAGAAGCTATTGGTGTTTTTGACTTCAGAAGCTTGCGATTGACAAGTCGGTGCAGTCGATACTCTTATCAGGACTTCCACAGAGGTGCTGGGAGCAAAATACCTCACACGCACACATGCTGGCAGATACTTCTTCACCTCGTTCTCCCTCATCCATTTTCTGTCTCATTTTCTTCCTCTGAGAGACTCTGGCAAACAAAGGACTTACATTTTAAAGGAGTAGTTTACGCAAAAATGTTAATTTTGTCATTTATTTACCCTCATGTTGTTTGAAACTCCTGTGGAGGACTAAAGGAACATTGTTTTGAAGGATATCTTAACCACTCTTTTCCATAAAACTAAATCAATGAGTACTGGGTCTGTCAAGCTTATAAATGCTTCATAAAAGTAGCCCATGTTATTTGGATGCTATATTACAACTCTTACTTTGTAGCTTTGTGTTGGAAGCAGACTAACTGCTGGAGATGGAAGAATAACTCCTCTCGCCGTCCCTCTCTCTTCCGCTCTCACCTTCCTGTACGGTAGATTTATTAGTTGAGCCGAGGCCCAAGGCTGTCACCACACAGCGCACTTTCAAATCAATAATTGAAAATATTAATTATCACAGCTGGGATGCTCCAGTCAAAAGGTGTTTATTTCCCTATTAGGAATAACAGAGGAGAAGGGGCTTTGATGGCCTGCTAATGCTAAATAATGATCAGGGAATAGGCTGTTATCTCACTGTTAAACTCCAGCCAAACTGCCGGCACACTCTCCCACACACTCTCACACACACACACTCACACACACACACACACACACACACACACACACACACACACACACACACACACACACACACACACACACACACGATCCCCGACTCTTAATCAGACAAGCTTGTTCACAGCAGGGTTGCTATAGTTTTAAAATTATCCCTAGTTTTTATTTATTCATATGTTTGTTTTTTTTTTTTTAAATAGTTGTTTAAAATTAATTAGTCAAACAAACATTTGCATTGTCTATTATTGAGTTTTTTTAGCGAGCATTTACAGCTTTGTTTTATTTTTTGCAAAGTTCAATTTTTTATTCAACAAAAATGTATTTTTACAACAATTTTTTGTTAACTATTTGTAAATTTTGGTCAAGTTTTCTATGTTTTTGAAAGAATGCTTGTGTGCTCGCCAAGGCTGCATTTATTAGATTTTTTTATTTGAAAAAAAAAAAAAAAAAAAAAAGAATATTGTGAAATATTACAAATTAAAATATTTACATTTATTTTAAAATATAATTTATTCCTGTGATTCAAAGCTGAATTTTCAGCATCATTACTCAGTCTTCAATGTCACATGATTTGCTGCTCAGGAAACTTTTCTAACTATTATTAATTTTGAAAACTTCTTAAACATTTATTTGAAATATAAATTTTATATTCAATTTAATGTGGCCATGCTAAATAAAATAATAAAAAATATCTTACTGACTCAAAACTTTTGAATGTTAATATATTTCAGTTGGATGCTTTATAACATGAAACATTAAAACTTTAAAATATACTATTTATGTGCTTCATAAACGCTCCGATTTATAAAATTATTTTAAAGCACTGCATTGAACTGTTACAAGGATGTGGTGCGAAACGCCTTTTGAACATACAACCCAGCAGGTGAGCAAAGCTCAAAGTCTGTTTTTAACAGGATTCTGCAAGCCGTGACTCACTGACCTGGAAAAAAAATAGTGTACAATAAACATCCTAGTTTGGCTGCTATGGAAAACAGTGACTCTCATTCACAGTTTGTAAAACCAAAGCAAACCATAAATTTCATCCATGTTGACTGTTTGTCCCGCATGCAATTTATGACAGAACGGCGTAAAACAAATACGGGAATTATTTCACATTCATCATAGACGGAGGCAACGAGGCACAGTCCCGATTTGCTCGGAGCAGCTTGTACTGAATTTCTATCTACCCCAGCACAGCGGTGCCTAATCAAACATCACTACAGGAGAACAGCCTGTCTCTCAGGAGAATGGCTGTTTCATATCCCCCACTGTATTTTGTTTACCCTGTTTCATAGCTCCCCCTTTTGAAAGACAGCAGCACAGCAAACAACATGATTATCGAGTATTGTGTGCTTAAAGAAACAGATGACAAGGACAAAGAGACAGTTGCTCCCGTAGCTACGTCGGAAATCCCGAAGAATACGCCGGTCGGGATTGCTGGGGACCAGAGGATCGTGTGCATCATCCCAAACGAGATGCAACTGACACACTCCTGTTGGGACGTGGGGATTTGAATTGTTCCGCTGAGTTTAAACAACAGATTGGGAAACACAGGGACGCCAGTGCTTTTGCTGCGGGCGGGAAACGTATAAGTGTGCGTCTCCGCCAGCACGAGTCTATCAGCATATGTGGGGGAGCAATAGGGTGGAGTCACGGCTCTGGAAATGCCACTCAACTGAGAAGCAATCTTATCTGGTAGTTGCAGGCAGTTCTCCTTTGCCTTCCATCCTCTACAGCCCCCTCCATCCCTCTGTTTTTGTCCTGGACCTCGGTGCATTCGCCATTCCGAGTGTGGAAACCTCCTTGAACCATCACAATTAGAACACATGTTGTTGTTTTCTGCAAGGAACGCAGCATAAGGCAAACTCATTTGTTTTATCTTATGAGTAAAGAACGCTTGGGCAATAAAGGCACAAAAGCAGCGGAGAAGCGTAGTGAACTCTCTCAAGACTCAAGCTAAATGAACGCTTTCCCTGACGACAGCACAAGTTTGTCAGCTGCCAGTCGTTTTGTTTCTGGTGCATGTTAAAGAGTGTGAAATGACAGAGGTCATTTATGGTTAGGATGGCCTTTGTCAATTATGTCCTCACCACTTCTTAAATTGTTTGCAGCAGTGATGCAGCCAAATCTAAAATGTCATTTAAAAATGCTTTTGATTTAATAAGTAATCTTATATATTTACTTATTTAAACTCAGACAGAAATAATTGTTGTCTCAAGTAGTTATAAGTTAATATCAGTTTTTAAAAAAAATATTATTTATATACCTGTATAGTTGTCACGGTGCACACACGAGGGAGGAACAAGGACACGCAGACGAGGACGTAAACTCAAATAATAGTCTTTAATGACATCAAGGCAGGACTCAGAGACAGGATACACCGGGAAGTAACAAGTAGACCAGACGACATCAAACTGAACAGGCATGAACTAATATACACAGGTTAATTACAGATAACGAGACAAACACAGCTGGAACATACTTAACTCATAATGACATGAAACAAGGACAGGAAACAAACCAAATATGGACACAAGAGGCAGGAACACATGACACACACAACAGAACCCTGACAATAGTAGGCTATTATTTATTTTTATATTTTCAGTTTTCATGTTAATGTTTAAATTTTATGCTCTTTTGTTATTTATATTAGTTTTTTTTAAAATATTTCCATTTAGCTTTAACTTATTTTTAATTCAGGTTTAGTTTTAGTTGTTTTAGCACATATTCACACACACAATGGAAGTCTATATGGAAGTCAGTGGGGATCAAAATATGTGAGTGTGAGTGAGTGTAAATATGTGTACCTGAAGTGTACGCCATCCCATTAGAGGTGAGAAAAATGCAATAAACAGTTCCGTCGATACTAAATGTACAAGGGAGAAACACATTGCTCTTAGGAAAACAAATGGACCATTACACCAGCATTTTATGACCAGGACAGTGACTAGTTAGAGAGGTGAATCTATGAACCTTACACGAACGTCCAATGTGTTAGGAATACATCTCACTGATGGCGTTTACAGGTATGAGGTAGTTCTGAATGCATTCCCTTGCAAAACAGAATCTCCTTTATTACCAGGCGTTGCATGCATTGCGATGTGTTTATAAAAGCATCTGTTTTGTCTAATGTGGGCCACTGTTTGGGTTTGTCAGGTGATTTGTTTGGAATGGTTGTGTCTCACAATTATGCCTATTGGATTGTTTTTGTCTTTATGCTTGAGAACGTCTGAGTTGTCATAATGTATTTCAAATAGACAAATGTATTTCTTTTTTAACTTTTCCTTGAGGTGTATGACAAAGCTACTGAACTCTGACCTTCAAAAGAATTATATATTTTGCCTTTTCCCCTTTGCACAAAGTCTTAAACCCAGCTAGTTATTATTTACGATGGATAAATTTATGGAATCATTTCTCAGAGGAAGGTTATTCGGTTCCTCAAGGTGAAAATGGATACGTTTAACACTTAATGAATCTGGCCTGGCCCTCTTCCTCATATATCAGCATGTTATTAAGGCATTTTAAAATCCCATTATGGTGTTTCTCCTTGAACAAGTCATGCTTTTATTGGACTGGCCTGTCTTTAAAACTGACCTTTTTCAGTTTGCCCCCCCCCACAGACACACAATTGGACAGTAAAAGAAAATGTGTTGAGGAGAAAGAAAAAATGTTGATCCTGTCGTCTCTGAAATGTTTCCCTGGCTCTTGAGTTGGCGTCGACATGAAAAAAAGTTGCTGCAGCATTCAAAAAGGCTTAATTTCAGGTTACAGATGGCTGGGGAGCCTGCAAAGGGCACTTTGCAAATTTGGGTAATCTTGTCGCAAATCTCCGTACAGCTCTTGGCTCTTTTTCATGCAAACTGGGCCTGCTGTGTTGCTATTAGCAGTTTGTTTTGGATCGATAGAAAGCTCCCATTGGATTACGATGCTGGGGAATGGATGTTATAATGTAAATTAGGCCTTTAGGACAGGATCTGAACTGTTTTTCAACAATTAAAGAAAGTGTAACCATAACTTTAAAACTCTATATTAATCAGCATTTATGCTAATGAATCAAATGTGCATTATCACAAAATAAACCCTGAAAGAAAGCACATCAAATATTAAGAAGTCACTTTATAAAGTTGCTTTACTGCTCCAATAGTCCACAGTTATAGTATTCCTTTCTACATTACATCCCCAGGTAGGAATAAATGGGAGAATAGAAAAACCCTTTCAACATCCTTTGATCCTTCAACAAAATCCGTTTGAATCCTTGAACGATGGGCAAAGGAAGGAAAAACAAACAAACAATATATATTTTCTTTCTGTTTTGCTCAAGTTTGTAGAATAAGAACCAGTCAAACTTCAACCTTTACAGGGATAATGGGAAAAAAATTGTCGAGCGAAATACGGAGCACAAAAACTGCGATGACAGAGGCATCTAATCCAACAAATGCCATTCTTATCAGGCTTTAGTAGATTACCGTGAGCCTTCTACCCACAGAATCCCTCCTTGCCAGACACTCTCCACAGCCTAAGGGGCAGGGATCAATAGTGCTTCATTGATCTCTCTCTCTCTCTCTCTCTCTCTCTCTTGCGACTGCCTCCACTTTAATTGTTGTTGCATTTCACTTCCTCTTTGCCACCATCACTAGAGACTGTAACCAAGCGAGTAATGCGAAAAAAACACAAAAAAAGCTTGCTGATGAGACCAGATATTTTTCAGAGATGGAGATGGACTTTAAGCTAAATAAGCTAATTTTAAGATAACACTATTGTTGTATTCAATTACTGATTTGGAATGTGTCATTGAAGTGTAATTGTGGTGAAAAGTTTTAGAGATTTCAGTCTTTACCAACCTATAAGTAGATGCAGACTGTACCTACAGTAGCTGCCTGGAACATTAGCAATATGGTTTCTGAGTGAACTGACTTACCTGAATATAATAAATCAGAGGTGCCTTTAGGGTTTTGTCTAGAGGTATGGTCAGAAACTTGGCCTTTTCCCCATATGCCCTGGTGCTGATTGAATGCTTAAATAAAAAGGTAGTCAATGCAAACACAGGATATTTGCAAATACTTCTATTTCAGATGGAAAAAACAAGAGCTGTGCCTGAAATAGCTGTGGAGCACTTCAAAAATAGAAACAGGGTGCGAGTACGTGAAGGCATGATGGTACAAATCACCACTCTTGTATTTTGTATGTGCCCTGCAAACCGACTTGTGGATCTTTGCATTAGATCCAAACTTAGACAGGATTTTTTGTGACGGACATAGGTTCAATAGTTTGAGGCTGTTGGCTTATTGTGGTGACAGCGGTTGCCTGTGCCTGAACTAACCCTTTGTCTTGTCTGTACTGTTTTTCTTCTTCCAGATGACTCGCCCCATCCAGGTGAAGCCAGCTGACAGCGAGAGCCGTGGAGGTAGTTGCCTTGTTCTTTTTTTTTTTGATGTATATTTTGTATGAACACACATGAACTTGCTCGCCTTTCTCCCTGCTGAACAGATCAGCAAAACTGGCCACCTATGTTTGTTGTGTTTTGGATGCTGGTACCCAATATGAGATCCTGGTATACTGATGAACCCACTAGGCATTTAAATTCTTTCCGTCAATTAGTTCTTGAAGGATCATGTTGGTCAAAAACTGATCCACCTGCTAAACCACTATAACCCTGCATGGAAATTTTCAGCAGGGCCTACCTACCTATCTTCACAATTCTCTTTCTCTGACTCTCCATCTATCTGATGGATGCCCTGATTATTCATTTTAATTAAGGAGGCCGTGGTGCTAGTGAACGGAAGGGAAGTGGTTTCTGCTGCCTGTCTAACCTTGCTCCCCCTGCCAAACCCATTAACGGCACACTGTAAATTAAAAAGTAATTAGCTTAGATATTGAAACGGGAGCCCTGAGCCCCAGACCCCCAACTTGATGTCTGGTCAAATCAAGGGGCATATTGTAAACAAAAGGTGTAAATGCCATAGGGATAGATGTTGGGGGAAGGTAGAGCGAGGTTGGCCGAGGATGCACAACTTGCCTAACAATCAATTATATTGCAGGACGCTTGCCAAGACCCTTAATTCTGGGTCTCTAGCATGTGATCCGCTGTTTAATGTAAATAGATCTGTCTATTGGAAGCACCAACACAAACATCCTGTGGTGGAGGATTTAATGATCTTGAAAAGGTGTAAAAGAGAGCAAAATGGGTATTTTTCTATCTCAGTTTTTTTTATTTGATGGTCCTAACCAGGCATTGGCAACTGTTCTCCAGTGAAACTAGCGTCCTGCATATTTTAGTTTCATCCCTAATCAAACACACCTAAACAAAGTCTTCAGTATCTGAAAATTCAGTGTGTTTGATTAGATTTGGAACTAAAATCTGCAGTGGCCCTCCAAGAGTAGAGTTGCTCCTCCCTGATCTAAACGGACAACTTATTTTGTCATTCCAAAGGTACTATAAAAATCAATGAACCTTTACACTCTTTTTTTTAAAAATGCTCCCAATTTGACCACCTTGCAGACACATAAGAATCTTTAAGGGAATGAGAGAAACCATCAGGCATGGGTCAACAAAATCTCTAAAAGCCTTCCCTGTCAATTTTTGGAAAATGGTGAATGTCAAAGTCCCACATCCAGTGGTCCATCCCAGCAGTAGACAAGCAGGCCTTTGTAGAGGAGATTGATGCCTCATAAAACCCCATTGATTTTGCCATTGTAGAGGTGTGTGCTCGCATTGACTCTGACACTTTGCTGTCTTTGGACTTCCCTGTGAGTGGCCAGCCTTAGCGGTCCCTAGGCACCCATTGGGTTTCCTTGGGTCCCTTATTGCCTTCCTCTCGGTGACCATGTTGGAGATGGAGAGCGTGCTTAGGTCAGGCCCAATAGTTGCACATCATCCTAAATGAACAGCTCAGAGTAGCACCCCAGGAGCAATCCACCACAGTTGTGACTTTAATGGTTGCCGGGGATTTCTTTGCCAACCCTAGGCCAATCCTAGAGTGTCCTGCTTTGACAGACTTGCTACTGCTTTAGGCAGTGCAGCGCTTGCAAGCTATATACGCTAATGCTGCTTTTTCTTCATAGGCACGTCCTCTAGTCCCTAGGGTAGTTGAGGATCCATGCGTTAGGACTTAATTACGTTTCTTTCTCTAATTCCGAGGTGGCACCCAGATCCTGATCCAGAACCAGACTGGTTATTCTCTCGAGTTCAAGTGGGTTGACTGTTGGGACCCTCAGTGGCTCCAGTTCTAATTATGCTCGTAATCTCATTAAGTGGTTGAAATGTCACCACACCTGTTCAAAGAAAAACAAAGGAAGAGACCTTCTAAACCTCAAGGAACCTCCTCCACAAGGGCTTTCAGTCAGTGGTTATTAAGTCTATAGAGCTAATGTGATTAAATTGTTCTTTTAGATGTTTTTTTTTATAATTTCAATCTGCATGCAGTCATGGATTAGAAGGAATCTCCTTGATGGGTCACCTGATTGACATGCTGCCTAGTTAAATTAATAATGTGGGTTATCATATCAAATGAACAGTGTGCTGCCTGATAAAAGGTGCATTTCTGAATTTATGAGGACGTCCGTAAGTGCTTGTAACCATTGCTAACCACATGCTTTTGGCTGTGTGCTAATATTATTTGGCTCGCTGTTTGGGTGGTTCTTGTACCAAGGCTGTTTTGTAGCGAGGACTTCTGCCCAAACAAGTGTGTCCACGCTGAGCAGAAAAGGAAGGGAATTTGAAAATAGAAATTAAAGTATGTTTGATTGACAACTCCCTCTGTACCATCTGAGCCTTTTTTATATTAGTCCTCATCTCCAGATAACAGCATGTTTGCCTTATTGAACACTTTTCTATCCTTGCTCTGTTATGCAGCACGTGTCATTAAAAAGAGCTTTAGGGACAGATTGTACACTCACATACACACACTCTCTCCCTCTCCCCTGGTATCTCCGATATGAAACAGATTGATTTTGCTTCACAGGCAGGCCTGATGACTGGCAAAGGCTGGAAATAAACATGGCTGCTATTGCTTTTTGAAGGGCTGTTCAATGCCTCTCAGAGGCATTTGAGCTCTAACACAGGATAAATCAGCTTTAGTCACTTTGATCTTCTGCCCCCCCCCCCCCCCCCCAAAGTCCCACCCCCTTGAGCAGATACCCCCAACACCAACCATCTAGTCTTTTTTAGTGGAATCATCTCAATGACAAGTTTCATGTCTTAATTATCTCTCCTAGCCTAGAAATAACATAGAATTACTCCACATAGGCCAGTCAGTACAGTATATGGATTTTCCAAAACTCAGTCCTTGGAAGCAATTGTTTGAAATGCGTTGGTGATCCTCCTGTTCCCCTTTTGGTGTTGATATTCACGTGTAAAATTAGATAATGTAGCTTATTTGAATTAATAACTAAAAGAACATTTACTTGCTGAATTTTCTGTGCATGTTTCATGGACATGTTTAGAATCTTCCAAAAAATGGCACCCATTCTTACATTTGGAATTAAGTTCAAATTTGAGTCAAATGAAAATTCTGCCACAATCTTGTGCTTCAACACATATTGAAACCCATGCACATGCTCAACCTCTCAACTAAAATGGAACAGGTCAATTTTCCCCTCAGCGCCTTGACTAACTGCTAGGTTCCACTTGTGGATAAGATTTAGCCGCACTTCACAATGCCTGCATTATCTCCAGTCTAAAGGATAGTGGGCACGATTGCATGAATTTGCTTGGATGTGACAGTCAGGGGTAGATGTGGAGTGTGTCAGTGAGTGGGGTGAGCGCTGCGGAATAATGAGTTCATCGGAAGGAACCCTATTTCAACATGCACATGCATTCTAGCTTGCATGCTAAAAGAAGCTATTGGTGGAATAAGCTTGTAATAAGCAGAAAAGAACGAGTACGGCAGACGTAATTGTAGCTTTCCCTCAGAAAGGGGGAAAAAAGGGGTCCAGATTACTCCTTTCAATTACACTTGGCTGGTCCAAATGTCTGAAAAATATATGCTAATCCTCTTCACACGTAAGCATAGGCTAAGTTGAATATTTAAAAACCCATCCACCTAGCTTTGAGTATTCTGTGAGTCATCCATACACCTGGACTAAGAATAAAGCTTTGCTTGAAATATAATTTCTAACAGAGTATCAACATTTGCAGTAGCATTACCAGCTACGTTTGGCGTAGCAGAAATAAAGCTCAAGACATATCATGGCATCTGCTCTGTGAATATATCATTTCAAACCGAATGTTAAGTTTGCGTTAGCTTTAGCAGCTACATTTGGGGGAGCAGAAATAAGGTACAACCCCAAATCAGAAAAAGTTGGGACAGTATGGAAAACGCAAATAAAAAAAGAAAGTAGTGATTTCTAAATTTACTTTGACTTGTATTTCATTGCAGACAATATGAACAAAATATTTCATGTTTTGTCTGGTCAACTTCATGTCATTTGTAAATATACATCCTTTCCTGTCATTCAGACCTGCAACACATTCCAAAAAAAGTTGGGACAGTAAAGCATTTACCACTTTGTAATGTTGCCATTCCTTTTCACAACACTTAAAAGATGTTTAGGGACTGAAGACACCAAGTGATGAAGTGTTTCAGGTGTAATTTTGTCCCATTCTTCCTGCAAACAAGTCTTAAGGTGGGCAACAGTACGGGGTCTTCACACATTCTCTATTGGAGACAGGTCGGGACTGCAGGCAGGCCAGTCAAGTACCCGTACCCTCTTCCTCCGCAGCCAGGACTTTGTAATGTGTGCAGAATGTGGTTTTGCATTGTCTTGTTGAAATATGCATGGACGTCCCTGGAAAAGATGTCTTCTTGAAGGCAGCATATTGTGCTCCAAAATCTCTATGTACTTTTCAGCATTAATGGTGCCATCACAGAAGTGCAAGTTACCTTTGCCAAGGGCACTGACACAACCCCATACCATGACAGACCCTGGCTTTTGGACTTGTTGCTGGTAACAGTCTGGATGATCCTTTTCTTCTTTGGTCCGGAGCACACGGCGTCCATTCCTCCCAAAAAATACCTGAAATACTGATTCATCTGACCACAGTACACGTTTCCACTGTGTGATGGTCCATCCCAGATGCCTCCGAGCCCAGAGAAGTCGACGGCGCTTCTGGACACTGTTAACATAGGGCTTCCTTTTGGCACAGTACAGTTTTAACTGGCATTTGTGGATGTAACTACGTATTGTGGTACTTGACAAAGGTTTGCCAAAGTAGTCCTGAGCCCATGTGGTGATATCGCTTATAGATGAATGACGATTCTTGATGCAGTGCCGCCTGAGGGATCGGAGATCACGGTTGTTCAGCTTAGGCTTGCGCCCTTGTTCTTTACGCACTGAAATTCCTCCAGATTCCTTGAATCTTTTAATTATGTTATGCACTGTTGAAGGTGAAATATCCAAATCTCTTCCTATTTTTCTTTGAGGAACATTGTTTTTAAACATTTCAATAATTTTCTCACGTATTTGTTGGCAAACTGGCGATCCTCGGCCCATCTTTGCTCCTAAAGGACTAGACCTTTCTTGGATGCTGCTTTTGTACCAAATCATAATTACAATCACCTGTTGACATCAACTGTTTCAAATCACATCATTATTTAACCAATTTACCTCATTACTAGCCCTAAATTGCTCCTGTCCCAACTTTTTTTGGATTGTGTTGCAGGTCTGAATGACAGGAAAGGATGTATATTTACAAATGACATGAAGTTGACCAGACAAAACATGAAATATTTTGTGTTCATATTGTCTGCAATGAAATACAAGTCAAAGTAAATTTAGAAATCACTACTTTCTTTTTTTATTTGCGTTTTCCATACTGTCCCAACTTTTTCTGATTCGGGGTTGTACTTTGTATCTTAAGGTTTCCAAACCCTGTCGAAGCAATTTGACTTCAATTAACATTTCCAGCTAGCAGGTTCCCAGACAGAGGACGGCAACTGAAGGAACATCTTTCAACCGCTGATTTTCTCGTCATTCTCAGCCTCAACATGCACGTAATCGCATGCGCAGCGGTCGGGAATTCATTTCATCCCGTCTGTGCAAGCGGACCACCAAAGGTTACTGTTGAACACAAGAAGTAAAGGTCAGAAATCATGTTTAGTTTTCCTCCAGCCGCGAGGTAATTCCAGCCAGCAGATTGTGTCCCCACCGAGGCAAGGCAGAGAAGCCTGGCGCAGAAGGGCGAGCAGGCACAAGGTTATCCAGTCAGTACTGCTGCCACAGCCCCTTTGCTGTCACCCCTAATAAGAACTGCTCCCTTATCACTGCTACAATCACCTTGAGAAACAAACTCTTCTTGCTTTTTCCTTAGCGAAAGGCATGGACAAAGGTGACAGGGTTTCAGCCTGCCATTCTCATAATGGTTTATCTGCTTCTATCAAGCGGGAAGACTGAAGATAGGTTGATGAAACTTGTTTTCCTCTATCTCAGACTATAGAGTTTGGAAAATACAAGTCAGATTGAATAGCTTAGATGTTGCTATTTGTGTTTTCTCTTTCTAAGACTCGTATCACACCTACCATTAACCCTACATAGAAACACTGGTATTGCTTCCATGTTGTTTAAAGCAACATTTTACTATGGAAGCCCGTTTACACCACTGAATAACATTTTTTAAAAGGTAATTGCGAGTTTTTCTCTCACAGTTCAGACTTTTTTTTTCTCAGAATTGTGTGATATAAACTCACAGTTGCAAGCTATAAAGTCAGTATTGCGTGATGTAAACTCGCAATTGTGAGAAATAAACTCACAATTGTGAGTTATAAAGTCCAATTCTGAGGGGGGAAAGACTGATATATTCTTAGAATTTACTGATATATTCTTAAAAGTTTAAATCTCACAATTCTGACTTAATAACTCGCAGTTATAAAGTCAGAATTGCAAACTCGCCATTCTGAGAAAAAAAATTAAATTAAATGACTTTTTAAATCTTGCAATTCTTCTTTTCTTGAAAAGTTTTTCTTGCAACAAAATCATGCAATACTGACTTTTTTACTTGCAATAGAAAGTATATATCACAAAATTCTGAAAAAATAAATTGTCAGAATTGCGAGTTTGTTTCACGCAATTCTGATAAAAAAAGTCAGAATTGTGAGATGGCAATGACCTTTTTTGCTTTTTATTCAGTGTCAGAAATGGGCTTCCATAGTTCACACATCCCTGTGAAAAAAAAAGATGATTCTGTGATGATTACTCACCATTATGTGCTCAAACCCATTTTCCCGTGTGGAACGCAAAAGGAAATATTTAGAAAAAAACTTAAGCTGCACTTCTCCATAAATAGTCGTGCCAAGTTTGGCGTAAATGATTGGTTGACGACTGTGTCATTAATGAATGCATTATGCCAAATTTGAAGTCGTGGATTCTGATTGGCAATGTTTTATTTTTCATCAGTTGGAGAAAAAAAAAGAAGATTCTGGAAAGTAATTCCAATGAAATCATTCCTCTGTTTTGTTATTGTTGTGGTGTGGATATCCCTATTTTAATAGAATTAGAACAATTATTAAAACTTCATAGTCGTTGTTATTGTCATAGTCATTGTCCTTGGTATGAACAGCCCTTTACTTTGTATTCAAGTTATTCATTTAATCAAGTCAAAGGAAATGGGAATCAAGCCCATGGCCTTGATGTTGATAGCACCATGCTCTACTGTTTGAGTTTTTTTCCCCCCTTAGTTTTGGTGTTTGACAGTCCCAGACCCCATTGACTTTCATTATGTGGAAAAGTGCAGCATAAAAATGACTAAACATCTCTTTTTGTGATCTTCGAAATAAAGTCTACAGGTTGGGAAAGACATGAGGGTGAGTAAATGCTTATTTTTTATTACATTGATTTAGTGTTATTTCAGACACATTTTACTGCATCTGTTGCATATGATTACTGGAGAACATTGTTCTTACATGTATACTCCGTTTTACTGGGCGGCTGTTGCTAAGTGGGCCAATGTGGTGGCTGATTGCATGGGCTCTGAAGGGCTCTTGAGGTGTTCTGATTGTTCGGACAGGTCAAAAAGAGCGGACCCGAATCACTGCAATCATCAGGCTGCTGCCTCTCTAGCACTAATGACAGTCCTTCATATGCAGCCATCTCATTAAAGCTATCATGTTCTCCAGTGCCACACACACTCATGCACACACACAATACCTCCGTCATATTCAGGACACATGAGGACATATTTCATCTTACATGTGTGAGCATGCCACAAAAACTGTCAGTCTCACCTTCTTATACATGAAGGACAAGATAAATTTGTGGATCCACTTTACACACACATGCATGTTTACTTGGCTTCTATATGTGGACATACTATTTTGTTTTTATATAAAGCTAATAATATACTGACTAATATAAAGCTAATTATATACTGACAGAAAACTTTAGCTTTTTTATTTAAAAAAAATAAAATAAAAAATAATAATAGGGCTATGCATTTTCAAATTGTGTTAATTTAGTGCTCTTAATTTAGAAAAAAAATAATGTGACAAAAATTTTGCTCTGTTGAAATAAACAATATATTAAGATCTAAAACCACTTTTTGTAACATCTAGTCAATGTTTTATCTGCCTTTTGTTTACATGATATTTGTTTATTAATTATTTATATTATTTATTTAATTAATAAATTATTAAGTAGTTAATTAAATTAACAAGTAGGCCTAATAAATTTCAAACATTAAAATCAATAAATTGTATATGATTTAATTTTATCATTATTTATCAGTATTATATATAATATAAATATATATTTAATCTATTTCTTAAATATACACATATGTGTTTGTATTTATATATATATATATATATATATATATATACACACACACACACACACACACACACACACACACACACACACAGCACACACATATACAGTATATTATGTAAACACAAACTTTTATTTTGGAAGTGTTTAGTCACGATTAATCGATTGGACAGATCTAATCATATAATTAATACATTTATTTTAAAATAGTACGTTGTAATAACAATACATTTTATTAACTGTAATTTCATAATTGATTAATAAATTATTATTAATTATAATTATAATTTTAGCATTCAGTTAATTTATTAATTTGAATATAATTTTAAATTATTTACAGCTCTATTATTTATCAGTGTTTTTCCAAGCTAGGATGTCCCCAGAGGGAGGTAATGTCACTTTTAGGTAACATCTAATATTTTCTATGCCCTAACCATATATATATGTGATGTATTGTGAAGTATGGTGACCCATACTCGAAATTGGTCCTCTGCATTTAACCCATCCAAGTGCACACACACAGCAGTGAGTAGTGAACACACACACTGTGAACACGCACCCGGAGCAGTGGGCAGCCATTGCTCCAGCGCCCGGGGAGCAATTGGGCTCAAGGGCACCTCAGTCATGGTATTGAAGGTGGAGAGAGTGCTGTTCATTCACAATCCCCACCTTCAATCCCTGCCGGACCTGAGATTCGAACCCGCAACCTTTGGATTACAAGTCTGACTCTCTAACCATTAGGCCACGACTTCCCTAACCATATACATAACCACTAACCATATACATAACCCTCACAGAAACCTCTTTCATTAAGGTATATTTATAATTTTATTAAACCATTTTTCTCATGGGTACAATTGGCTTTGCCCCATGTAAATTTTATGATCCTTGTGGTTGCATTTGATCCCCACAATGTAGGTAAAACCTGACCTAGACACACTCACAAAATTGAGAAACGTTCTTTGTATAACAATATAACAGACACAAGTTCGCACAGGTCAGGGTAGTGCGTTGGAGTGTCTGAAAAGCCCAGATGGGGCGGGCCAGAGCCGGGCGCTGTGCGGGGAGAGCAGCTCCTTTAGCAGATGGGAGGAGATTACGACAGACTACATCCAGAACTGCTTTGAGACCCAGCTCATCCTAACACACTGCCTGCGAGTCTTACATCACACGCGCAGACACACTTTTTGGCAGGCCTGAAAATACCTCGAGGTTTTTCCGTGGCAAGTGAGCAAACTCAGCCTGATGAATATTACATGTAAAATCCAAGGATGGATTACAGCACAAGCATCCTTAGACATAATACGAGTCAGAATTCAGATTTAGTCGGCGTGTTGCTTTTATAAACCCTAGTTTTTTATGTATTCTTCCTTTGTACCTTTGTACATGATTTTCAGTCTTTTTTTCACACCTTGAGATGATGTCACACTGTATACAAACTAGGCAATATATTGAATTATTATACACAATATTTTCACAATTATTATGCTGGCCATTAGGTTTCCTAAAAACATTTTATTAGATTAATTTTGTGATCTCTCAATTTCATGACTTATATGAAAGATTATTATTATAAATATGAAAGAAAAGTATTATAAATGGCATCAGAGTTATTTCAATTCATTTCAGTCGAACAATTTAAAATGTCGATTCAGTGAATCGATTCATAAATGTGAACTGTGATTGAAAGATTAAGTTGCGTTATTACTCCACATTTCTATATGTCCATCCATCCATCCATCCATCCATCTTTAAGTTATAATTGCCTTTTATTGGATTTTATTATTTTTATTTTTTTCATAGGTTGTGTATATACACATAACTGTGTTGATTTATATATATTATTGATTATTATTGTTGTTTTTATTAATATGATTATTCATATATTATTACTTTATTTATTTATTACAAGATTTTTACTCTATTTATTACAGTACATTTTTTATCTAATTTGCTACAGTTGGATATCTGGCTAAAATTATAGTTATTTTGAATAAATATTGCAATGCATATCAATACCATGAAAAACAACATTAAACACAGATAGATGTTTTTCAGCCCTGCACACTATGATCCTGAATGCACAAGTTCATCATGGTATAAACACTAACTATGAACTAACCACAAGCGCCGCATGCTAGAAACATCAAGTATGTATAATATTTACATTCTCAAGGTTTTTTTGTAAAAGCCCAGTCGTTTTGAACTAGCAAACATCCTTGTTTCAGAGATTTCAAGCATCTGAGGAGCCGTCCATTCTATCAGTAAGAAAGATTTTCAATACAGGCATTTTTATCCGTATTTCTTTTATTCTATAATTTAACACTCTAACATTTTTTTTCTTTAGCCAGAAAAATGCCTCTGAAACTCTCTCAATGAAGTTAGGCTGATAGAAAAGAAATATGCGACAGTTCAGACAAAGTCAAATTACAGCATATGCTGTCTGCTTCTTAAGAGAGATACTTAAAAATTGAGTGAAAATGAGACTAATGGATATCTGGAGAACACTGCTGGATGAAAAGATGAGCATTTTTTCCTTCTCATGTGCATCCGTATGGTGTATATAAATATGTCATTCGTTAGTAACAATTCATCCCCCATCATTTCTGGAATTGGCACCGGTCCCACTGCTATAATGTGATTCATCAGCATCTTCAAACTGAGCGCTAGGGAATAGACGCTCGCCGCTCTTCTGTGCTGTTTTATGCCGCAATTGACCGTTCGCAGGGAGCTTGATTGACAAGCGATCTGACCAATCAGAACGCAGATATTATGTACCGCCATTGCTATCCACCATCTTGTCCGACAGCTCCATAGAAATCCATGTTAAAATGGGGTAAAAAACATTGACTGAATTGAAACTTTTTCAATATAACTAAATATAAATATGTGCGGAGGATTAATCTGTGCTGTTGTTGGCTGCCACAGTAACAGCAATAAGGAATTCCTTAGCTTGTTTTGCGTACCAGAAAATCTGTCATGTCCGGCGCTGTGGCCTATGGATAGAGAGTTGGACAACCCGAAGGTGGCTTGCAGGGATTGTAGGTGGGGGGAGTGAATAACACTTCTCCTCCTTCAATACCACGACTTAACCCTTGAAAGGCACCGAACCCCCAACTACTGAGTGTGTGTGTTCAACTGTGTGTGTGCATAAAAAAATAATATGTTTAAACGTATGCTCTTATTAATTTAAAATACATTGAAATAATAAAATAATATGTTAAAACTGTGGACAATTCTTAATCTGTGGACAAAATCGTGAACTTCGCCCCGATTGGGAGCATGTGTGCGCTCATCTGTTTGCTAACCTCGCGCCGCTTCATGTCATCTTCCCACTCATTAAACTACGACAGATCCTTTACTGCAAGAAGACAGTCATTGCGACACTGTAAAGTGATGAAACTATGGTGCCATGTGCTTTTTAAAACCATTTTCATAGGTTTCACATTATATTGTTGGCTCGGAAAATATGTAAATGTGACTAGAAACACAAGAGACCGGAAATGTAATGCACAATTCCAGTCGTGTTTTATTGTGTTTTATTAACGTCTACACCTACCCCAACCCTAAACATTAATGCAAAAACAGTAATTATTGTTGTACAGTGCGACAAATATTACGCTATATTGATGTGCGCATGCCCAGTAGCCACAGCTGTATCCCTTCTAGCCTTAACCACAAATCAGACAGGAGAGTATAGATTAACTTCGGTGGACTTACACTTGAAAAATGGTGTGTTCCGCGGTTGAAATAAAACATTTTCTGATGTTTATTCGTGTTCATTTCATGCTTTAAGTAAATATGAAAAGACGATCGGTTCACGTGTGCCGCTTGAACTGAGGCGATGTATTTTTTTACTGCGTGAGAACATGTGTAGTGTGAGAGCGGCATTGTTTGTCGGTCAATTGACCCTTCGCATAAACACCCTCCTTAGTTACTGTTGCTATGTCTGACAAACAATGCCGCTCTCACACTACACATGTTCTCACGCAGTAAAAAAATACATTGCGGAGCAAAGAGGAAACGGACAACACGCCGACAGACAAGACAGAACAGGTTACATCTAGTATGAAACAAGGTCTAAGGTTCAAATTTAGTCTTTTTTTAAGAAATTCAAACAACAAATACCGTTTTGTGGCTCTTTAATGTGTCGTGACAGATGGCTGTATTGCCTCAGTTCAAGCGGCAGCACGTGAACCGATCGTCTTTTCATATTTACTTAAAGCATGAAATAAACATGAATGAACATCAGAACGTATTTTATTTAAACCGCGGAAAGACGTCAATACACACAATTTTTTAAGTCCACTGAAGTTAATCTATTCTCCTGTCTAATTTGTTTGTCAGACAAGATGGCGGATTCGGTGTTATGATTGGTCAGATCGCCTGTCAATCAAGCTCTTTGCGAACAGTCAGTTACGAAATTCTGGGTGCAAGTCGGCGCAATTCTTCTTCCTACTAAAGGGCGAAAATGTCTTGATGGGGCTTGCCCTCTCAAACCGCTTTCCCCCCTCCTTTTTGCTCCATTTGTCAGCGAGACCAGACGCGTATCATTTACAGGTACATTATTTATGATGCTCACCACACCTCCAAAAATACCCCAGCAGCAGACAGACACCAGACCTTGGCAGATACACATGGGTACTGCGGGGACTCCAGGAGCAATGCACCATTAAAGAGAGCCCATGCTGCTTCAGAGGGCATAGCAAAAAGCCTTTAAACGATGGCTGCTCGCTAGAACCGAGAGCTGTGTGTGTGTGTGTGTGTGTGTGTGTGTGTGTGTGTGTGTGTGTGTGTCATGTTGTCCGGCATGGGCTGCTGATTACTTCGCCAGACAAGGCAAATGAGAGTGCAGGTAATGGAGAAAGAAGTGCTCACTAGTCGGTTGTAAAAGCCTCGCAGTTAGAAGATCTGTAACCTTTGCTGTGAAGCGTGAACAAAACGTCCAGCACATTAGCATCGATAACTGTGCTCTCGTGTTATGTACCTGTGGATTTTCTAATACTGGCGTGCTGTGAAGAGAGTTTGTCACAATTACCGGGCCTCAACAGTGAGGATTTTCATGGGTGACACGGTTGGGTTGGTAATTCAGATTTATTACTTGTTTTAAAAGTATTTTCAGTGGAATCAAATATATATATATATATATTTTTTTTTTTTATCAACATATATATTCTAATTATTTTATTTTTATTATACTTATACTTTATTATATTGTACTTTTTATTATACTTATACTTACTTTTTGTCTGTAGTTCTGTGGTTCTATTTTATTGTAGTATGGCACTGAAAGGCATACGTTTTATTTTTAGCAACAGATTTTTAGTATTTTAATTAATTAATTTACTTCAAAAGAGTCATTTATCCATCCATCCATCCATCCATCTATTATGCCATTGTTTTTAAATCAAACCTCATTATAATAATAATAATAATAATAATAATAATGATAACAAAAATAGCATTTTATAATGTATTTTAATATTTTTATTTTTACATTATTAATAAATTATATATATTAATAGTAATAATAATAATACATTATGTATTTTAGTATGTTTTGCATTATTAATAAATTCTATATATTTATAAATATAGTTCTTCAAATTCATATTTTTCTTTATCAGTTTATTTATAAATTAAATCGATAACAAAATTATTATTTTATAATCACATTTTAATATATTTAATTTGTTTTACTATTTATTTACAAACTCTATGTATTTATTAATAATTACATTAATATTTTCATATATTTGTTTATATTAAAACTCATCCCCAAACACCAATGACTTGTACATACACTATATAGACAAAAGTATTGGCACCCCCTTCTTTAGAACAGAAAAATGCACTTCCAAATCTGTGGCAACAACGATGGGAACATAATTCATGTATTTAAAAATTGTCTTTCCATCTCTGTTGCAACAGTTTTGGAAGTGTCTAAAATGACTGTACCATATGTACAAGTCATTGGTGTTTGGTGATGAGTTTTTGGCTCAAGGTCTGCATTTACAGTCACACCAGAGGTGTTCAACTGGGATTAGGACTTGGTTTTATGCAGACCAGTCAAGTTCTTCCACACTGACTGAATCAATCATTTTCTTCTTGAACCTTGTCTTATACACAGAGACATTGTCATGTTAGAATAGAAAAGAGTCCTGTCCAAACTGTTGCTATAATATTAGAAGCACACAATTTCCTAGAATATCATTATATGCTTTAACATTAAGATTTGTACTCATAGAAATTACTAAAGTAGTCAAACCTGTTCATTAGAAGGGGGCGACCCAATACTTTTGGCAATATAATGTATGTGTATTTACTCAACAATAGCTGAAAATTATACAGTTTTAATATTCCATATCACCTTTTTTTTCTATCCCAACTGATGCTTTCAATTTTAGTGACTTTGGTGACATTTTAATGTTCAATATGTAACAGAAAACCATTTCTGTTTTCACATCTGCTAGGCATAACAAGACGTGTACATAACAGAATGTGAAGTGTTAAGTAATATCACTAACCTAAATTGTTATTGCTAATCGGTCTGTAAAACAAGCTAAAGTTCAGAAACCTATCATCTATTTATATTATTCTATTTTTTGACATTTCATAAGACAAAAATAGCATTAAGTTGACTTTGTGATTTGAAACACCATCTAATCCAAACTAATGTTTTCTACTTGATCCGACAACAAAGTCTCTTAAAATCTTGTGCAAATGAAGAAACATCTTGTACCAGAACAAACACTGTAAAAAAAAAAAAGTTGGGCTACCTTAAAATTTTAAGTCAACCAGCTAAAGCAGATTTTTGAGTTTTCTCAAATTATTTTTTAGGAAATTTCCAACTTTTTGTTGTATAAACCTTAAAACAAGAAGTAAAAACTAAAAATCTGCATGATGGCCCAACTTTTACAGACGTTCTTCTTGTTGTAAGAATGGGACAAGAACATAAAGGCACTGGAAGAAGGCTTCAAATGCCTGCCGTTACCTTTGGCTACAGGAACTCTGACCTGACACCTGAACCAATCTGTCTGGAGAACATGAACTTCAAAGAGCACTTTGATGGCAGGGGAGGCTTATTGGATAGATCAGAGTATGAGTGGCTTTTCACTTCAGATTAGCTTCCCTGACGCGAGCTCATGACTAATAACAGAGATGCACTATCGTAAAAAGGAACCAGGGATCTCGGTCTTGGAAAGGACGTAGCGTACGTGATCGGTTGAAGAATCAGCGCTAATCAGCGTCTGAGATAAGAAGCGCCGTTCTATTATATCTTCTCAAGTAATGTAAAGTTTAGGAGATGCAGCGATCGCATGTATGCATTACAAATGGGACAGGAATTGAATGAATCGGATTCGATTTAACATCTCCAGTGTGTTAATGATTCTTTTAGTAATTTTATGGAAGTTTAATGTTTTGATTTGTCAGAAGAATCACTTGTGGTTCAGTGAGTGAATCAGATTCAGTATCCACTGTCTGATTCAGTGAGTTGTAGACTGATTCGGTCTCTGTCTAAATAGCATACTAGAATACTATTCTTACTGTTTCTGCTGTATATATACACAAAACAAAATATGGTGTGTGATGCAGAATGACTGAAATAGTGTTTTCTTGTAAAACATGCAACAAAAATCTTTTTTACAGTGTAGTTATGGCAAAAACAGTAAAATTAATATGCTATACAAACACCACATTTGAGACCGATTTGTGAATCTTTTTATAGGATTCATTACATATCTTTTATATCATTAAGAATAAAAAATGAAAAATGGTAATTGCTATTCACAATTCAAACTTTTATCCTCACAACATGTATCAATGCATTTTTATCATTTTATCAATAACTAAAAAAACTTTAAATATTTACGCAATTTAGATTTTTAGACCCAATTTAGATTTTTAGACCCCTTAACCTACCCATTTTATAGCGAATATAAAAGGATATAAAACGCAATTGAACGAAATATGCAGGAAAATAACCATTTTAGTAACAATACAGCATTGAAATATTTTATAGTCGCTAATCCCACTCCTACCTCTAAACATAACTATTTCTGTAAAGTATAAGAAAAACATGACAGACAGATAAATGCAATTACAATGTTCCTCACAGTCAGGGCCGCTGCTGGCCAAATGGGTGTCCGAAGCAGGATTGTATTGTTGTGCCCCTCCCTCAAATATTATGGAAGTAAAAAAAAAAAAAAAAAACTACTATAGGGGTCAAAATATAACTTTAATAAACTATAAAAGTAAATAATTAAATAAATTATAATTAAATTGCATTATTTAAAAATTACAATTGTAGCTCTAGACAGTTACCTATGGCTATGATTTTATTAATACAGTTGTCTGATTGATTTTATAGTTTCAAGCATTCAGTAATCACACAAAAGAAAATTAAGCAATTTTACTACGATAAAACCATGGTTAATTTTTGTAAGGGTTGTGATGTCCACTTGTTTTTTTGTTTTTTTGAAGAAATCATAGAGGCTGTGTTATCTATAGCAAAATGGTGGCCAAAAATTTTAGATTAAGTGGATATTTGAATAAAATGTTTGGTCAATAGAATATTAAACAAAGATATGATCGTCCTGTAAGTGTAACAGCAGCAATGACCAGGCCTTTGGCTCCCTTTACAGGCATTTATAACATGTAATGTTTAAAAAAAAAAAAACAATAGACACCATCACAAAATTAGTAATGGTTTTACTGGTTATAATGGGACTTGTATTGGTTTTAATGGAAACTGTAATGGACCCTGTTGGTCTCTACTGGTAATTGGTCACCTTCTATTGGTGGCTTGTTAAAACCAATAAATCCTAATGGAATATGTCCCAAAACACACTACAGAAAACCATTTTTTTATGGTTTTAATGGTTAAAAGTTTATGGTTTGTAATGTTTGTAATGGTATTTGTGATTCATTTGTGATGGTGTTAGAATTTTCTGTGATGTTCTATTGTTTTTTTTCAGCAGGGTTGCCTCATTGTTTTTATGTAATGCATTTTAAGTCATTTTAAAGGCTGTTGTTGGCTTAGATTTGTTTTTATAACCACAAAAAATATTATCTTAATACTTCTTTGTAAATTATTTTTAGTAACATAACCATGGTTAATTTAATTTTTTTTAATGATTTGTATGACTGCGTACTCTGCGTATAGGGAGCAGCGGTACTGCTCACGGTCGTATGGATTCTGAAGATTTGGATTACAGCGCACAAATAAAATTGTTTCATTTAGTAATTATGTTGTGTTTTTAGTGTATTTTATAGTTCTATTGTCAGTCACAGCATGTCGGAGAAAATGCCTTTTGTGTCCTATTGCAAACAAAGTAAACATTACATGACAAGTAAAGGTTAAACAATTGCGGAAATTTTATTAATTTCAAGGGTTTAAAGTGAAGTCTTGTTTAACATTATGTAACGTTAGGCCTATTCTTGGAAACGAGCTGGCAACAGAAATCACACAACAAAACGAAATGTTATCTTTTCATATTAAGTAAACGAGTAAACAATTTAATAATGCAATTGAAAACAAGGTTATTGATATGACAACTAAAAACAACTAATAATAAAATTAATGCCGCGATTTCAATATTCATAAGGATTAATTTTTAGATGTTATCAATACGTCAGTTTTGTATGTTTAAATGCTGAAAATACATAAGTATTTGTACGTTTAGCTGCTGAAAATATGTCAGTATTGTACGTTTTAGTGCCTGTAAAAACATAAGTAAATGTACGTTTTATAGAACCACATTTTACGCAAAATACATAGGAATTATCATGAGATCACATTGTTATATCTCACAATTTGGACTTTTTCCTTGCAATTCTGACAAAAATTCAGAATTGCATGATGCAGATTCAGAATTCTGACTTTTTTTTCTCTGAATTATGAGTTTACATCTCGCAATTCAGTTTTTTGCTAAAAATTTAATTTCAACTTTTTATCTCACAATTCAGATTCTTTTTTTTTATCGCAATTCTGAGTTTGTATCTTGTGTTGAGAAAAATTGTATGGAGAAAAAAAATCTGAATTGTGGGACAAACTCTACAAAACAAATTGTAGTCATTAATAAACAGTTTTTTTTGCACATTCAAATCACTGTCAATAAGACAGCAAATGTGCATTTACAAGATAAATATGGCCAATTTTGATTTCATGCTGAACATTTATTTAGTATTTAAAACTGAACCGATTCTGAATTCCCAGCCCTAGTTTCAAGTAGTTTAAAGAAACACCATATTGTTGCATAATTAAGAGGGTTACGGATTAAATAAATATCCATGTCTGTTTTTCCCAACAGATGGCATAACATTATTCTGTAATAAATCTGTTTGAAACAATCAATCATGTTTTTCTCCTGTGCATTTAAGAAAAACAGAATTGCATTTGCCAGTCCATCACGTCTATCATCTACATGGATAAAGCAGTTCAGCAGTACTTTGTTTTATTTTCACCTGGGATTTTGAAGAAAAAAAAAAGCCAAAAAATCTCTTTAATGCATCGCATGGACAAAAAAAAAACTTGGACTCCATTATGGACATCTGTCTCCTATTAATGTTGCGAGGGAATAAGGGAGAAGCAAAATATGCTTAAAGGAGAATTAATTTAGGGGAATGCAGGGACTGATTCAGAATGTTAACACAGAACCTTGAAGTCCCTGCTAGAGCGGGAGTGGGCAAGGCCAATGCAATCTGGAGAGGCTTTTTAATCCACGCCACACGCCTGCTGTAACTCACAGCTACTGACAACAAGCATCAAACTGAGATATATCAAATCAAGCTCCGGAGGACTGAAAAGTCCTGGCCGCTTTCAAACTAAGGCAATGCTGAAAGCTTAAAAGTGAGACTGTTCCTGTCTCAGGCTGTCTTGCCAGTTGCCACCCTAAAATTGAATGGCAGTTCCCTTTGGCTGCTGTCAGGTCATGTGTCCACTGCTTTTCTAGAGGTATTTTTGGTACAATCTCCAGTTTTGATTTTGCACTGTCGGATCTCCACCATTGGGTTTAACTGTGTGCACACACACTTATTTGTGCATAAACACCTCTGTATGAATGTTTTCATGCAGAAATAATGAATTATTAATAATAATTTATAATAATTTAATAATAATTTAACTTCTTTCTGAAATTAAGATACATTTTAGGAACAAAAATATATATTTTTAAAATGTATTTATTTGTTTGTTTGTTTACATCTGCATTTTTCTAAATGTAAGATTAATGTTTTTGTTTATATGTTCATTTAGAATTTGTAATAAATTATTGTTATAAAAAGATATATTATAAAATATCATAAATTTAAGAATTATATTTTAATATTTTAGTATTTTTCCATATATTTAGATGCTATGTATATGCATAATATGCTTACCAAAAAAGTCAATTATATTTTAACAGTTAATTTTTTTTATTCAAATTATTTATATATGAATAATTATAATTCTTTATTGTTATATTCTACATAGTGCAAGCATATTCAAGTTTTATAATAATAATTATAGTAACTATTAAATGATTACAAAATGTTATTAAAATATATTATAAATATAAAATGTTATGATTTATATTTTTATTAATTATGTATTCTATTTATTGTTTTTTTATTTATTTATAAATTATGTATATTTATTTACTAATTAATTTATTTCTATATTATGCTTTATATTATAAATTATATGTAGATGCCATTTTTATTTTGTAATTACATGTTAGTTTTTTTTGTTTTTTTTACAAGAATACTTATATTTATATTATTCTTTCTACATTATAGGCATATTATATTTGTATGGTAGATAGATAGATAGATAGATAGATAGATAGATAGATACACACAATAAATTATTTAAAAAAAAATTCAAACAAAGTAGAAATTAAATAAGTGACCTTCAGTTTTTGATAGTGAATGAGAACTACTGTCTTAAATGTTTTTCAAATTTCCATATAGAAGAGTAAACAGAGCACTTATCCATCTTTATCTTACTTCTTCAGTGCTATTTACAGAGCAGCTCTAGCAAAAACAGCTCTGCTGACTGACAGACAAGTCAGGTGCGCAACGCACTAGCGTAGCCAGAAATGTTTAAGTGGGTGGGCCTACATAAAACTGGGTGGGCCAAGTGTGTAGCATATGAAAACTGCATGTCAAATTGCCAACAAAAAATACAGCACCAAGGTTCATTACACAGTACTTCTAAAGCATGCATTAACATTAGTAATTTGTTATAGTAATGTTCATTTCAAAATTTAGGACATTATTACAATTCAAAGTTGTATCTGTTAACATTTGCATGAGCTGGTTAACAAAGATGAATAAACACGGTAACAAATGTATTTCTAATGTTAGTTAATGCATTAACGAACGTTAACTAAAGGAAGTTTATTAAAAAGCATTACCTCAGTCTGAAACAACGGGGTTTTCATAATCAAACATCTCTGTCAGTTCACGCACATCGAAGACCGCAGAAATGTGCGCAGCTGCAAATTATGCAGTTTGTTGTAGCGACCAGGATCTAGCACAATGTTTATGTGTTTCTTTCCACAAAGGACGCATCTTTTTAGCAGATCAAACACTGTACCTATGCTAATATGATGCTTCAAACACGCTTGCTATGCGACTGGCGCAACGGCTTCTCCATAGTGTGAAGTGACACATTTACAAGTGCGTTTTTGTCTCAATATGCCGACAATAACCTGTTTTGCATAAACTAAAATCAAACCCTGTCACCTCATTAAATTATAAATGTTCTTCCAGATTCTTTGATTTGCCTCGCTCTCTGATACCGTAAAGGATCATTTGAGATGTTTCACCACAGAACTGTGGCACGTTCACTCTGTAGGGGGTTGTGGCTCGCTGTTCGGCCCCTATCTGGATGACATTAATGAAACGTGAAAGGGAGGTAATCACAGATCACAATATTTTGCACTTGCTGCGGATACATCCTCCACACAGGACGTTCCTCAGTGTTCACGTCTACATTCATCTCACTTTCACACCACTGAATTTATTGTCCATTACAGCTAAAGCTAAAGAAGACATGTAGCTACAGGGTGAAAATAGATCCACCTTCCTTTAATAAACTCTAAGCCACCATGTGACCTTGTTGAAGCCACATGCAGTGACTCCAAACCCATTTAACGTTAGTAAACTGATGTATTTTCAATACTTCGATATTTAAACGCAATACTGAATGAGAAAAAATGTAGGGCAGAAAATTGATTACATATCAGGATGGAAAAATAAGAGAGATTTGTTGAAATCATATGAAATTGAAGTTGATTTAATATTTTATCCAAATCACATTTTGATGAAAGATTAAATATGGACTTTTTAAAAAATAATGTATGATATGTTGTATGTTTGTGTTAAGTTTTTATCAGAACAATCTTTGAAGGACTTGCTTTGTAAGATGAACCCAGGAAGAAGAAGAAGAAGAAAAAACAAAACTTTTAGAATTTTTATCACAAGAACATTTAAAGAATCTTTTGTAGTTGAATATTTATAGGTAATATAAATTCTAATAACTATTATTAGAAATATATGATTACAAAATAATTAAATGCATTGTAAATATATATTATACATTATATATTATAAATAAATATAAATATATAAATATATATATATTTATGTGTGTATATATATATATATATATATATATATATGTGTATATATATATATATATTTATGTGTGTATATATATATATATATATATATATATATGTATATATATATATATATATATATGTGTGTGTATATATATATATATATATATATAAAATGAATAATAAATAATTTTTATGATTTTTGCTTTTTTATTATTTGTTTTAAGTGTCTATTGATGTTTATTTAAGAATAATTAAAATTCCTTATATATCACAAATTATATGTATATACATATATGTAACAGAATTATTTAATGCTATTTTAGTATTTAAATTTTTACCACGAATACATTTAAAGGATAATTATAGAGTTTTATGTGTATATGTAATATAAATTATATTATTAAAAATATATGATTACAAAATAATCAAATATATAAATATTTTATACATTTTATATTACAAATACATTTTAATAAATAAATATTGTGTATATTATAGATTTGAATTAGAATTCTATTTTTATGATTATTTGATTATAATTTGATTATTTTTATAATTTGTATTACATTTTTGTATTTATTTAATAAATTATATATATTTATTTAACAAGAAACCTTACTGCATTAAGCTAACCGAGACTTGTTATAGCACTTGCTTATTATTGCTCTTTTGTTGATTCTAAATGTAAATGTAAATATATATATATAGAAAAGCCCATAATATGTGTAAATAACGTTTTTTTTTTAAAAAATTACACAAGTATATTTAAAGAACCTTTTATAGAGTTGTATATGCCATGTAAATAGCTTGTAAAGCTGATATGGCAAACAATTTAAATACAACAACAACTTAATTTGCACATTGCACTAGCATGTATGCTAGCTAGCCAGGTGTCCGCCTGGGGTTTTGTCCACCTATCAGAAGTGTGTTTGGAAACGGGAGATGTTGGCATGCTCTGGAGGAAACCAGCTGGATTAGGTGTGCCAGACATGCCACAAAACAGCTTTCTGGCACAAACCTGTGCCAACCTGAGATTGGCAAGGGCGCAGATACACTTACAAGTCGCGTGTTAACATGGCGAATACACAGATGAAGAGCCTTTAAGACCATCTGCAAGGTTTAAACGTCAAACGGGGTCATAAGCAAAGCTCAGATGTATTTTAGCCTGTTTTATGATTCGAAAGTGCGCAGGAAATGAATTCGAAAACACTTGCGATGATAAATGCATCCGAAAACAAACTCTTATTTTGTAAGGCGTGCTTATTTGTTTCAATTTATCAGGCTGGCATTAATTATGATTTCCTCGTATTTTCTGCTCCCTGGCGATTTCTTTAAGCGAAATCAGGCAAAGCATGAAACTATTGCAGCCCATAAAAACAGTCTCACCTTGCTGGTGAGATCTAAAGTGCGTCTCTAACTGGTGTGAAAGCACTGCCAGTCTGCTGCAAATTAGCACATTTAAAGCGCGGTCGCCATTGGCCCAAACATTTCCGAAGGCACTCTGCTTATCAGAAGCCTGTACGTGACTTGCATGAATCGTTAGTTCAACAAAAGAAGTTCAGTAGGGCGACAGTACTTATGCAGCTGCACTGCGAAGGTAAAATAAGAGCTTTATGTTAAAAATACCAACATCAGTTTTAGTCTAGGTCACATTTTCTCATGTGAAATTAATCCTTTTGTGCAGTATCATTTCTTTGAATTCATTGTACACTCTTAAAAATAAAGGTTCTTTATTAGCATCAATGGTTCCACAAAGAACCTTTATCATCCATGGAACCTTTTCATTCCACAAAATGTTCTTTACAGTGGAAAAAGGTTCTTTAGATTATTAAAATGTTCTTCACTCTAAGAAAAAAATGGTTCTTTTAAGAACTGTTCACTGAAAGGTTCTTTGGGGAACCAAACCTTATTCTTCTATGGCATCGTTGTGAAACCCCCCTTTTGGAACCTTTATTTTTAAGAGTGTATATTAGCATTACCCTGTTGAAATAAAAAAAAAACATCTTAAACCAGCTTAAGATGATGTCTTAGCCTGGACAGGCTAGTTTGTTAGCTGGTTTTAAAGGGTTTTTAATGACTGGACAGCAAGCAAGGCTGGTGCTTGTTTGTTTATTTATTTATTTTTCGTGAAGATAGGTAAGGATACTTTTTTTTTCGTTTTTTAAGGAGGTGCAGTAGGTGCTTTGTTTTTCCGTGTATACTTTATACAGTATGTGTTTTTTTAGGTGGTACCTGAAATTAATTTAGCTCTTTTTTATTTATTTGGCAGTAAATATTTAATTCTAGACTATTTAATTGTGCTGGATTTTTTCTTCTTTGTAGTATTCCTTATAATATTCTTTAAGTGTCCACTCAAAAATATAAATTGTGCCATCATTTACGCACCCTCATGTCGTTCCAACTGACTTTCTTCTGAGGAACAAAAAAAAGAAGATATTTTGAAAAAAAAAAAAGTTTTTTGTTAACACAGTGAAAGTCAATGGGGGCCAGATGTTTTTGTTTTGGGCCCCATTGACTTCCGTTTTTTGTAACGAAGCACCCAGAGTTGGTTGAAAATCTATAAAAATATGTGACGGTTCAAGTCAGTTGAGATGTTTAAGGAATTGCAATACAGTTGGAGGTGGGGGTTTATATGAATGTCTTGACTGTCTTGAGAAAATCTTGCCTCAGTAAAATCATTAAAGTAGTGTTTATAAGCGCAGTGCTGCTTTGTTTACAGCGATAACCAAGGAAACGCTTTATTGCCACTGATACATAGGTGCCACCTGCTGTCAGTGAATTAATTAGCATTTTCATTCAGCCCATTTTTCTTTCCGTTGTTTACCGTAAGTTTTATGTAGTACAGATAACTGAGTCGACTAAACGGTACAGCTCCTATGTAGTACAAAGTATTTTAGACAAAGTAAGACATTCTGTTTTTGCTTCAAACTCCACGCGAAAGACCAGCAAGGTCGAAATTGTGCTACTTGTGCTGCATGTATGCAGCATTTTTGGTAAAAATGCAGTGGTTGCCTCTAATTTTTAATGGAAATAGCATATAAAGAAAATGATAACTATAAAGATAACAATAAATATAGTTCTAAAAATCATTCTCGAGTCCACAACACAGCTCAGCTCAGCTATAACGATAAAGGCACAGAGAAACGATATCATTGGAATCACTTTCAGAAAGATTTTTCCTGCTTACGAATGTTAAAAGCATTGACACCCAATCAGAATCAATCCTGCTATCACGAGCTTGAGAATTTAAAGCGGCAGATGTGTGTGTGTTTAGAATAAACAGACGATATCGTCCACTGGTGTGGACGATAATATAGTTATCTTTATAGTTATCATTCTTGGTGTGAACGGGCCTTAAGCCTTAGTTTTTTTATATGAAGAGATTTATTTTATTTGTATTATTTATTTTATTTGGGATTTGTTTTAAACTTACAATTATAAAACGTATAGTTCCGGTCCTTGATTCTGATTGGTTGAGCCACGTTCAAAGCTGTTGTAAATTACTCTACAAACATACACCTCTTTGTTTTGAAAATTTCAATTTTAGCTTTGTTACTTTTAGCTTAAATTTATTTTTATAATTTGTTTTAAATCTCATTTAGGCTACGTTCACACTGTCAGTTTTTGGGATTGACAACCGCATTTTCTTTACAGGTATAAGTCTCGAAATGTCTCGTTCACACAGCAGCTTACAGTTGTGTTTAGAGTAAAGTAAAATCAATGATGGCGACGTGCGAAAGTCTTATCACTTTCTGACACGACAAGAGTCTAATCGAGCCTTCGAGATCTTTCATCAAATCTTCATTAACCAACAGAAGCTTTTATATTTGGGTGGATAGCGGAGCATTTGAATCACGTGCAGAACACAAAACTGACGGGAGTGGCTCTGGTGAAAAACTGACGGGATCTAAAACTTTCAGATGACACACAGCTCATTTCTCAGTCACTGCAAGTTACCAAAAAAACACACAAGAAAACACGCACCACACAGTGGTCACGCGTTTGTGCGGCAGAGCGGCTCTCTCTCGCACTGTATGACGTGACAAGAACACAGTCCTGTTCCGTTCACACAGCACGTGTTTTCCGAGAATGCGGTTGTGAATCCTGAAAACGAACAGGTGTGAGTTCAGTTACAGAATGCGGTTGTCACACCCGTAAATAACCGTACTGTGTGGGAACGTAGCCGTATTAAGGACTCAAATACAGGACTGACAACCGTATTCTGCTGCTGTGTGAATGTGGCCTTAGTTGAAAAACTCGTATTGTGAATCGTATTGTTACATCCCTAATTATTTGGACCAAAAAACAGTTGAAACATTCTTCAGAATATGTTCTTTTATGTTCCATCGAAGAAAGAAACAGGTTTGCAACAACATTAAGATGGGTGAATCTAGCGGCAAGAATGCAACCAAAAGTTCAGTGGCCTGACAACTTCCAACAACAAAATTGGCGTCAATGAGTTTGTCCAGTTTCGTACAGTCCGTATTGTAACCTAACAAAGCTGAAGTGCTGTCTCTGGGGGGTGGGCTGTGCTCATTTCGTAATGCGTCGCCCCCTGTCTGTGAGAAGACCCCAGTGTTTCTGGTCCCTAGTGCCCCCATTAGAGCCTGCTTGGCATTCTGGGAGGAATAAATTGGTTGGATGGGCTTTCGGTGGGCTTAGCCACCATGCTGGCACAATATAGCAGATCGGCAGTTCGTTCAGGCGGGATCACAGCCAGCGGCGCAGCTCGACAGACGCCCGGAGAGGAATGGCATTGGGCGGCAGCTGTCTCCCCATAGGGAGTCGGTGGATTCAGACCTCCTGGTCATTAGTGGGAGACACAGTGAGTGAAGCAACATGCTGCAGAAGAATGACACATCTGCAAACAGCTGCGAACCCTTGGTGAAGTTTCTCTTCCAATTGTTTGCGCCTAGCCAGACGCTACTTTGAGCACTGGTAGTTAGCAATGTTGTTTTTGTTCACTTGGTGAGAAGAAAAAAACACAGAAACTAAAGAAAGATTCAGAGAATTGGCACTTTCTGCAAATACACCTCATGACTGTTTTAAAAGCATAAGAAGTACGGTTTATTTATTTAGTTAGTTACTAATATGTTTGATAAACTACTCCGTTAGTGGATTTTAACAGTATCAGAGGTCTTAACCTTTTCTGTATCCAACATTTGAAAGCTTACAATGCCTGAATTTTTATATATTCTGTTAAACTAATATTCAATGTTGTAAACATATTTAAATAATTAATATATTTAAATCACCAAACACGTATTTAATTAATAATCTTATTACATTTTCTTAATTTTTACACAATTACGGTCAAGATGAATGCTCATATTCCCTTTGTAAATAGTTTTCTTTAATTTTCTATGACAATATGACACTTATGCGCTGTTGCGTCTCAAATTATTATTTTTAGATTTTTGTTTTCAGTGTATTATAGTTTTATAGTTAATTTTGCAACTCTGGTACTTTTGTGTTTTTTTAAAGGTATTTAAAATGATATATTTTGATATTTATTTGTTTATTGCTAGAAAATGAGATTAAGCTGTATTTAAACTCTAAATTTTGGTAACTGTGTTGAAAACCTTAATATAAAATGAATTCATAAAATGAATAAAAAGTCCTGAGGTTGACATTGAAGATTTACTAAAGTTTAAGATCCTCCTTTTCCTGACCATTTATTTATTATTTATAAAACAACAACTTTTTTATGTATATAATATCCAATCTAAATATTTGTACATATACTTATAATACTATTTTTATGTTTCAGGCCCCATTTTGCACCCTAAAAAGTGGCAACCGCTTCTCTTGGATGAAATCGTTGATTAGCTTGTGTAAACTTGTACGATTTGGTTGCTCACGGTTTGCTATTTAGAGTAAATATTATCAGACAATTGTTATAATTAGAAGCTAAAGGACAACGAGAGACCTAACCTCAAATTTAAGGACACAGAATATGCAAATCAGCCTAGCGTCTACCAGGAGAACAGTACTTGGCAACCCGACAGAAGACCCAAGGCTTTTACATGGGCTAGAAGCTAAATTAACCCATCCTAGCTGTCTTTTTCACTTTAGCACAGTTCATATATTGCTTAAATGCATCAGACAGCTGAGCACATCACACATCTGATGTGTTTTCTTTGTGGTAAACTGCCCCTCTCACTAATGGCTTGCATTTGGAGTTTTCGCTTTAAAAATATTCTTACGGCCATAATCATTTGCTGTGTTTACAGACACATGAAAAAGCAAGATTTAGTCATTTAAAACATTATTTTTTTAATAAACTACCAAATAGAGCAAATTGTTTGCAGCCACTAATGGGTTATATAGTGAGTGCTCAGTGTTGATAGGCCCAATGATTTTACAACTCAACATGGGACTCACGTACATCAACGTGATCTTTTCAACCTCTCGCTCTTCTATATATTCGTTCCCGCATCAGCCCCCGCCGCCCTCCCAAAACGCATTCAGAGCTTTTGCATGCATTGTTAAATAGGACTGATGGAAGCGGCCTGACCATTATTCACCGTGTCGCCTGGTTAATTTGTGTGCTCTTACAAGTACAAAGATGTCAGGATGGAGCGGCGTGCTTTACCTTGGCTTCCCATGGGACCATTAATCCTTTGGCTTCTGTCATCTCCTCCAAGCCTCACTTGCCTACTGGTGCTGCCAGGAAACTGCTGTTTGGGCCCTTTTCCATCCACTCTCTCGGCTATATTTATTCTTTGTTCCAGTCAGCTGTCATCAGCCGAGGAGAATAAGTGTAATGTAATAAATGATGCTTTTGTGATGAAATAACAGGTGAAGCCGGTAACAGTTCTAGTCAAACATTAGGAGCTCACATGGGACGCAATAATAATACGGAGGAGACTTAAGAGGTTTTAACGATCCGCTCAGAAGGTTTGATGGAGTGTTAAACGTAAATAGGTGGTATTTGTTATGAAATATTTGTGTTGTAACATGATTTGATGCTTTTTAGCGCCAATATTTGTCAGTACTATAAATGGTTTGTCAAAAATGGTAAAAAGTTATCGATAGAGATTTGGGAGGTCTGTAATACAAGCTCAAGCTTTCATGTATTTTACTAGTATAGAAAAATGCATCAGCATATTTCGGTTACACTTTATTTTAAGATGTCCTTGTTACAGTGTAATTAAGTACTGAGTAACTTTAATTAACTACATGTACTTACTATATAGTTAGGATTAAGGTTTGTCTTAGGGTTACTTGCATGTAATTATGCATAATCTATTGTTATTATAATAGTAAGTACATATAACATGTAACAAGGACACTGTAAACTGTGACTTTGTATGCTTTCTAAAATACCTAGGAAAAAAAATACTTAAAACAAGATAAATGTACTTTTTTTCAGTTATTCTAAAAAGTAAAACAAAATACAACCTATCATCACATATCATGCATTGCAAAAGGGCATGAAAGCTTTTAATTAGCCATTTTTGTGTGCGTTTTCTACTTAAATCAGTAGAGAAATTTACTTATGGCACTGGCAGATAATTTTATTTTTCATTTATTCTTAAAACAAACTACAATCTATGAAAACAAGCCTCAATTTCTTATGCAGTGCTGCTTCTCAAAAAAGGATTTTTTCAATATTTTTACTGGAAGATTTTTTACTGGAAGTGTATAACTGATCTAACCACTCGCATTCTTTAATGTTGTCATTGCATGAATTAGGGTGCAAGAGAGTGAGGGAAATCTACAGTCCATATTCTGTAATATGTATTTTTAGAGTGAAACATAATCTTAAATGGCCCCCAAAAAATTTTTTTACCTGTTGGGATTCGACTGGGTTGTGAAGAATGGTCTTTATATGACAGGTGGTTGGAGGGGAGGGGTTAAAAAACAGAGGGCTTGGTGATGTAAAGTTATTTTGGAGGTAGAGCAAGTTTTAAACTTTTTTCTTCTAAGTAAACTGAACCAATTAATTATTCAGAATATTCCCAGGAAAACTTAAGAATGTAAGTAGACTCAGTTTTTATATGATGTTAACTTTCTGTATATGAACATAATTGTCCCGGAGGTAATAGTGAACCGTATAGAGGCTTGACCTGGCATTTCCACGAGGCTGTAGGTTTTCGGCAATGGGGAGGTGGCTGGTTCTACATACTGATCCCGGGGCTTTGGCCTTGGCCTGTTGATAAGTTGCGATGTGAGCACGAACGGAGGAGGGATGGGGAGGGTGTGGGGGGAGAGAAACAGGGGAGTGAGATAAATGTGATTGGATCGCTGGCCGACCGCAGCCTCTCCCATCTGTCTCAGAGTCTGCCATCCCATCTCGCAGGCGGCAGGAGGTAATTGGGTTCATTGTTCTCACCGCAGGATCCCCTGGATTGAAAGCTTCATTATCTAGATAACCATGAATGTAAATGAGCCCCATGTATGCAGCCTGGATAATGGGGAAAAAATAGATCATTGCCCGCAAACACAGGCCCCTCCCCCAACTCACATTTGTACTTTTTCAACAAACACATCCTCCTCCTACACAAACCCCATCCCCTCTTGGTGTACATTTGTGCCATTTATGGACAAGTACAGTCTTTATTAAGTGTCATTTGAGGATTTAAACCCTCTTTACATCATATTGTAAAAGTTGTAAGTATTTAATGTTTTAGAATTAACACTTGTATCTGCCTTAAAGAGATTCATTTTCATAGTTCAAATGAAAATTCTGTCATTAATTACTCACCCTCGTGTCATTCCAAACCTGTAAGACCTTCATTCATCTTCGGAACACAAATTAAGAAATTTTTGATGAAATCCGAGAGCTCTCTGACCTTCCCAGAAAGGTAGAAAGGACATCGTTAAAATAGTCCATGTGACATCAGTGGTTCAACTTTAATTTTACGAAGCTGCAAGAATACTTTTTGTGTGCAAAGAAAACAAAAATAATGACTTTATTCAACAATTCTTCTCCTCCATGTCACCGTCCTCCATCATTCATGAGAGTACCATCACACATTGCTGTCTATGCAGGGTCACAAAGCTCTAGAATTTAATTATAAATATCTTAATCTGTGTTCAGAAGATGAACGAAGGTCTTACGGGTTTGGAACGACATGAGGGTGAGTAATAATGACAGAATTCTCATTTTTAAAGAAATATCCTTTAATTTTCTGTGAAGGTGTTATACGTCTTTCCAAGCAAATTCATCTTGTTTTAAGGATTTTTAAATAATTATTTTCCATTGCAAAACAAGTCATGAATACTGAATAAAAACTCTTTTTGCAATATATATGACACTATAGAACTGACAGGGTGGATTGGGGCATACCGAAGCCAGTCTCAAACCCACAATCCCATGAGAACAACTTATTTTTATGTTACTTGCTCGAAATTTCTGCCACCAACTGGCTCAATAATCACCAGCTCTGGTGCCTAAAAGCCTTCTTATGTTGAGTGTGTTCTGCGTTGAGGGAAATGTTGCTGTCTGTTATACCCGATCACTCCATTTTGAACCATGAACCCATATCAATGGATAATAGCAAACACAGCACATGTGAAAATGCAGTTGTCAGCTAGTAACTATTCCATAAGACCAGAAGTATTTCACCGGCTGCCATGCCTCGTTCTGCATTTCACTTATGGGTGCACTCTGAGGTGGCCGGCAATCCGCTCTATACGGGCGACAACAATATGCCCGCTGCACACCAGCATCCATTGCATTATTCATGCAAAACCAACATGCACACTGGAGAGCACGCACAAACATTGTAATTATGTACAGGCCTGGGGAAGTGTCTGGAGATACTTTGACAAGCAGGTCACCGCTGATCAGCCCCTTTCCTCACAAGAGCGGTCTACAGATGAAGAACACTCCCCGCTATCAAACCGCCTCTCCATGGGCTAAATAAACACGAAGTACACACTGGAACGAGCCGCTCTCAGATCCTCTAGCAAATCCATCAATTAGCCGCAGATGTGATCTGCATAGGAGATTACAGTAATTTAAGCATGTTGGGAGAAAAGGGCCTAATCCCGTCTCCGAAGGGTGTACCGCTTTTTTCCAATTTTCTCTCCAGTGAGAACGGGATCAGAGTCTTATGGGGAGGGGGGTGGAAACTTTAGCATGTACTACCTTTCAATTGAGTGCTCTTTGATAAGAGGATTTCGAGAGTGCCAATCCAAAAATGGCAACCAACCAAACAGATGAATAAACAGAGACAAAAGAAACAGGTAATCCCGAGCTAAGGGACGCCATTAAAGTGTATGAGGTAAGCAGTATGGAAAGTGCTAATGCTAATGGGGAGACAATATCTGATCTTTCATGGCCTTGGTCAGCTCTATTCTTATGAAGGACGTGATGTTTATTTAGAGCTAGGAGGAATGGCCTGCTTACCTGGTCGTGAAGAATCGCTTCTTTTTGGCGTCTTTGGGATATAAATATTTAAATATATATTTAATAAATATTTTTTTAACATAAAATCAATTAATTGGAGATGCTCTTTTGATTAATGAAAACATAAAAATTTAATCCGGAAAATTAATGGAAAACAGAATTTGGTAAAAATAAAACTGAATTTGAAATAAATTGCAGTTTAATATTGTAAGTTTCATGATTTGAATTAATTAGACATGTTTTTTTGATGAAAAAAATTAACTTAACCAATAAAACAGAGTCTAGAAAAATTAAAACAGAGAGGAAAAAAACAAAAACAGAATTTGGGAAAAATAAAACAGATTTCATAGGGCCCTAGGTTGCACTCCTGAGGAATCCTGTCTTATGGTTGAAAATGCTGATGTAATGAGACCCCATTAAGCTGAAATTTACCCTAGAGCTCTCTGTACATCCACACCCTTGCTAAACACAGAAATACATCTTCATCTTGCACACTAGGATGTTTTTTGGGGGGTACAAACCTTTTGGAAATGTGAAAAGTCATCATTGGGAAGGAAAAAATGTCAGTTTGTCTACAGAACCGATTGCCTTATGTTGCAATGATATATAAGCAAAAATGCTGCTCTTTTGTTTGGCACACAGACTGCTAAGTCTGTTCCTTGGCTTTTGTTGACTTAAGAGAAAAGAGTGTATAAAAATGGATGAATCCAGACTGGCTGCATCGCTAATGTCATGACTTCAGCTTGGCAGATGGCAGGAACAGTTAGGGATCTCATTAGACCAACCAAGCGGAGGATGCATCGTTGCAAAAGCTTTCATTAAAGTTCCATGGCTGGAATAGTATGCCGCCTTAGTATCGGTCAAAGTCAAGATAGGAGAAACAAGTGTTGCTTAGGGTTTGTGGGACATAAATGCATGAAACAGTGATGATGTAGTTGCACCACTCTAGTAAATATTCAGGTCCCTGCTGAGCATGTAAAAGGGGATTGAAAAGGTTTAGGGAGCATTTTGAACATTTTGCTTTGTAATTAACTGAAATTTGTTCAGCACTAATGCAGTGTGATATGTGGGAATATGAAGAAAAAAAAACATTTCCTTGAAAGGGCACGCTTATCGATGGACCGAGTCTGTGTGTGCACGCCTGTGGGAGGAATTAGCTACTCCTTCATGTTGGTATTTATTTAATTTTGTATCATCTTTAATGACATGAAAGCTAAATGGACCCTATTCTAAATGGATGAACAGAATGACTTAATTTAGCAGCCCCAAGTCAATATGAATCTGTTAGGACAGTTTGTTATTGTTCGGATGCAGTAGAAGTAATTATATTTATGGCTCAGTAATATTGTGCTATTTGCATTATTTGCGTTACGATTGGTGCTTTCGGCACAAATATAATGAGTATTTATTTGACAGTGGACTAGTAATACAATGGCAGTTCAAGTGTAGTTTTGGCTACACAGCTTTCTAGCCTTATCATTATTAATCACATGGCACATGTTTGACGTTGTAAAATCAAATATGTATACATACTGTTTACTTGTGTTCAGAGTCTTGATCTGTTTCAGCCCAAGCTCTGCTGTGCTTTGAAGCAGCGATGCTTTGGATTCCAGGCTACTGATCGACGCCGTTGCAAAGTAATCGTCAGGTCTATTATGTGAGGCGATTTTCCTGTGGCACCTCTGGGTGATCGCAGCGCGCAGGCAGGAGAGGAGGAGGCTGGAATGAAATTCGCATGGTGCCTGAGCCCTGAAAGCCAAACTATTTACAGGGAGCAGCAGCCTTAGAACCCGCGTTTTCGCCTCCGGGAGCAAACTACTTGAAAGTAAGCAGTGGGTCTCTTTGATGTTTGCTCCAAATCTAAATGTGTTTCAAGTGTTGTTGCCCATGAGTCAAGGACAAGCCTAAATTGTCTCATGGTAAGGAGGAATACCGGGTCGGAGCCTTTGATTTAAATATCAAATATTTATTTTAGGCCAGTATCAGAAACGTCTCCGTAAAGCACATCTGGTCTGAGATCTTAATTATGCACATGAGCAATGGATGTTGTCTTGAGGGGCGAAAGGTCTGTGACTGTTCATTGATGAGCAAGCACAGCAGGATTCATTTCAGGAATGGGGATTATTAGAGTTACAGGGAAGCAACATCTTGAGCATGCTCAACTTGCTTAACAGGGTTGATGCCGTGAAAGGAAATGTTTCAAAAACCAATCAGGAGATGGCTCTTACAGCTGTCTCTATGGGCCATTTGGTTTTGGTCTTAGAGTGCGTTCTCAACTGCATTCTGCTGGCGTATCCCAGCAACAGTTATTCTTTACAGTTTCTCTGGTATCCGAGAGAATGGCGTGCCCCTCAAGGCTAAGACGCTGCCGATTAGTAACAGTAGGGATCCGCCTAATGCAAGCATGCACACACACATGTACTCACTCTCAAGTCTACTTAGACACGTTCTTGCTCTCTGTTATGCAGAAAGGGCATCTTGGGGAATACAAACTCCTCAAAGTTAGTTTCCAAGACCTAGAGTAGTTGTACAGAGGGAGAGGACAACAAAGACATTCTGCAGCCAATGGCAAGTTACACTCTTTCTAGGTCTTGAGTCAGAGTAGACAACTCTCCAAACCTCAGACTAGAGAAGGTCTGGTTACTCTAGTAAGGTTGCCGGAAACTTTAGAAAGAACGAGTAATAAAAACACACAATAAATAACATTGCACAATCCAGAACCTTTCATTTTCCTTTTCTCTGAGTCTTTTTTTTATAAAAGGAAGCAAATCCCAAGCCTTTCATGCTTTAGAAGTTTGGCCCTTCTGCTGTTCGCTCCCAATCTCATGCTTTCTTGTGAATTTCCCTCCATTTTTCTTTACTGCCACTTTAGAGCCAGGGGTCTCTCGACTCTGACCGCCTCAAACAACAGACGTTTGAAAGCCTTGTTTGAAGATAAAAGTGACAGACAGAAGAATCCATATTTAGACTGAGCCACTGCTGCCACGCAACACAGCCTCCAAGCCATCCCTTTTTTCTTTTCCACTGCTGAGGCCCCTCAAATGCCCCCAAGGGTTTTAATGCCTCTGTCACCTGCCCCGGTGATAAATGTATATACACCGAGAGTTTGAGCATGTAGATGCAGTGACGACCTTCATATATGCCCTGTGGATAGTGTGAAACTTTTCAAGGTAAGCACACTACTCGGAAACTTATGGAGTCATGCCGCATGCATCCCGCAGACTGATTTTGCTCATTAAAAACAGTGGTCTACGTTTTCGTGAACAAGGCCCCATTAGGCTTGCTTGCTCCATAGATGCTCTCATCATTAGCCGATGTACATCAACCATCTCCTGCACTGATTCGCAGACCCCCTGGGCTTCAAGTTTCATCTCATCAACCCAGGGTGTGTAGATTTAAAAGCAACATCTCACCTTCTTGCCTCATACTTTCAGCTTATTTCTACATCGCTAGCCAGTCTACACTCTCACGGCCCATAAACCAGCCTACTCGTCAGACAGGGGCATTTAATGAACTGATTAAATTGTGGATTGGAGCCCTGCTAGTCAGTCTTCCTTTTCTTCTGAAGGGCAGGAAGATCTGCTCTTCTAGCCCCTGTCAAGAAGGGTCAGTCGGGAATCACCCCACCCTTTTGTTCCCATCTGAACTGCAGCAGTATGGGATCAATCAAGGCTTTCACACCTCTTGCTCTCATGGAGCATATATTAATCACAGGTAACTCCACGGTTCAAAGGTTTAATTTACGCTCAAAGAGGATGTGGCGCATCGGGATCAGACAAGCAGGATTGTCACTTTGACATTGCGGTCTGATGGATGTGCTGTGGCTTAAAGAGAAGGGCCTGCCTCTTCCCCCTTACGCCCAATCCTTCACCCCCCTCCAACTCGCATTGATTTCCTCTCCTTACCTCAGGTCACCGGCTGGAAATTGAATTGGAAATAGTAGGAAACAGAGGTCTATTATTTCTTGTTCTGGTGCCATTTTTTTCATCTCCCCCTTTCCCCCCACCTTTACAAATCCCCCCTGCCCCAACTACCCCCCCCCCCCCCCCCCCCCAGACTACCAGCACCAGCATTTCAACAGACAGCAGAGGAACTAATGGGAATAGCAGTTACCGTCAGGACACACTTAAACGACTGCGCTGACTTTGCCTCGTCTAATAACGCCGTCCTCCGAAGCAAAAGGTTACGCTCACCCCTGCGGTTTTAAAGCACATCATTATGCCTTTATAGAAGTCTAGCTTCTCTCCCCTCTCCCCTCATGGGAGCATCACCACTTCTGAGTGAAGGGGGAAAAAATATTGGTGATATTGAGTTGAGCAGCTTGCTGAGCTATAGAGCAAATATAGAGAAAGGGCATCCATTGCTTACCAAGGAGGTGAGAGCATTGAATGCAAGAATGAATGACCATGCTACCTTCACTAATTCTGAAGGGTGATGTCTTTTTTTAACCTTTTTTTATCTCTCCCAGAGGTAGAGGGTTGAATGATTACCTCATGTCTAATTCACTGGTAAGAAAACATTACAGTACAAAGCCCATAATATTACAATAATAATGCCTTCCATTCTTGCAATCGCGTAATGGAAAGCACTGATGACGTATCATGTTTGCGCAAACAGGGTACATGGAGGTATGCAAATTAGTAGGCAGGTAGGACAGCCTATTGTAATGTTCAGACCGAATAATCTGATTGGTTGAACATTTTATGGTCCTACGCCTTCCACAGATGATATAAATATATATAAATACATTTAGACCACTTAACTTATTGTTAGCGGGATGTGAAGAGACTTTCAGCCAGCATAACAAAAAAATGTTTTTGACCCAAATCACCTACCCTTTAATCTCTGTCCTTTTTAGAGAATATTTTTGGGATTTGCTTGAATTGTAAATTATATCATTGGATAGATAAATATTTAAAAAGAAATCTCCCCCTTGCGTAGTTTCAATGTAGTTAGCTACTTTTCATACTAGCCTTGTAGATTAGCTAACTACATATAAACTACACAGGGGGAAATATCTTTTAAGTATTTAAAATGTTTGATTATTTAATCAGCTCGCTTGGCTGTAAGGCTGTGTGTGCAAACAATGTGGCATTAGAAACAGTGATGTGACTTTTTTTACACCACACTTGTTAGACACATAGATTGTTATAGTAATAGCTGTGTGATGTCATGCTACTGAAAAAAATTATTAGTTAAATTAACATTGATATAGTTTCTCACCAGTACATGTGGATCTTGAACATGCACTTGCTATGTAACTGTAAAATGCTAAAGTATGTGTATACACAGAATATAATATAGTACAGTATGTGTTCTAATTTGAATTTGTGTGCACGTTGCCAAAAGAGTTTCTCTTCACCTTTAAAAAACAATGTAAATGAGAAAAAATTCCAAACGTTCTCCATGTTCTTTACTATTCATGTGCCCTCTCTCTCTCTGTCTCCATCCTTTCTCTGTGTTTTATGACAGCCTGTTCTATGTGGTGCTCTCCAGGGAGCTTTAATTGACAAGTGTGTACAATAACTAATCAGCAGTGGAGGGACTGCCCCTTGTAATGATGAATTGACTGAACTAATTTCAGATAATCCCTCACGTTACCCGGCAACGCTGACGCCGCCAATTGATATTTGAAATACAAGACGCCCCTCGTTCTGCTCCCTGTCAGTCATCTCAGTATCGCTTCTGCAGCTAAAGAGGTGCAATTCATAATGAGGCGCTGACTGTGCGCTGCAAAGATTAAAACTTTCCTCAAGCCATTACCGTGCAACAAACCTCCACACATTCGCACACACTTAGAAAGTAATAGATCATTGTTAAAGGGCAAGTTTAAGGGTTTGTTTTTTTAACTTGAGTCTATCCGCATAATTATTTGTATTTTTACAGCAGTTTAGCATTTTTAAATCCTACAGCACTAATAATGTGAAATTTTCTCCCCAGAGGCTAATGGGCAATGAGCTATTGGACAGAGAGATTCTTCCAGTCCAATTTAGCCAGCTTCACGGTGCAGAGATGTTGAATGTCTGACTTTTATTGGATATTAGGACTTTAATCAGAATTTCTGGGAACACTGAAGGACAATATCAATAAAAAAGAGGCCCTAGAGGCTCAGCGGTTGAAAATCTCAGGCAAATATGTAAAATTAGATAAAGTATCCACTAGGCATATACATAATCACTGTTTCTCATCCTGAAATATTCTACATTCTAAGAATTTCTCTGCTATTTCATCATATGCTCATTGAGGGCTACTCGTAATGACCTGCAGAGTGCTATCATGAGAATCAGCTGAGCTTGCCATGAGCAATAGCAAATCTTACCACATTTTCCACATTGATAATAATGATAATAATAATAAATGTTTCTTGAGCAGCAACTCAGCATATTAGAATGATTTTTGAAGGATCATGTAAGATTGAAGACTAGTTTTTTGGCTGCTGAATCAAAAGACTCGTCTTTGAAAAAATCCTACCAATCCCAAACTTTTGAACAGCAGTGTATATGCTTAAAAAGGAATTTTGTCATTGTTTTGGAGTGCACTAGCATATAGATTCTCCAAGCCAATGTGAATTCTTCTGCCTTTGTCTCAAAGCCAGAAACTTTATTTTGCTGTGGTGCTGTAGATTCAGCAGCAGGAAACACTGGATTGTGTTATTTGCATTGTGATGGATCACAGCATTTGATTTAATACTGCATTTATCCTAATGAACAAAAATAATGGCAATATAGATGATAATTTAAAGGTAATTTGAAAAACAATTGCTTTTGTTAACCACAGAGAAAAATACATATTCTAATATTTAATTATGGATTCAAAACTTTCAGGTAGGTCGACATCGAAGATCATAATGACAGTTGGTTATGAGAAAATATTTTCCTATACTATGACCACAAATGTAATTAAACTACCACAGGCAAAGCAATGGTGGGAAATGACAGCCAATGACCAATTACAGCCACCTTGCCCAACATCTCGGTCAATGTATAGATAGTTACAGTATTTCATTAAGTATCAAGCACATCATCCTAAAATCAAAACAAATGGGCCTGTCAAAGCTTGCAGATAAAGCCTAGGAAGAAAAGAGTGAGAGAGAGTCTCTCTCTCAAATCTATTTTTAATAAGTGTTAGGGGAAGGGCAAGCCTGGAGCATTGGGATTGAAGCTCCACTCTTGCTAGTTAAAACCCCACAAGACTGAGGCAGCAAAGAACCTCTCCTCCATAACCTAGCTCCTGTAAAGACCAGTGGTTGAAAATGTGTGTGTGTAAGGCCAGGAGTCCAGATGTTTGAAGTCTGTAGTTGTGAAGTGTGGCACAAATTTTGTGGGAAATGCACAGATTATGTGACTTAACGTAATGATGATGGCCACTTCTGCATTTTCATGGACCAAAACATATTTGGACACAAAAAAAATTAGGAAAGACTGTGCATTCCATAAAACATTAAACCAAATTAATATAGAAATATAGGGGTGGTATATTGTTGGTAGGTTGCACTATGAATGAGTTGCTGAGTCATTCATTTAACTGATTCATTCAGGAACAAAATGCGTATTTTTGAGTGAGCCATTGAGTCATTCACTCAACCAATTTAAGAAAACGCTGATTCATTCAGGAACTTAATAGTTGGCTTTTTTATTGAGCGAGTGAGTGAGTTGATGAATTATTCAATCAACTGGTTCATTCATTAACACAACAAATCTTTTTTGAGTGAGTCATTGAATCATTCACTCAACTGATTCATTAAAAAACTGATTCAATCATGAACTAAACAATTGGCTGTCTTTGAGTGAGTCATATAAGTATTCAGTCAACGGATTTATTCAAAAACACTGATTAAATCGGAAACGAAACAAGTGTCTGTCTTTATGAATCATGAATGAATCATTCACTCAACTGATTTGTTCAAAAACACAAATTAATTTAGGAATGCCACTGTGAGATGTTGCTCAGTGGTTCTGCTTTGGATTTTTGGAACTGTTTTCATTGGGAGAAAACATAATTGACAGTATTTTTCTAATATGTAACATAAATAACTCTTTGTATATTAAATTGTTGAATAAAAGCCACATCACATTGGTCAAATAATCTTGCTTGTGTGGCATTGCTTAAATATTGCATATATATCTAAATTGTATTGGTTTATTAGGTATCAGCATTGGATGCTGCAATACTCATGTTGTCAGTTTTTTTCATGTTTAAGTTACAAAGGTAAATGTAATCGTATGCAGACTGAGATGAAGCCACCTGTAATTGGCTTGTCCACTGAAAATTCAGTGCTTGATTCATCTAATATGGTTGAAATTCCCTCAGGTTATGTTAGATGTCTGTCTGACCACCCAGATATGTTCATCTTCTATTTTGGAATCGATCCTAATAAGCTTTAAATGGCATAACTGAGTCAGGATGTTTCTGTCAAGCTGAGCTATCCTATTTACTTCTATATTACACACCCCACACAGAGAGTGAAGATGTATCTGCTCAAAGTCAATGGCAGGCCTACGGGTCTCTCAGCTACTGCACTATCCCGAGCCAATTTCCTACAGTCTTCTCCGGACTGCATTAAACAGCATGACAATGAGAGACGAGGTGAGGAGTTCAAGGTTTATCAGTTTGCAGCACACTGTAATTTTAGCCTGTATACTGTACGGAGGAAATCAACCTGCATTATTATGAAATCACCGAGATATGGGACTAGCTTTCGGGGGCTTATGTTTTTATTTATGTGTTTGCCACTTTACCTTATCCAGCATTTTTCCCATCTGTAACTGTTAACTCTGCAGATTTGGAAGTCAAAGCGCTGCACAGAGCACCTCGTGAACACACACTGAGATTACAGAATGAATATGGATTAAAAGATGCATCTGGGATGCTCTGACCTCACATGTAATGATGATTGTGAAAATACAGTCCAACCCACCTGACTAGTCCATAGATATCATCTCTGTTATGTCAATAATAATATCTGCCAACAATGATGCAGGAATGAGCCAGAAAGTCTGAGGAGATACATTACAAAGTATGACATGAATGTATATTTCATTTGATGCTGTATTTTTCAGTCATACAGCGCGTCTGAAATCTCATACTTTCTGAGTAGCGACTAGCGACTACATTTAATGAGTAACAAACTTTATGACCAAAATTGCATACTGTCTGTGTAGGTACTATATTTCCTGATGAATGAACTTCGCAATCGAAATCATGTGCTTCTTTTGATAAGGAACAAACTTCCTGAACGAAATCACATACTTTCTGAATAGCTACAACATTTAATGCGGAATGATTTTCTTGACTGAAATTGTAAACTTTGTGAGTAGCTACTATATTTAATGAGGAACAAACTTTGTGACCGAAATCATATACTTTCCAAGTAGCTACTAATGAGGAAAGAACTTTGCAGCCGAAATCGCATACTGTGTAGCTACTACATTTGATGAAGAATGAACTTCGCAACAAAATCGCACACTGTCTGAGTAGTTATTACATTTGATTAAGAACAAAATTTGCAACAAAATCGCATACTGTCTGAGTAGCTACTACATATGACGAAAAACAAACTTCTCAACAAAATCGCATACTGAGTAGGTACTACATTTGAGGAAGAACGAACTTTACAACAAATTTGCATACTGAGTAGCTACTACATTTAATGAGAAAAAAAGAACTTTGTGACCGAAATCGCATACTACCAGCATCAGTTGCTCCGTTTCACTGCCGTTCACAACTCCTCTCCCGTGGCCATGGGATTTCAGAATCTCAACAAAAGTAGTAGGTAATTCAAACACTTTCCTAATTCAGACATACTACTCCTTTCATAATTTTTCACCTACTATATAGTAGGGAAGTAGACATATTTGGACACAGGTATAGTATTTCGACATCTCATATGACCAATTTTCACAAACTGTAAGGAAGTAGGCATATTCAGAGAGGTTTTAAATTTGTTGTTGCAATGGATACGGTTATCCGAGATGCATTCGAAAGCATAAAAATGACATTTAACAGAAATGAAAAGCATTTTTGTTATCAGTGTAAACTTGTACACTTTTCTCAGTCATAGTTTTAACGAAAATGTATTTTAAATTTAGTCGGTGTGTCGTCATGTCATATACAGTACATTCATTTTAGTCCATGTTACGCTGACTGATTTGCATATAATTTTAGTTCACATAAATAAGACTGTAAAATGTAATGGAGACATGATTGAAAATGGATGATACACTGCTTGTCATAAAAGTTGAATAATTAGGCCTAAAACATATGCACTATGAATGTCATAATTTGTAAGTCATTAATACTAATTATGCGAGTTAAAAAAAATTTAAGGGGGAGTGTGTAAATTTTTTGCTGTTTCAAAAATTACTGTTTTCAAAAAGGTTTTTGGTTAGACTAAAAAAAGAAAGATAATTAGCAAATTGCTTTCAGGTTGGCCAGCGTCTGCTTTCCATTCTGTCTTTACCCATCATTTATCAGTTATCAGTCTCGTTCACTCACCTCACGTCCTCTTCATCAGCTTCACTTTGCTCCTTGAAGAATCCCAGAAGGCCCGAGCGACCTCTTCACTCTGTCGCTTTTATGAGTGATGATCAGACTCATGCCTGCTTGCTTTTAACCTCTTAATGAAGTTTGTTGTCCCATGCCTGTAGTCTATTGCGTCCTCCGAAAAGGAAGAAAGGACAGGTTAATGATTTGAGTGCACTACAACATGTGGCTACCTCATTAGCCAACCGAAAATACAGTGGCTGAGGGGCTTGTGAGGAAAAGTGTGTGTGTGGTTGGTTTCAACCATGTGAAGCTTATGAATCAATGTCCATCGGCCAATGAGAAAATAATTAAGAAACCGGTTGGGAACTGCGTTATGTACCATCAACTGACTGCTACTGTATGAAAGAAAGCAGCCCTATGTGTATATGTAATAGAAACAGCCATACATGTAATGAAACAAAACGAAATCCATATCATAACCGACCCCAAAGAGCCCAGCGAATGGCATTATGGAGGCAGACAGTATAAATAGCCCTGCAATATTGTAAATGTTTATATACTACAGCTCGCATGGACATCGTGCGACGGTCTGGAGATTTATGGGCGCCGCTGTAATACGTTGAAGCCGACACAAGGTAGCAGGTCATATTTCACGTGTGTTATCATATCGAGTGTAAATTTGCCATGAAGTATATGGTGGAGATAAAATATTTTAAGCCGTTTCTTCTACTGTTTCCTCCCCCGCGTCCTCATACGAGACAGAATATTAGCATCGAGACTCCTACACACGAGAGGTTTTATATGCGTGCGGTCAGTTATATGTTCAAGGTTTCCCGCCTCATCTGAGCGCGAGCGACGCATCAACCAGGGACAAACTCATTTTGGTTACACCTTCAGAATTTTCTAAATGCTGTATTTTACACAACCACGTCTTATACCTCCCTCACTTTTCTGAATAAAAGCACCGGTGTTAAAATAGGAGCTTACAGGAGAGCCATAAGCCATCGGAGAGCGCTATTAGAGCGCACAGATAACTTTTCCGCATTTTAACGCCGTTTGTGATCGAATGGTGACATGGAAAATGTCTTGGCCATTTGCTTCAAGTCTCCCTGTGATTTATACACGCTGTCTGAAGGCCCTCTCTGCAGCCGGCTGTTTTTATTTTATGTGTTGACCTAGCCGTTAACTGCAGGCGCAACCGGAATACCGCAAATCTATTTAGATTATGCTATGCGGTGTTTTGATTCGCTTAGTTACCACTCAGCGGATTTACTGCAGCTTTCAGTCAAATACTTGGTAAACAGTTGTTTTAACCATTAATTTATTAAATTAATTATTATTATTATTATATATTATTGATAAATCATAAAACATTTTTTGTCTTATTTTGCTTTAGTGTTCATTTTATAAGTAACCTGTTATTAATGTAAAATTATTTGTGGAACTGAATGTGAATACACTTTTTTTAGTATTACTATTTTAATCATTAATTAAATTAAATATTTAATTTAAGTATTATATTATGAATATTTAAATATTAATTTAATTACAACATAACTGTGATTATTATTCATTATTCATATTATTATTATTATTCTACAGGTTTGATTTATTTTTGAAAGTCAATTTATGTGTAGACACATACCTTAAAGGGGTCATCGGAGGCAAAATTCACTTTTCAAGTTGTTTGAACATAAATGTGTGTTGGAAGTGTGTGTACACATCCATCCTATTATTATAAAAATAGGATTATTATAAAAAATACCCAGTGTTTTTTTAAATCCCTATTTTAAAATCTCCTTTCTCAAATCAGGCTGTTCTGAGATTACTGTCAGAATGATGTAGTTCTGTACAGGCCCCTCCCACGATAATTGATTGACAAGCCGTCTTACCTTAGACCCGCCCTGAATAAGCTGAACTGAAGTGAGTTGTAAACAGTCCGACAGCCATTGTGTGGACTCCAGTGCAGGGGAAGACAAGATGTCTCAGATTAAGCAATTGAGATGCTTTGTTGTTGGATGTAATAATGAATATAGCAGTTGTCATTTGCTCCCGACATCTGAGCCGCTGAAGACGTAGAGGATTAACGTTACTTTCGCTTTGAAGTGAATGCGCCGATCCCCAATCTGCCTAAATGCGTCTATGTTCGCGCAAATCATTTGTGATCCAGCTTCATCTACAGAAGAAGTGAGTATAAGGGTTTTTTATGAATCTTTGCAAATCGCCTTTCCTAATAATGTGCTAGTTAGCCAGTTTCGCGGCTAAAGTAAACAGTACTGCTAGTCACCCCATGGAAGAGAGGGGCGGGGTCAGCAGAGTCATTAGCATTTAAAGCAACATGGACTTAAAAAACGGCTTGCTGAAAACAGAGCTGATTTTGATAGGGTAAAAAAGGTATTTTTTACACTACCATTGAGAAATTTTAACCAAAGTATGTTATAGATTTTTAATTAAGACCCTAAAGAATCATATCAACTTGTGCAAAATGGGCATCCGGTGACCCCTTTAAAGTCTTGTCAAAAAATGTGAACACCTTTTTAGTATTATTTTAATGATTAATTAAATAAATACATTAAATACCGTATTGACCGTATAAGACAATGTTTTTTTCTTGGAAATACATCTGAAAAAACGCGGTCGTCTTATATTCAGGGTCTAGACTTTGACATGTCAATAATACACCCACAACAATAGGTGGCGCCAAACATGCATAAAACGAGTGTGCCATGAAATATGTAATGTAATGTGTGTTGTAAAGATCACGAGTGAAAACAAAAGAAAAAGAAAATGCTTACAGCGGCATGAGTCGTGACTGTTATGTTAGCCTGATGGGAACAAACTTCTTCTGTAAGTGATTTTAAAACATAAGACAGTACCCAGATTTGAAGACTACAATAAGATTTCACTTCTACTGTTAATACAATTTTGCTAGGCTACTATGAGATGAATAGCCTAAATGTTATATAATTCAGATGGGCTACCTGTTATTTTTATGGTATATCAAAAAGTGTATATTTTTAAATGTGATTGTTGGTATATTTTACCAGTATTTACCATACTTTCAAAACAAAAATTAAATAGGAAAAATATGCAATATGAAAATAATTTAAGAAAAAATGTGTTTTACAGAAACAGGTCGTCTTATAATCAGGGTCGTCTTATATTCGGGTCAATACGGTATTTGCATATTTCTGAATATATTTATACAATAATTTGTACATCTATAATTATATGTTTTCTTTAATTATTATTATTATTATTATTTTATTTTTTTGTAAAGGGGGAGACTGGGGCTAGTTGTCACACTTTAATCCAGTGTTTATTCTTCAGTGTAAAAGTAAATTTCTTTGTAGACACATAATTAAAATAAAATAAGTAAAGAGGATAGAACAGCCCGGGGGAGTACAAACTTTTTAGCTTAGCAATAATTAGCTTTGCAAAATATTACCTAGAAATAAATATTTACTAAAATAACTCTGATATCTATCTATCTATCTATCTATCTATCTATCTATCTATCTATCTATCTATCTATCTATCTATCTCATTTTTAATTTTAGTTTAAATTTAGTCATAATTTTAACAATTTTATCATATAATTTTGTCCTTTTGATGAATTAGTTTTTTTGTTTTAATATTTCTACATTGTTTTAATTTATATTCATGTTATTTCAAATATGTGTGTGTCTATATATAACATTATAATATAAAAAATATATAGTAGTGTTGTCAAATCGATTATTTGTGATTAATCACATCCAAAATAAAAGTTTGTGTTTACATTATTTGTGCGCATATATTTATATGTATATATAAATACACACACATACATGTATGTGTGTGTGTGTGTACTGTGTATATATATAATTACATCATCAAACTGACTTGAAAAATTAAATTTAGGGCAGTATATAAAAATGAAATCTATAATTACATTACAAATTGCATATATCTTTGCAATATTTTAAGTATCGTTTGTATGTAATTATTATATTTAGAAATATATTGTATAAAATGATTAACATTTAAAACATTTTTGCAATTTTCATTTGACTTGATATGAAATATGCAGTGTGTGTGTGTAATTATTAAATATGAAATATATTTATGCATAAAGTCGAAGTGGCAAAATCAAAGTATTTAGAGAAGTTAAAAAAAACATTTAAAATACACATAAAAAAATCTAGTCATCTAATCATTGTTAGACTTTATTTTAATGATGATTCTCATACAGTATTTTTCAAATTTCTTACTGTTAAAAACTATGGTTGTCAATTGAATAAAATAATCAAAATGAATCTTCCACTTGCTCTCCAGCACCCTGTTTTCAGCCCAATGGGGATCCCACAGATCCCCAGTTTATAAACCCTAGTATAGTCCATCTACAGAGGCCCAAAAAATTAACTGGGCACTTTAAGCACATCTAAACTACAAAAACAATTATCATATTTCACAAAAATTCATTATATAGATATTGATCATTCTGAATAAATGATATGAACACTAAGAACAGGTTATTATCCTAAAGCCACTGATCTTCCACTAAACCCTAAAAGTGATAAGCCTGGTGCTAAACTGCAATCGCGTTTTTACAAAGTGGATCCCGGTTGTTGTTTTGTCCTCAAAAAGCATCGGCGGAGGCTCTCTAAACATGCAAATGGTGTCCTGACTCGCAGGAGGAGATCCTGCAGCCCCCGATAAGCCGGGATGAGTGCTGGAGGTGAGCGGTCGAGTTTGTAAATCACTGTCCTGAGAGAGCCGGACAATAGTGAATCATCACTTTTGGCGCTCTTTTGCTTTCACGCAGGAAAGAGAGCCTGTGGAAGTTGCCATGACAACCGGCTGTCAATCAAGCCTAAATGGGGTTGGCGAAAAGCGGAGGGTCATTCCTAAATCTGCTGTCGGGCGCGCAGTGTAAATTCCATTGTCTGAAGCGGCGATAAGGAGAAATGATGAACAATATTAGCATCTTGATAAAAAGCAACATACGAATGAACAAACACATTAACAGAGAATTACCGGGTGGGCGATTATTCAACCGCAGACTGAGCAAACCGAGAGAAAAGTGTACAGGTTTACCGTGCAGATAAGCGATGCAGACAGATAGGATGGGCTGAGATAGATTTTGCTGCCATTTCCACTTGGCAGACCAGAATCGAGTCTTTGAAAGCGGTGCGTGGCCCCGAACACTAATTAAAAACAACACAACAATTACCGCGTGTAACAAAACACAACCTCAATAAACAGACAGAGAGGGTTAAAGTAATTAACCTACCGAACAAACCCGGTGGATTTTGATCCAATTCATTATATATAACATATCTTGTTTTGTACGAACGCTGATGGAGGATCCGCATCCGTCGGGACCTCGATCTGGCAGCAATGATCGGGGCCTTCGAGGTCTTTTGGCTGCTGTCAAACTTGAGATGCATTCTAGGAGTTTTACCTCCCGTGAGTTAATCTGAAACAATCAGCCTCGGATTAGTTCACCGCGGGATTGGCCAAATAGATTAATCTACATACAGCCACAGACGTTTGGCAGTTTCTATCAAACAGACGGGCATCAAAATTTGATCAAGGGAAGTAAAAAAAGAAGTCAACAACTTCATTTCCATAACATTGCGTGCCAGAGTTACATAAACCTAAACTGTTTATGTAACTTTGGAACACAAAACATCGCAAAGAGTTTGTTTATGCCGCCAAGCAGGCCTGCTCGCACAGTTTATCACAAAGTTGAGCAAATACTTTTTTCCTTCGTGTAAATGGAAATGACATTGTATCATATATAGGGGATAGTTGTCATAAGGTTTTTATTTTTATACTTCAACTATAAGGTTTAAGTCAAAAGATCCAATACAAAAAAAAGTTTTAAATGTTGTATTGAAATATAATTAAATATATATTAATATATATACTGCCCCACATTTTTGCTGTTTCATGATTTTGTTTCACTGTTTTAAGCCTATAATAGGATGTTTATTGACAAGCTCCATTGTGACAACTTACCCCATACAGTGACAATGTATGAGATATTTACAAGTAAACATCCAGCTATAGTCAAGGCCTAATAGCTTTTACTCCGCAGTCTAGCGGCGTCTCTCCTATAATAAAGATAACAAATATCAGTCATGATATTAAACAAATAAGAATTTGCTCTCAGTCATATCACAAGGACATAAATTCCTTTAGACGTGGAGCTAGCAATCTTGTTCTCCCCTTGTCGTTGTGCGGCTTAATTTGTGATGTATTAAACAAAACTCTTTCCAGCCGCTGAAGTTGATGAAGCTTGATAGGAGTCATTTTTTGAGGCAGCATCACAGCTGGTGGGGCCGGACCGGGTATGAAGGACACTGGGGAGTAAAGTATGCAAATATCAAGAGCGCTAATCAATTAAACGTGCGATGAGAAGCACCTTAATGGCACTGTAGTGATTGAACAGTCTATCAAAGTGCACATTATATTTCAAATAAATAAGATACTGTACAGCATGTGTGTTCTAGTCCGATGCCTTTTAATGAATCTGTTGTGGTCATGCTGTCGATAAATTCACTTTGCTTGCTTATTTATGGACTGCAACTGCATTATTGACTGCAGTCGATTCTCATAAGCTTTCGTCGTCTGAGTAAACAAAAAAAGTTGAATAATGCAAGATTTTGTTGCTATTTTATACAGTACATTCCTTTATATGTAGTATAATGTAATGCGGTCTGTATTGTATTCCAATATTTTCTAAACGGATTGTGTGCGTTTTAGAAAGAAATGTGTGTGCGGTTTATCTTTCTCTAAATGTGTAATGTCAGTAACGGCGTCTGCTTTGATTTTCTTACGGCGGCCCTGTGGTGATGCTTTATCCCTCATCCCTGTCAGAAAGAGTGATAAAAACATTCTCTGGCTGATTTCTTTTATAAATCGCTTGGAGGTTCTCAAAACTTTTGCACCTTATTGAATCATGGAAAAATAGGAGTACGGCTAAAAGTGCTAAATAAAATATCTAGAGATTTAGAGGAAAACGCATTAAAGGAAGATTTCACCCAAACATCTAAATTCTGTCATTTTCTCACTTTGTGGTTTAAAACCTTCACTTAGTTTAGTCTGTGTAAAGCAAAAAGAGAAATTGTGAACATTGCTAGTTGCTGTTTTCTATGCAGTTACAGTGAATGAGGACTGAAGCTTCAAAAAAATACGTAAAATAACTTATTTTAAGTGTTCTTAAGTCCTAAGATATGTGTAAGAATCAGACCAAAGTTAGTGAGTTTAACTTAATCAAACTGGATCAATATGATATGTGAACAAAATATTCAGAGTAGTTTTATGATTCTATGTAAAGGTCTGGCTCAAAAGAATGATTTATGACAAATCATTTAGACCAGTTTTGTGACTGAATAAAAAGATTTGACTTAAAATTATTTTAATTTTACACAAATCGGACCAATCATTTAGACCAGTTTTGTGATTCATTAAGAAAGTTTGACTCACTAGAATTTGTTCAGTTTTGTGATTCAGTTTAAAAAATGACTTAAAGAATAATTTACTCACAAATTGGACATAAAGTATTTAGGTATATTCTGTAAGAATATTTTACTCAAAAGCATGAGTTGTTGAAAAATCAGGCGTATCATTCAGAACATTTTTCTGATTTAATGGAAAGATTTGATTCATTCAGACAGACTGTTTTTGATTCAATAAAACGTTTTGACTCATTCAGACGGGTTTTGTAGTTTAATTAAAAGATTTGATTCAGTTGATTTGTTCACAAATCATTCAAACTGGTTTTGTGATTAAATTATAATCTGACTTATACAAATGATTATAATATGACTTTTTTTGGACTTTGAAGTTGTATCCCCTCCATTGTCTCCACGCTACATTCTGGTTTACAGTGTGTGTTACTGTTACACTCTTTCCACCCATAAGTATTATTCCATTCAGCCGTCGGACAGCCGCAAGGGTGTATTTTAAAGCATGCTACCACAGCAGCGCTTGTGGCATAAATATTGAGGTGAAGCACACGCGGTATTAAATTCATACAGGTCAGCTTCATACATTAATCCAGCCCGGACAGAGTCCCATCTCCCATTTCCCTGAGCTGAGACATCACAAGAAGCACGGCAAGACCTCAAGGCCACATCTATGCGAATTCGTCCAGGAACGTTACCAGCCCACCTCCGGATCGCAAGATCCCCCTCAGGCGTTGTCGAAGGCCCATCCTGCCCTTTTATTTTCCAGTTCAGGGCCTTCTTTTTCGCAGATAAATGCTCTCCGATGTAAAGTGACAGATGTCACAATGCATCGCCTCTATTTTGATACATACCCTCTGATCCTGCCACAAACGATAAAGAGCGCACGGGGCCCAGACAACGTGCTGACACTCGTGATTATTTTAGATCGCGTCACTATCGCGACGAGACACGGAGCCGGCCAGGTTCCAGAGCGAATCAAGGAATATCAATACATGCGGGTCGGAGTCATCGTGGTATCCGAGGACTGAGGGAGACTCAATAGACACATCCATCCCATTGACACATATTCAAAAAGATCAATGCAATGATAAAAGTTGGAGGTTTAGTTGGATCACACTGCTGAAGCTCAATCTGATGAGGCTACATGAATTTTGATCTCTGATGAGTGTTACATAATAAAATTAATACATTTTGAGATTTTGGCTTTTCATAAAGTGTCATTTCAGAGGAGTGGAAAGAAAACACACAAAATACACTTTTAATCGTATTGCACATAATCTGTTTGCATCTGTAGATTTCAAATTACAGTACATATCTTTAAAGACTATTTCGATTTATTTTTTTCTCATGCACTGAGCCAGAAATCTCCAATTCAGCAAACTTTAGAGTTTTATTCCTGTATGTATTCTGAAGGTTTTAACTGGGTTTTTAACCCATCATTTGTGCGATTTAGTAAAAAAAAAAAAAAACACTGGCTGTTGAGAGTATTTATATAATCGTATATAAAGAAATTTCCAACATTTTCTCTGTAAAAACCTTTGAATACATCAACAAAATGAAACAAGAATTTTGAACCTGGCTTTATCCAGTGTTCAGATTTCTGTTCTGGAAATGTATGTAAATTTGTGCATATTTAATTACATGCCTCATTTGCATGTTTAAACATCCGATTTCAGAAAACTTGTCCTAAAAATATTTAAATGGATATTCCTTGTGTTCTCCGAGGCGCACGTCTGTTTATCTTGCTTTGGAAATATTTATATCTCTTTTCATTTTTCTTTTAATTAATTGTAATTTTCTTTTAAAGTGCCCCTATTATGCCATTTTTAAGGTTCCTAATATTGTTTTGGGAGTCTCCTACAATAGGTTTACATGCATGCAAACAATGCTTTCGTTTTCTCAAAATTAATATCACCTCATTTTCCAATGATTCGTTCGAAGCAGTGCTAAAATTCAGTCTCCCTTTCTGTGAGCCTACTCTGTTCTGATTGGCCAGATGGCCCAGTCTGTTGTGATTGGTCTACCGTGTGCAGCGCGTGTCAGAAACAATGCGCCCATTGCCATAGTTCCGTATTTTGAACGCTCGAAAGAAAATATAAATCTATCTATTATATATCATACTTAACAGGTTGTGATTCAGTGGAGCCAGCTGGTCCAAATAAACTGGGTGCTGAGCCATCTTTCAAGAGCAAGGGTTTTGTGAATCCCATGATAAACTCCCCGAGTTTGAGTTATGTGTTTGGGGGCGGGTCAATTTGTTCACGGCCATCCAACATAGAACATTGGCGCATGTTATGCAAATATGTTACCTCGTAACACTTCGACATGTAGCCATCATGGAAGTGGGATTTGATTTACCAACGACTTGTTTACGCTGTTCAGAGTCATTTTTTTCTTTTGGGAGACAATAACTTTATTTGTCTTACACTATCGGCTTTACAACTTTGCAGATCGTTTGCATTCACATACAGCTGCGGTACATGCTGCATGAAAGGCAATATTCGAAATGGCATATTTTAATCACATTTTTGTTGGATTTACCAAATTAGAAATGAATTCACATTTTATACAAATTCAGGGTTTTTTAAATTGAATCATTACATTAATCTTATTTTTTTAATGGTAAAGTATGATGAGTTTGAATAGACATGATACTTACAACCCTTATAATATTTAGTAGAATATGCCACTGTGATTCTCAAAAGTCATCAGGATTTGATATGATTTGGCCAGTATCACCTGGCATAGTGCCCTTTATAATTTGTGATAATCATATTTGTATAACATTCAAGATTTCAGCTCAGTCAAACAAAGCATTATCTGTGAGGACACTCGATTACCATAAACTAAACACAGAACGGGACCAAAACAGTTTGCATTAGTTTAAATTTCAGGTCAGCGGTAGCTGCGCTCTCGGTCTATCTACACCCTCCAGAGTTTCGTAGAAAGCGTCGTCTCTTCGCAGTCTGCTTCTTCCTATTAAACCAGGCCTCTAAGCACGACAGCTTAGTGCTATCACCTCAGGCCTACCCACCATTTCCAACATGGGGTTGAACCCAATTATCCCCCAAATTAAAATGAACAGACTTGGCACGGGGAACAATTACTGCTGCGACTCCCTTCCACAAGCTAAATGGGCCAAGCAAAAGAAGTCCCTGTTTGCCCATGCTGGCCAGGGACCAGAAGTCTGAGCATTATTTGGGCTGTGCTTACAATAGTAATGTATGTGGGTAATTGGGAGGTGAGAGGTTACACCAGTCATTTCATTCGCTCTGTTTTTCTTTGCTTCAGAAGACAGGAAGCTGTTCGTCGGGATGCTGAACAAACAGCAGACGGAGGAGGACGTGTACCGTCTTTTCGAGCCCTATGGAGTCATCGAGGAGTGCACTGTGCTAAGAGGTCCGGATGGAAATAGTAAAGGTGAGGTTACGTCACTTTTTATGGTATGATGCTGTATTAGCAGTCAACATAAAATTGGGCTTTTCGCTTTCTTATACACACTTCTGGTCATATTGTGACTAGTGCTGTCAAATCGATTAATCGCATCCAAAATAAAAGATGTTTACATACATGTATGTGTGTGTAATGTGTATATATATGTATATATAAATATACACAAATACATGTATATATTTAAGAAATGTATATATGTAAAATATTTACATATATAGATATATCTGTATATTGGATGCGATTAATCCCAATTAACGATTTAGTCGCGATTTGACAGCACTAATTGTGACCAAACTTTGCTTTTTGTCTTGTCACAAAAATCCTCTCACCAAGGCTGCACTTCTTAAAAATACAATAAAAACAGTAATATTTTGAACTTTTATTACAGTTTAAAGTTTTAAAAGTTATTTTAAAAATTTAATTTATTCTGTGGTGGCAAATCTGAATTTTCCGCAGCCATTACTCCAGTCTTCAGTGTCACATGATCCTTCAGAAATAATTTTGGTTTAAGTAAGATTAAGTAATAATAATAATATTTTTTTTAGCAAGGATACATTAAATTGATCAATTTATAATTATATTTTTATTTGTAATTTTACCCAAGATATTTTTTTTTATTAAAAATGCTGTTCTTTGAACTTTTTATTCTTCAAATAATCTTAAATCACGGTTTTCACAAAAATAATAAGCAGCAAAATATGATAATAATAATAAAACATTATTAATAATTGAGCAGCAAATCAGCATAATGATTTCATATGTTTAGCATATGATTTCATAAAGGATCATGTGACACCGAAGGCTGGAGTAATGGCTGCTGAAAACTGAGCTTTGGCATCAAATGAATAAATTACATTTTAAAATATATTAAAGTAAACAAATTTTTGAGATTGTACTATTTTTTTTTTTTTTATCAAATAAATGCAGCCTTGGTGAGCATGAGACTTCTTTTAAAACATAAAAAAATATGAAATATTACTCACTTTTCACAATCATTTCTGGCAGATAAAATCAAACCTCTCCCTACTTTTTTTTTTTCTCTTTTTGCGTATTCTTAAATATAATGTTAAAATTTTATATTGACATTTTATGCTGTCCAAGAACCAACAGTTTGTTAAAGACTCATGAGAGACACATAGAAAAAGCACATATTTGAGCATTAAACTTTTTATAGACTCCATTGTTTGCCCACCGAGGCTTTAGGGACACTGTAAGACGCTAACACAGCCTGGCATTTGGAAAAGCACTGTGGGAGTGCAAGTTTTCCCCTTGCCAGTGTTACGAAAATTGCTGTAGGATTATTTCTGCTACTTAGGGGGTGGATCTCTGAATATATCCAGTCTTATGGAAGAGAAGAAAAAGATAGATGTCAAAACATTCCCTGTACAATGAGACAAGAAAACTACATTTCATTTAGCTCCTAATGTGTTTTATTTCAAACCCCGTTTCTGGCTAAAATAGAGCTTAATTCTTTAATAAAAACTGTATAAAACACGTTACGCTTGTATAAGGCACATTAAGACCTATCCTTAATATTTTGACAGCTTCTTCAACGGCTTGCAACACGACTGCTCTTGAATCCCAAATGGGTTTGAATTCTCGTGATGAATATCTGTAGCAGCATTTAAAACGATATCAATTATCCCGTATTTTGCGTTTTGTTTGCATAGATGGGCATGTGGCAGTAAATAGCACGCTTTTCGCATCAGTACAGTCTCTAGAGGAGCCGCTTGCTTACCGTTGGAGGGCTTCCTGCCTCTCCAGTGTTTAATGTGCTTCTCTACACTGTGGTTAAAGTGTTTGTGTGCCTTTGTGTGTGTGTCTTTTTTCTATCAGGCTGCGCCTTTGTAAAGTTCTCCTCACACGCCGAAGCTCAGTCCGCAATCAGCGTCCTGCACGGCAGTCAAACCATGCCAGTGAGTACACACTTCTCAATAATACACACAGAAAACCTCTTACTTTCAGTGTTGCACTTTTTCTTTGTACTTTCTTTCTACTTTAATGTTCCTCCTGCTATCAGCGGTTGCAATTACTTTCATACAACTGTATATTCTGGGGTCACTGTATTATTATAAGGGTCACATAAAAATCTTGTTTTTACTTCTTAAAAATGTATTCTTTGTATTCTTTAGGTTTCATGTGGTTTTGAAAAAAAAATCTAATTAAAAAGTTTCATTTTAAAGCTTCTGTTTATTGACTTGACAGTTACACCACATGACATTTTTAAAGGAATAATTCACCCAAAAATAATAATTTTGTCATTATTTACTCACCCTCATGTCGTTCCAAACCTGTATGAGTTTCTTATGTTGAACATAAGAAAGAATGCTGGTAATCAAACAGTTGATGGTTCCTATTGACTTCCATAGCATTTCTTTCCCTACTATGGAAGTCAATGGGGACTAACAACAGTTTGTTTCTTCACAATTCTACAAAATATCTTCTTTTATGTTCAACATAAGAAAGAAACTAATACAGGTTTAGAACTACATGAGGGTGAGTAAATGATGACAAAATTATCATTTTTGGGTGAACTATTCCTTAAAAATGTCATGTGGTGTAACTGTCAAGTAAAAAAAAACAAAAAAAAACAATTGACTATTTACAACCTGAAGTAATCTTGCCTTGTTATAAAGGCATAAAAAGAAAAGTGTAACAAATAATTATCGGTGAAATTGCAGGGATGCAATATATATATATATATATATATATATATATATATATTTGTCCACCAAGACAAAGCCATGCGGTGTGACCAACAATGTTTTTGTAGTATTAGCAGTTATGAGGTTAAATTTGGTTTGTGTGTGTGGTAGTTATGAGGTTGAATAATGTTTGTTAGTTTGTTTGTTTGTTGGTTGAACCACATGAATTGCTGCCAGACAAAGGTTTTTCAAATATTAACATATAATAAGCAGAAAGGTTTTTTTTGTGTGTGTGTAGTAGTAGTAGTGAACGAGGCAATCAAATCGATTCCAAACAAATAAGAACAAATCAGTCACTTCAACTTACGTACTGCATATTTGGCCATATTGTTTTGTTGAATAGCTGCATTGCCAGCATATCAGCACGTGGCCTTTGTCCGGCCATTTCAATCTTGAGGACTGGACGCTGAGCCATAAAAAGCTGGCTATTCAGCACAGTCTGTCTGAATCACACAGCTATTCAGTCACACACGCATCAGAAGTAGCTCACACGCTGCTGTTTTATTTGCTAAAAGACTCCTGCTGGATACAGACGAGCTATGAACTGTCAAAATGCATTTGAGCTTGTGCTCTTTTTCATTTTTCACAACGCAGTGACATTTTTAAAGAAACAGTTGACCCAGAAATTAAAAAAAAAATATCTCAAAAGTCATTATTTTCCATTCACCACAGTATGATCCCAAACCTGTTGTGACTTTGGAACACAAAATGAGATGTTTTGAAGATGTTCTAGTCTTTTCATATTTAAAAAAACGCACGTAAAATGCATTTTTTATGTGGACTGTCACTTTAAGAGAAAGACATGCACAGACAAGCAGCACGAGAGAAAGATCTGTGTTGTGATCTGCTCTCTTTATAACCTTTAGGGTCAACCGAAGTGCAAATGATTCAGGAACATTGAAATGTAAACCACAGTCCTAAAATCTTCACCTCACACACGCGCTCAGACATCCTTACCTCTCTCTCCCCTCTCTCCTTCCCTCCATCCTCCCGGGACATTAGGCAATAGACTTGTTTACCTCACCTTTCACCACATTGACTGGTGAATTATTCATTGGCATGAACTGAGGTGGGAGTGGAGGAGAGAAAAAGAGAGAGAGCGGGAAGGATCGCGAGATAGAAAAGTAGAAAGAGAGAGGTGGAGAGACGGAAGAAGCTCATGGGGGAGGGATGGAAAAGGTTTATAGTCATCTCGGAAGGTAAATTGATTATGGAAAACCTTACCGGCCTCCATTCTCTCGAGTCTGAAGTTGTAGAGGGAGGGGTCACGACTCGTGCGGCTCCCAGGTGCCAAAGTGAGATGTTTAGCTGAAATAATGGAGTTCTTCTCAAGGCAGGGCTTGATGAAGCACTCATCCATCTGCAAACTCTTCAAAAGAAGCGATGCAAACTTACCGAACACCCACCAGCCTCTCACGCCCTCGGTCCACCAGCAGCTTGCAGTTATTAAAGTAACACTCGCACCAGACATGATTTGATATATTGAGTATATTTTAAGTAATACACATTTTTTCTGCCGTCAATTTCATTTAAGACAAACAGGACTTTTACATTGCGTGAAGTGACTGTAACAGAAAACACACCATAAATAGATGTGACGCGATAAGTAATTTGTTTGTCTGGACTAAAGTACAATACCGAACAAAATGACAACCAATCAGAACATATTGAGTGTTTCATTTATGAAAAACAAGACTTTAGACAAATAAAACGTCACTGTAGGCGGAGCTTTCTTGTGTGAGGTGATTCAAATAGAAATTGTGTCAGAAATAGGTATGATGCAACAACATTAAAGGTGCCATAGAATGCATTGATACAATATTTTAAATTGTTTTCTGATATCTACATAGAAGGTATGTGGCTTAGGTAAGGGCAAAAATTCTTCAGAAACGGTATTACATGTCCATTTACAACCCTAGGATTTCTCCCTAGAATGAAATGGTCTGTTATTACCTTATTTGGAAGGGTCATGAATAATAATGTTGAGCTCTGCTCTGATTGGCTGTTTCACAGTGCAGCTCAATGTTGAGCTTCGCTCTGATTGGCTGTTTCAGAGTGCAGCTCATTTCAGTAGCTCATACAGCAGGAAGGAAACACAGGGACAATATATATTTCAATACTTTCTCTCACAGTTATATCGTTGGGTAATTATACTGTATATAAAATGCGGGCATCAGGGAGCCGCTATTAATATGCGGGGCATTGAAACTGCTTTACAGCGACTGCATGATCGCTTTTTAGTTTCACTTTCGAGATTTGCGATAGCACATGCCCTGTGTAAACTACAGCGGCAGTACTTACCACACATTTGACAAGATCAGATGCTTGTCAGTGGTGCTCAGGATATGTAAATCATTGGCCATCATCCTCAGTCATCTCTCCTTGTTTATGTGGTAAGTGAAATCTTATGTACTACAATGTAACAGGCTACCGCTAGCAAGAAGCTAACCATGTCCCTTTAGTGGCTCGCGTTATTTTATTAGAACGCGTTATTTGCTTTCCGTGCCTTTCTGAATACAGACACCAACCCATCCCTGCACATCACATCCCCTGCACAGCCTGGAACATAACATTTATTTCCATGATCTGCCATTTTCGCTGTTGTCCTCGCTTGTTTCTTCACAATACCTGCAGAACTTCTGATGATTCGGCTGGCAGCTGGCCTAGAACATGGGCGGGTATATGCAAATGTTGGGGGCGTAACTATTTGTGATCCCGACTGTAACGTCACAGTCTGTGTTATGTTCTGATTCGCCTATTTTTCAGTGGTCTTTTGCATTCACGAGATTTACATAAGAAGGAGAAAACGATGGTGTTTGAGGCTAACTGTATGTCATTTCCATGTACAGAACTCTTATTATTCAACTATGCCAAGGTAAATACAGTTTTTCATTCTATGGCACCTTTAAAGCATCAGGTAATTTGTTTATCCAGACTAAAAGTACAATAGTGAACAAAATGACAATCAAACATATTTGGTGTTTTGACTAATCAGATTTCAGTGTTGGCGGGGCTACATTGCGTGAGGTGAAAAAAAAAAGCATCAGAAATAGGTGTGATACAACAAATTTACAGCATCAAGTAATTTGTTTGTCCAGACTAATAGTGAACAAAATGACAATCGATCGTTTGTTTTTATTTATGAAAAACAAGACTTTAGGCTAATGAGATTTCACTGTTGGCGGGGCTATGTTGCATGAAGTGACTGTAATAGAAATTGCAACAGAAATAGGTGTGACTTCACAAGTATATTTGAAAAGTATTTTCATAACAATGATATTTTATTGTTCATAAAACAACAAAACTTGATTTAAAATGAAAAAAATAAAGCTTTTATCTTGTCACTTTCTGTTCTGCCTAGTTAGGAAAGTTAACAAAAGCAAATTTTACTTTTTTTGTACCCAATGAAAGTGAAATACTCTGTGAAATAAAATCCCATCCAATCAGAATTTATTTGATGTTTAATACACACTCAAAATGTTTTAGTCAAATATAAATCAAATTGCATTTTCGACAAATGCGATTATAGCGTGGGTGGGAAATTGGTGCGTAATGCAACAAATATAAATTAAAAACTTGAATAGCATGGAAAAAAATAGCATCGCTTGATGTTTTAGTGTAACGAAACATAACAAAAGTAATCTTTAATGTTATTTTTTTGTTTGTTTGTTTTTATTGAAAGCTAAATCACAGCTAAATGTAATTAATATTTTATTTACAGCCATTTGAAATTATTTGGACATGTGAGATTTCATTGTATAGAAATAGAAACCAAAAAACTGACAAAATGTTTAATTGCTTTTCGCAATTGTGGCAGATTAAGACCAAACTCACAAATGTGCGAGAGATTATCATTTGCTTCTTTATTGGGTTGCACAAATACACCAACACGCCTCACAACCTCAGTTCGCCCTCAAAGAACCAAATGCAGCTTATAGTTATTACAGTAAGGAGTCCAGTGAAGAAACGAGTGCTAATTCATTTTAAATACGCATGCATAAAGCAGTCTGCTAATGATGTGCTCGTGGGCAGCAAGAAACTGGCCTTATTGCAGAACTGCTTGACGCTTATAGTCTGTCCAATCTTATATTCGGCTCAATGGCAGTCAGTGCATTATCTTCATGCACACACATGCATGCATGTATGCACACGCTGCCTCCTTTCTATGTTTGCCCCTCTTTTCTGTCCATTTCTCTTGCTGGCACAGCCTTGAGGTCACAGCGACATACTCCGATCTAATTTTCAAGCTCCAAAAGCTCGGGCTGAATGTGTTTGCATGTTTCCTCACTGAACGATGCATAAATATGAAGAGAATATACATACACACATCAAGTCAGAGCGTGCAGGTTTGAGGAAGGGTTTTGACATGTGCTTTATTCCATGCACGGCCGCCCCCTTTGCCCCCCCCCTGCTTCGGACGTGGGGCAATTAAAAATTTACACCGCCGTGCGGTAAAGCAAATTGCCAGACTTCAGGAAGGCCTTGTACGACGGAAGACCAGGGACGAAATTACGCCCGGCGAAGGCTGGGAGGGGTCAAGGAACTTTAGCCCCTCCGCTTCGGTCTCATTTCCACCCGAGTGTACAGGCCAGGGATTGAACGTATTTCAACAAATACAGGAAAATGAAACTGCCGCTGCTATCTGATATTACAATCTCCTTGGTTAGGAGAGTTTGCGACGCCGACCGATTGCCACAGTCTATGGTTGAATGGCAATGCGTTCAGCTGGATTTTCATTTCCTCATGACTGTGTGGATATCTGAGCAACAACTACGGGAGAAATACTGGCCCAAAATTGCAGCCGTGGTCAGACCATAAAGTTTGGCTCCGCACGGCCTAAACTCAAACATGATGCTAGCGGGTTACATGCATTTTTATATGATAACTCTTTTATGTAATATCTCTTTATTTTTAAATAAAGCTGTCTTATTTGAAATATTAGCTACTTGAATATAGTTATTTTTGGAATATATACACTATGTATATACTTATTCAATAATCAGTAGAGACAATTTTACCAAACAGGGCAAATTAGCGCAAGAGAGCGTAATTACAAAACAACGCCGATGAGCGTGTAAATTTCTGCGGGTGATTTACTGACAATGCGCAAATGAAAGAAAACAGACACAACATCTCATAGTCATTTCCATAATGACCAATGCAATCTACCAAGCTCAGCGCGAATTAGCGTAAGGATATGTTCGGATTCGGATAATGTGTTCTTCTGGCATTCCAAATAAATTAATACATGAGGAAAAAATCCTCTCCCTTCTACCACGCGCTCTCTCTGCGGTGCCTCCTCTTTGCAACAATAATTGCAGCCATTTAACGCGCAAAATAGTTTAAGACATGCTTTTTTTGGGCATTAAATAATGGAGCAATTACCAGTAATTTGACGTGCACAAACGTTAGTAAATCATGTTGCGTGATTCATTTTAATACTTGTTACTGTATATACATATTTATTTATATTTTAAATATTCACATTAATAACTGCATATTCTTATTTACATTTATATATTAAGATTTATAGCTATAATGATACAAATTCTAAGTAAATATTAATATTTTAATATATACATATTTTATACATTCTATATTTTTTGTATATTTAAAAAAAAAAATGGAGTGATTGAGAAGCATTGACCCAAAGTTTTGCATACATTTAAAAAGAAAGAAAGAAAGAAAGAAAGAAAGAAAGAAAGAAAGAAATCTTCATATTTGTAAAAATAAAAAAGTATTTGTAAAAATAAAAAAGTCTTCACTGAAGTTATCTTATTCACAGTTAATGCACAGAGACAGATGTGTAGAGTTAGAGTTACATCAGATATATGGCTTAGTTAGTGCCTTTATGGTCCACGTTCACACAGAAACCTCAAGAATCGGGAAAGCACCAAGGTGCCCCCTGCGTCGCAGCTTCTCGTAAAGATTCAGCCTGCACTTTGATTCCAGGACCTCGTTTTCCTCCTCTGTTTCCTCTGTAGAACAGCTGCACTTTTTATTCCCACAGTTTTACTCTCTCTCCTGAATCCATTTCGCTGGGTCCTGGACCTATGGGAATTCCTCCGGGTGCTTGGCGGCTTAAAATTTAATGAGAGTTTTACTTCACAGATCAACCACCACTCTCTCTCTCTCTCTCCCCCTTTTCCTACCTCTCTCTCTATCACTTTCTCTTACAAACGCATAGCCTATATCTTGCTGAACCAACAAGCCCTCGGCCCTGATATTCGCCGGATGTCTCAGAGCTAAAGCAAACAAACAGTCAAGAAAGGATTGGACAAATACCATCAACACATTCTGAAAATTCTGAACGCTCCAAACTTAGGACTAAAGGAACATTGAATTTCTTCTTTTATTGGCTTTGCCCAAGAACTTTCATAACACACAGTAAATATTTTGTTCTCCTTCGTAATAGCTCAAGGTGGTGTGCAGAATGTCTAGGTTTTCAATAAATACTCTGAGTGCTGCAGATAATCGCATTTGAGGTTGAGATTAAAATGCCAGCGTAGGCCTGCAGTCTGCATACAACTTAATACCACGAGTTCAAGAAGTTAAAGAGATAGTTCACCCAAAATGAATGTTCTGTCATCATTTACTCCTACTTTGTTCAAGGGAACACAAAAATGTTCTCTTTATACAATAAAAGCGAATGGTATGGAAGTCCATTTTTGCCACCAATGAAAACATTTTAAAAAGTAATTGCGATTTTTTTTTATCTTATAATTCAGACGTTGTTTCATGCAGTTCTGAGGGAAAAAAAAGTCAGAATTGCACAATGTAAATTCAGGACCCTTCAGGCAATTCCAAGTTTATATCTCGCAAAATCTCAAGAGTTTTATTCTCTGTGGTAGAAACAGGTTTCCAAAGGATAATTGTACTTCAAAAAGTACGATTAAAACATAAAAGAAATAGTCTAAATAACTTATGTTCTTTATTTTAACACAAAAAAAGCTGTAAGTAAAACAGATTATAGGAGTATGATTTATATAAAATAAATAAATTAATTAAATCATTTTTTCTACTTCAAAATTTTAAATTAAATTTAGTTACTTTGTAATTTCTTTTTCATTTTTTGTGAAATTTCTCAGTGAAAATAGTTTCAGTGTGAATCCTACACTTTTTTTTTGTGAAGTGTTCTGAAGTCATACAGTAAGTTTGTGTGAGGAACAGATTGAAATTTACATTGTTAATCACAGAAAATTGTCACCATTCCCTTTCATTGTATGGAAAAGAGCAGCTTGGACATTGTGCAAAAACATCTTAATTTGTCTTCCACAGAAGAAAGTAAGTCATACAGGTTTGGAATAACATGAGGGTGAGAAATGATAACAAAACTGTCATTTTTGACCGAACTATCACTTTAATCAGCGGAAAAAAGATGCTGCAGGTCCCAATGCGTCCACCGTCAAACTTTTAGCATATCTCGCCAGTCTTTTCTAAACGCCAAATGTTTTTATTCCAGTCCACAGATGTCTCTAACTCCCTTGAGGTTTTACCCAGAAATCATTTTAACTACTTTGGTGATAAAAAAAACTGAAGGGATACAAGATAAGGCCTTTTTTTTAGAGATTGCAACCTTGCACTGTCTTACACTTGGGCATTTTGTGGTACAATTCTTGATTCTTGCAAAAGTCCATTTTGTTTAGTCGTGCAGCACAACTAATGAGCAATGACTGAATGCATTGATAATGTCCCTTGTAATGATATCCTAACTAAGCATTTAAGGAAACAATACAATAAAACAGTTCTGGAAAGGCTAAGGGCATGAAGGTTCAAACAAAGTGAAATCAAAAATCAAATCTACATTTATCTTCCCCGGTGACTGTCTTTTGTTGCTTTTCTGGCAACCCCTTCAAACGCCTACATGAGTGCCGTATGCCTAGAGCCAGAGTTGTCGAGCTTGGATGTGCAAACTGATTGCTTTGTACTCGGCCCTTGCTAAGCATTCTGACAACAATACAGAGAACAACAGTTACCACCCATTTTTTTCAGCAGCCTTGGTTCCGGATTTCCAGTGTTTTTTCTTATTCACTACAGGCTACATTCACTACATTAAAAACGATTTTTAATCAACCAGTTCTTATTTAAACTAGAACAGTTGATTTAAAGCAAAAAGTATTTGAAAATTATGCATCAGTACACTTACAGTATAAAGTAGAAAGTTATGCAGCTATGATATGTATGTATATATATGTGTGTGTGTGTGTGTGTGTGTGTGTAACAATTAATATAAATGACAAAAACACAATAAAATTACTAGAACTTTAAATAAAATTGATGAAAACTAAAAATATAAAAAAATGGAAAATAATAGTATCTCTTTTGACCCAATTTCCTTCAACTTCATTCTGCAATTAATTTAAGAATTTTATTTTTTTAAATGTGTGCATTTTTAACATATTTTATAATCACACTGACTTTTAGTTCAGTCATCAATTCATTAATTAAAAATAAATAAATAAATAATTTTAAATAAAAATGTCCTGATAATCAAACCAATTATAATGGGTTTATTGGTCTATGTTTAGTGAATCAATGTCTTATGAAGTAAATAATTCACTGCACAAAACACATTGTGTTCTGACCAAATTATGGACAATTATATGATTAGTTGCTTTTTATGTTGCCATTTAGCCTTGTTTTTTCCCCTGCCTAGATGTAGACTTGCAACCCATTTTTGGGACACGACCCACCAGTTGAGGACCTAACAGTCCCCTTTCTGCTATACAGACATGGCTTGTGGCCTCACCTGATATTCCCCCATATTGTGGCTGCTTATCGTCATTTTCACATCAATTTCAGCTAGCCTCTTATCTTGGCTGATGCACAACCTTTCTCTACCGTCAGATCACAGTCATATTTCGGCCTTTTTGCCAAAATCGATTTTGTATTTTTTTTTATTCGGACGGTATAGTGCTGGAACAGGGGATGTTGTAGGCTGATAAAGGTCAAGTGTAGCATCGAATCATTGAGAGATTCATAATGAATGTGAGCACGGCTCTCGCAGCAGGTGTTTCATTACCACGGTATGGGAGAGAATGATTGAGCCAGACTTAGAAACCCACACATCCAAGGTCAGACTATGATCATTGGTGGCCTTGTCAATCTCAAAACACACCCACATTCTTCATCTAATCCGTTTGATATTTCAGGTGTGATATCATAACCTATCAAGTAACGAAATCTGAAATAGATTTTATGTAACGGTCAAGCTGCCAAGGCTCATGTCAATCTACTGATGCCGCTAACAGTTTTGTAGATGTATTTGTTTGTTTGCCTGAGGTTTGATGTTGAGAGTTTGTTGGACAGTAATTCAGAATCATGGTGTTTTTGTTGTTTGTTTTTTTGTTGGGGAAAAAAGCTTAATTGTTATTTTTAAAATGCATCCAGCCACCTTGTGTTTGGTGCAAAGTTGAAGTGAAAAAGTCATGGTAGATTCACATATGCAATTCACATAAGAACTTAAGGTTTTGATCATTCTTAAAGGGACAGTTCACCCCAAAATAAAAATTCAGTCATTCAGTCAATTTAAAGGTGACATATCATGAAAATCTGACTTTTCCATGTTTTAAGTGCTATAATCAGGTCCCCAGTGCATCTACCAACCAAAGAAACGTGAAAAAGATTAACCCAGTAACTTTGTTTTAGTAAGCCTTTTTCTGCAAGCTTCTGAAAAAATGAGCGCGTCTGATTTCGCTCCCTTGGTGACGTGGCAAAGGGATCTCATTATAATATTACCGCCCCTTAATCTGTAAGTTTCCACCCACAGCGCCGTCATTTTGATTTCGTAAGCGACAACAGTGTAGCAGTTCTAATGCCATGGTGAAAGTTTGAGCAAAACATGCTAACTGTTCTGTCTTTGGCTGCACAGACGAGCACAGAACACTATTTAGAGTCCCAGCCTCAGAGGAGACAAGAGAGCAGAGGATTTATTGATTTATTTACTGTATGCTGCTGCCACACAGATCTAAAATAATCATGCGATTTATTTCCCAGCTGTTTACCTTCACAGCCATAACTGACTGTTTTGTAACTCGTGTGTTTTTAACATAAACGTGTGTGTGAATGAGAACTTAGTTTAGTATTCACAGGCTGTGACAGCCGCTTTCTGTCCATGTGCTTCGGATGTGTGCACTCAGAAAACGTATATAAGAAGTTTAAACTAATATGGTTTAAAACGCATGATTTCAGCGCGATAAACATGATAATCAGAACCAAAACAGATGTTTTTAGAAGGTAAAAACTGAAATGGCGCAGCTCTATTCTGGAAAGGGGGCGGGAGCAGCAGCTCATTTGCATTTAAATAAACAGGCACGAAAATCTGAGTGTTTCTGCTTCCACTCAAAATAGGCATTTTCAAAATGATGTAATAAATGATCTGTGGGGTATTTTGAGCTGAAACCTCACAGACACATTCTGAGAGAAATTACACACCAGAGACTTATATTACATATTGTAAAAAGGGGCATAATATGTCTCCTTTAAGTGAATAATGAATTTTTGGTCTATTCCTTACAAAAAGCTATTATATGGCTTCAGAAAACTTCAAATATAGCATGCACGTTGTATGGACAAGGTTCTTTTTGGATGGTTCTTATTTAGAGGATATTCATTTGTGTTCCATGGAGTCATACAGGTTTGAAAGTTCATGACAATGAGTAAAGGGCTGTTTACATCAAATACGATGACTATAACTATAAAGTTTTAATAATCGTTTCTAATTCTTTGAGAGTAGCGATATCCACACCACAATACTACTATACAATACGCAATACACTATAACGATAATGTCACAAATATTGTTCAAGTCATTTTTAGAACGATTCTTTCCAGCTGATGAATAATAAAAACAGTTGACAATCAGAATCCACTCGACTTCAAAGAGCTCGAACATTTAAAGCGGCAGATGACAGCGGCGCACGCTTACAAATGAACAGAACATTATCGTCAGTTGTGTGGACGCTAAAGGCTGTCGCACACTTGACGAGAAGCGCAGCCAGTCTCGTCACGCCACGTCTTTAAAATTCGTACACATTGTTTTCTATGAGCGTACGCACACCGGTGGTGCCATTCGGCGTCTGTCCGAAGCGTCTAACAACAATTCAAAACAATGTAAAGATGTGGCACGACGCAGCTCTGTGCTTCTCGTCCGGTGTGCGACCGGCTTTATAAATTTACAGTTATCATTATAGTTAACATTCCAGGCTTTAAATGATGACAGAATTGTCTTTTTTTTCCAGTGAACAATTTCTTTAAATACATTCAATTCTTTTTATGTTAACATGCTCTAAAATTGAATTGAATTGTATAGTGTGTCACTGTAATGGTGTGGTCACATTTACCACAATTTTCCTACTAATTTTCTCTGAAATATCACTAATGTGACCACATCTTAAATTATGTACATGTTCAGTTGTGTTTCCTGTGGTGGTCGACGGTCTCGCTTGCAAAGCGGGAGGTTAAATGCAACCTGCCCTCTCTCCTCAGACTGGCTCCGATTCTCTCCTCCCTCAGGGCGCGTCGTCCAGCCTGGTGGTCAAGTTTGCCGACACGGACAAGGAGCGCACCATCCGCCGCATGCAGCAGATGGTGGGCCAGTTTGGCATCTTCAACCCTGCTATCGCCCTGCCCTTCAGCACCTACAGCACCTACGCACACGCGGTGAGTACCCTTCCTCCCCTCTGGGGCACTTGGGCACGTTTTGATGATATCACTGCCGCCCACGTACCCTCCCCATCCCTGCATGCCCACATGTCCTCGCTCACGTTCCCAGAGTGACTCAGAATATTCCATAGGAAAATCTTCACCTGGTTATTTATAGCTTGCATCGGTTGCTTCGGTACGGGGAGGTTGAAAGGCAGCCGAGAGGTTGAGTCAGTCCCTAATATTCATTCATGAGGGACATCTCGGTTCAGTTTTGGGGAGAGAGACTATAAAACAGTTAGTTTCTAGTTAGTTCCTCCATATGGAGTAGATAGATATACATATATTCATGTACTGATAGGCATAGGCGAATATTTCTCAGAAATGCCAGGATTAATTGTTGGAGTCGACCCGGCCCCCGGGGGCTTATCATTCACACTCATTTTCATATCACAGACATGCGTGGGCCAGCGGAAGATGTGCGTACGGACAATCCCACAGTAACTGCCGGGCCAGTACGCGGGGAAAAAATACGCCCTCATTAGCATTCATGAGATGCGGAGCGTCCGCAGGAAATGCAAATGGTCCGAGAGAGCGGCGTACGGGAAAGCAGACAGGGTGGTTGCTGTGGCTCCCACAGGTTGGCAGTGACTTTTATCTCCTGTGTCAGAGATGGTGCAGTGTGCTGCTCGATGGCAATGACACTGTCTCTATAATTCACTGTTCCAGTCCGAGCCTCAACCCACACATGCAGAAACCAACTGCTTTATGATATCGCATGCAGCTTGTGGCGAAGTTTGCGACTTTTTATTAAGTATCTTTTTTGCTTGCTTTATTAAGCATCTTTTTTTTTTTGACTAAACTAATCAAGGGTATTGTTATTTTAAACCAGATACACAGAACATATTTAAAGGGGCACTCGCTGTTTTTTTCTTCTCATTTACGAGTTTTAAATGTGAAAAAAATAATATAACTTTTTTTTTTTTTATGTTATCAGTGCATCACATGAGATGATGATTCCAGTCATATTAGTAGCCTAATGAGTCACCTCATGAGAGCTGCCATATTAAGATCACATGACCAGCCGCTATAATCCAACCCTAAATTTGATTATTATTGAACACTTTTGAATTAGCTTTAATTTTTTAATAATTTAATCAGTACATTTTACAGTTTCATTTTAATTTCTTGTTTCTAGTGATTTTGTCATTTTTATAAGTTTATTTGTATTTCTTGATTTAAGTTTTAGCAATTGTAGTACTTCAACCTAACTTATTTTATTTCAATTTTTTTTACATTTTTCATCTAAATATTTAGATTTTATTTCAACTTTAATTCAAATTACAGAAAATAATTAATAGTAAAATTTGTAATAGTTTTAGTTAACAATAAAAACACTGAAAAATACATTTTTTACCGTTGCAACTTTAGATTTTTCTGTAATGCTTCCACACCACTAGGTGTCAGTATAAGTCAGGGATGACATTGTCTACATAACCAGAAAAAAAAAAACTGATTGGGGATTTTAAAGATACTATGAGTACCTTTTCCCCCAATACATGATTTTCTGCTAGGTTTGTATAAATCTTACTCTCAACAAATGCCTAATGCTGAGTGTTAAATGCTAGCATGTAATTTAACAAATGATAACCTACCTCAAATTACGCAGCTTGTTCAGTAGAAGTTGGATTTGACTTTTCAAAGCAATTGCTTTATCAATTTCATCTGGCAGCTAAATATACGGTGCATTTATGAAAGCAACTGTATTGCGCAATTTTGTTAAAACCCCACCTCCCAGCTGATTATAAAGATAATATTGGTCATGTCAATCACAATGCACATTGCCTGTGCTAAAATAAATGCTAAACCGTAACCCTAACACACAACCGTTATGTTAGTATAGCATTGGCAGATAGTTAGCATTACTGTTTGTCACGATCGGATTCATCTATGATATTTCTGAACTCTAAATTGAATCCATTAAGTCTCTACTTTTCGCCTGAGGGGCGGGATTTGTGATCAACTGGTTTGAAAAAATAAAAAAAAACATTGCAAAAATATCATAGACAAGTTTTTTTTTTTTTTTGGTGTGGCTCTTCGACTTGGGCTAGTAACCATCCAGCAAACACCCAGAACAGCATAGCTACCACTTAGCAATGAACTAGCATAGCAAGTTATCCACTAGCATTTTCTACGCTCTTCTGTTCACTCATTTCCTCACCTGAGCAGAACCTGAAAGGGTCTCCAACAGGCATTCATTGCACCTTCATAAACAGGCAACAAACCACATAAGCTAACATTTAGCTTCAGATATGGCAATGGTACATTTAGAAACGTGGAGGACGAGCAAATTAAGAGGCTCCTTCCACAAACACAGCTGTGCGAGAGGATTACTGGGTTGAGCTGACAGCCAGTAAATTGGATTTTAGTCAGAGCAGAGGAGGGGGGCATCTGAGCGCAAATTGGAGGGGTAATAGTGCTGACAACATCATGCCAAAAGACAGATGCGTTTTTTTAAAAAGGTACATCTAACTCCTAAATCTGACAAACAGCTTATCATTCAGTAGTACATGAAGATGTTGGAAATATCAGATGCGGCCCCGTCCTCGTCTCTGGAGTGGAATGGGGGGGGGGGGTGACATAAACACGCGATGAAAGCGAGAAACATTAATTTTCTTTCAGACGCTCTTGTCAATACAAGCCGAACATCTTTTATCTGTCTTTTTCTCCTGCTGCCTCGTGTTTGATCTTTTTCCTTATTCTGAGTGGAGCCATCTTCATTTTCAACTTTTTTTTCTCTCTTTTTTTGGAAGATGCATAAAAGCGCGGCTGTTGATGGAAAGCCAGAAAGATCTCTTTTACTTGACGCCAATCACCAGAGACGGTGCATTAGATTAATATGAAGCACAAATTGCTTGAAAGCACTTCAGAATGTTCTGAAGCCAACATTAATGAGGGGAATGTTTGTCTGGGTATTTTTGGGAGGAGGGCGCCGAGGAGGGGGGCACATGTTCTGCTATTGACCTACATTGCCCCCTGTTGTTGAGAAAATATACCAGTGTTGGCTATTTGAAGGGTTTTTTTATGCATCCTTTTTATAGTTTTTATGTATTGTTTGAAAGCACTCCTTCTTATGGAGCATCTAGAAATCAGGGGCGGAGCACTGACCTAAGCTTGACCACCCCTTTGGCCACCCCACTCAAAACTGCAGTTTTTGTCCCCTTTTTCTTGACAAGAAATGCATTTATTAAGACACGGAACCGCTGTATCTCTTTGCATCCACATCAAACGGGAGACTTTTCACCAGGTGTGAGTCAAACGAGCACAGAAAAGGTACAGCAGCCAAATGAGCTTCAGTAGAACAACAGTGAACTGCGGTCTGATGAGATGTTGTTAGGCTGTATGTCAGTAAAACAAACTTCCCTGTCCTGTCAGCCGTTTACTGTGCTCACGGCACACACTCTTCAACTTTACGCGAATATGAGGAGAACGCTTTATATCGCTTCGTCATAAGTAAAGCGCATACGAGCGTACAATGTAGTTCTGTCGTCAGTTAAGTCATGAAATTACCAAAAAGGCGATTAAAGCTTCAAATTATGCATACATGTATGCATTACATTTCAGAAAGTCTCTCAAATGCATACAAAAATATATTCTGCAATTCCAGATCACAATAGGCGCAAGCTAATATGTATTTTTTTATTTGTAATTTAATCCACAAGTAAATATGAGCACAGTGCACTTATACTAGAAAATATGCACTATTTTTTCATTAATGTGAAAAGTACAAACGAAAATGAAACCATTTAAATGCATAAAATAACTAATTTTACATTCTGGCATTTATGTGCTGTTGACTTCCAGCCTTTTTTTACATTCTTATCACTATCTGCATGTCTCATCCATGAGTATGCAATGTTGGAGAACAGGCTTTTGAGGGTTTTGAAAACCAGAACCAAGCTGACTGAGCAATAAAGCTATAGTGAGCCCCTTTATTAAAATACCTGGAGGTGAGGAATAATAAAAAAATTGTCATATTCACTCAGTATTACTTGATATAATTCACAAATATCTCAATTACAATTAAGCAGAAATTAATTGTATTTAGTTGTGTTTTAGGCACTAAAATAGTCTAGTACTTTATAGTCAAACACATTTTTATATTGAAATAATGAAGATTTCTGTGCCACCCAAGGCTGGTTGCTGGTCCCTCCCTGGCCACCCCTCTGAAAACATCCTGGCTCCGCCACTGCTAGAAATAGGCAACATGATTGATGTATTAAATAGACGTATACAATCTCACCCCTCGCTTCTCAGTAGAATGTTGTATGCTTTACTCAAAATGTCTTTCCAGTCATAAATGGATACTTTGCAGAAATATGACTACTATATACTGTACATATAAACCACCCTCTTTGAGCAAATATATGGCATAGAAATATCGAAATGGATGTGCTATCAGGCCCAAAACACATTTTACACAAGTATGTGAGTGCAAATGCTTACAGCTATGCAAGTTTGATTTTGGTTGCATTGTGAAATGTAATATTTGGGTCAATACAGTTGCATGTTGCATTCTCTGCATTGCCACAGAGGGAGCTATAGTGTACATTACTGTAAAATGACTATTTGTCTATACATTTTTTCTTATTCAGGTCAAGTATTGTCATGGTGGAGCAACAGTTTTTAGTAGGAATGTGCATCTACATAACTGAGGTCGATGCAATACACATGCATAGCCAACGATACGATACATTAAAGATACACATGAAGCAGCTACCGATACGATGCGATACGATTTCTATTTGATTTAACACAATGCAATACGATGCAATGGAAAAAAAATATGATGCTATGCAATTCAATATGCTTCAGATAGTTCACTTTTATTTCTTTGGTTCAGACATACAGCAAATCATAAATAATTAACTTAAGTGCCTTCTGATGTTCTGTTGTGATACGTCATATTCATGTAGCAGCAGTGGCGATGAGAGAACACGCATGAGAAACAGTTTAGAGAGGTGAAATCAATCTACATATAAAATACTTGGTCACAATTTCACAAATTATTGGTAACTTTTCTAAATAATAAAAGTATAGAAGACACTCAGAAACTTCTTAATGATTACAAACCTTTGAATGGTTGTGTAGATTATATTGGAACCTGATTACATACAGCATGTTATGCTATATTGTTTGGATGATTTTCTGGAAAACAAGACAAAATACTGCTTAAATCTGGGCTTACATACTTGCATATGTTTAGGACCTAAAACAAGTTCTGGTAGAACCAAAAGTATGTTTGCACCATCACCATGTTTAGTCCTGAAGATGTGCTTTAGCAAACAGCAGAAAAAAAAGCGAGGCCGTTTCAGGCAATCTTACAGGGCCAGGGACCTTAATAACCGGGGTCCTCGCATTCAGCTCACTCCATTTCTCATCTCTCTATAAATATCTCTCCAGTCATCCTGCCATTCTCCCTGCGCTGCAGCAGGGCCAGACCGACTGTAAGAGGTCATGTGTGATGCAGGCAGAGGTGGGCAGAGACACAGAGCAGCTCTGGGTAGATAATTGCCAAGTGATAAAGAGGTGATTGCCTGGTGGCACCGAGGGAGACTAATGCCATCGGCAAGCCATAAAAAACCCACATGCCTGACACTAAACGAATGCCGTCGCCCAGGCAACTTCTTCTCGTGGCCGCTTCTGTTTTTTTTTCCCATTTTGAAGGAAGAAAAGGTTACGACCTCAGTGATGAAGACTTCGCTGAAGGCAATTTGGTCCCTTTTGCCTGCGCTTGAATGCTTCCTGTCTATTCAAGATGCTGGGTAAAGTTTTGGTTTAGAAATGTTCAGGGATAGTTCACCCAGTTTGATTGTTGTAATTATTTGTAATTTTGTAATTATTTATAATTATTTCACTCTCACATCATTCCAAACCTGTATGCTGAGTTTTTTGGGAGCAATTTTTTTTATGATTTTTTTTACACAGTACCTCAGTGTTTCCTCAATACCTCATTTCAGAACTTAAATCACTTAAAATCACAAGTCATTGCGCTATGTCACAAGTCGGAAGTTGTATGATTGGACATTCCACTAAACATCTAATTTTATATTCTACACAATAATAATAATAATAAGGTTTGGAATGGCAAATCGGTGTGTAATTAATGAGAAAATGTACATTTTTGGCTGAATTGTTTTATTAAAGTTTTTTTATGCAGCTCTTCCTACTAATTCGTCTGTGACTACAGATGTCAAGTCTACACAAAACTATGCTATAATATCACCATAAAAGTATGTCATAAAACTCTTGCCCTATAGACAAGTCTTCAGAAGTTGAATGACACTTTGATGTCAGTAAACTGTAAAAAAGTTATTCAATTTAAACACTGAAAATCTTGGTCACCATTCACTTTTATTTTATGGAAAAGAGCAGCTTGGACATCCCACTAAATTTCTCCTTTTATATTCTACGCAAGGGGTTTGAGTTTAGAACCACAAACGCATGAGTAAATAATAATAAAATGTTAATAATTGGCTAAATTGTTTATAATTATTATTATTATTCATGATATTTATTTTTATTTATATTATATTTATTTTTACGAAGCTCATCCCAGTAGCTTGTAGTGACCACACCTGACAAGCCTTAAAAACAATACAAAATTGCCAAAAAAAACATACAGTGAACCATACAACTCTTGCTCTTTATTCCAAGTCTTTGGAAGTCATACGATACTTTTATGTCAGTAAAGGAAAATAAAAATTTGGTCACCATTCACTTTTATTGTATGGAAAAGAGCAGCTTGGACATTCCGCTAAATTTCTCCTTTTATATTCTATACAAGCGTTTTGGGTTTGGAACCACAAATGCGTGAGTAAATAATGACAAAATATTTTTTTACACAGCTCATCCCAGTAGCTCGTAGTGACCATACCTGTCACGTCTTAAAAACTACACAAAATGGCCATATAATCTACATAAAAGTGGGCCTTACAACTCTTTCTCTTTATTCCAAGTCTTTGGAAGTTATATGTTACTTTTATGACAGTAAATAAAAATAAAAAAATCAATTTAAACACTGAAAATCTTGGTCACCATTCACTTTAATGGGATGGAAAAGAGCAGCTTTGACATTCCGCTAAACCTGTCCTTTTATATTCTAAACAAGAAATAAAGTCATACATGTTTGAAATGACAAATAGGAGAGTAAAAGATACATTTTTGGCTGAACTATGTCTTCGAATAAGAATAACAGAGATACACAAGAGATGTTTTTTTTTATAGTCTCGTTTTCCGCCGACAGCCAAAGTACCTTGTTTTTCTATTCTTTTTTTCCCTCCTTCTCTCCCCTCCACCTCCTCCAAGAACAAATTGATGTTGCTCACTTCTCCCCAACATAATTACATGCTTGGGCCTCCAATTTTCTGTTTTAATTCCTAAAGAGCAGAACTGAATGCCACATCGTTATCTGAGGCAATCTGGTGGCAGCCATGAAAGGCGACATTATCCGAGCCGTTCATGGAGGGAAATTACAATATGGAAGTCTTCAACTCACCGCACTATGCTCTGCCCAAAGCCTGTCCCTCTGGCTTTTAAAGGGCATTAGCAAACTGTCACCCAGCGAGAGCCAGCCAGCTTAACTCTGACGCCCCATTCAGCACGAAGGAAGAGGCTGCGAGATGGGCACAAAAGCGTCTGATTACTGTGGCATGGCTATTACATGGCAGAGAGAGACTAGACTGTCTTGTCCCACCCTTGCCTGAACGTTGACAAATGCATTAAACCAGTGGACTGTGACCCATTTTAAGTTTTGAAATTCTTGCAAACTCACCCAAGTAACAATTTAGCTATACGTGAAAAAAATGTGACAAAATACACTTCTGTTAAAGGTAGTAGTAAAAAGTATTAATACATTAAGCAGTTTCGAAAAAAATATCTCAATTAATTTTGAACATCCTCTGAATTAAATGTTTCTTTTGAAATGTGCTTCCTCAGCATATTTGTGCTGAGATTTTATTTGTATTCATTTAACTTATTCATGCTCCATGTTTCCTCAAAACTGTGGATTTTACCTGAAGGATAATAGATGATCCTCAGCGGTTTGTTGATGGAATTATGCAAATGAAAGGAGGAGTTTATAGATAGTAATGCAGGCGAGGCTTATAGATTTGTTTTGTGGGTGGACGGCATCTTTCAGGCTCAGTGACAAGGCCAATGAGAGAATATGATTGCCTTTCTACTATCCAGAGATGAAACAGCGGCGGAGAGCAAAGCCTACATGAACAATATCATCCTCTGCATTCAAATGAAGAGTGGCAGCTGGATGATTATTGTATGAAGTAGCATATTACTTTTGGCCTTATTTCCTCTATGAGGACTTTATGCTGTGATGTACAGGAATGTTGTTTGATTAGTCGTATTATTGTTTAACTGGATAGTAGGGCTGCAACGATTAGTCGACATTATCGACAACGTCGACAATAAAAAATTGTCGACAAATATTTTTGTTGTCGAGTAGTCGTTTGATCTCATATGACCTAATGTAAGAGCCTGCAATACTGCGGTTTGACCAGTGTGGCGCTGTAGCGCAAGACTCTAGTTCAGCCCTCCTGGATGCAGATCAAGAGAAGAACACACACACACAGCACTTGAGCGGCGTTTGGATGAATATGTAAATATATATTGCGCGCTTTCCTCTCAGTAACGAAATAAACAACAAAAACTGACAGCAGTGTGAAAGCAACAGTTAAAAATGCATCTGATTACAACGATGTGAATGTTTGCATGAGCTCTGCAGTTCAGTAACGTAACATTACTCCAGTAGAGTTCGGTCACATTATGTTTATTTATATAGTACGTTATGCAATAGATAGCCTTAATTGAAGCAGCTTTACGGTATTAAACATGAAAAACATGAAGGTCAGTGTCGCTTTCAGTTAGAATTACAACTTGATTTTCTGTTATAAAGCAGCTCTCCAGTGTGAGCTAGCTAATGATAAAATATTTTTATTAGTGGGAAAAAAATAATAATTTCATTAAAGTGACAGTTTGGTTTGCAGAGATCAAAGCTTGATCTAGCTCAGGGCTGTTTTGATTATCCAACCCTATAAGGTATTTTAAGACATTATGTTGTGAATAAAATAGTTTATCCCAAAGCATCTATCACTTACCTTTATTTTGTTTCTTATCTATATGACTTACAAAAGGAGATGTTAGGCAGAATGTGCAAAATGTGTCATTCAGTTACTTTTTCATGTAGCTAATTAAATGGTGAGAGTGTCTCTGTCTGTCATCTCATTTTGTGTGCCATCTATTTTTATAATGAATTGGTAACATTACAATAAGGTATCATTTGTTAACATTAGTTAATGTATTAATTAACATGAATGAACAATACATTTATTACATTTAAGTATTAATCTTTGTTAATGTTGGTTAATAAAAATACAGTTGTTCATGTTAGTTCACAATGCATTTATCAATGTAAAAAAAAACAACTTGTGATTTTAATAATGCATTAGTAAATGCTGAAATTAACATTAAGATTAACAAATGCTATAGAAGTATTGTTCATTATTAATTCATGTTAGGCAAGGCAAGTTTATTTATATAGCACATTTCATACACAAAAAAAATTCAAAAACACAAAAGTGCTTTACATAAAAGGAAGTGAAATAGACATTAAAAATAATAATCACAACAATAAAAACAAGGAATTAAAAAAAAAATCACAACAATAAAAACAAGGAAATTATATAAAAATGTATTTAAAATGAATTTAAAACCGTTACGAATAGAAAATGATTATACATAAAATACAGTGCAGTCAAGTTAACTAATGAACCTTAATGTAAAGTGTTACCAATTAATTGTGTAATAATTGTAATTACAGAATATGCTTTTCTACAGCTGAAGTGACCTTTATTTATGTTAGAATTTGTATAACTTAATATTCTAACTAATTGCAAAAACTGAATAATCAATCAAAGTCTACTGATCAATCAGTGGAATAATCGACGATTAGTCGATTAATCGTTCTAATAATCGTTAGATTAATCGATTATCAAAATAATCGTTTGTTGCAGCCCTACTGGATAGGAATAGTTTGATCTTGACCATGTTTAAAGCATTGTTCTTGTAAATAGACTTTAGTCAGCGTAGAGAGCATAGTCTAATTTGTCGTGATGAAAACAGACATACAGTTGTGCACCTTGCCTCTATTGAAAATGTGTCTAGTACGCAAAGAAATAAAAAAATAATTATATGACTTATGAAACGCCATTCGTAACCCATTATGCTTCTGTAATGTGACATATTTCTGAGTGAAGAATATGATAGAATATAACGTGATTAGAAGAGATGAGTCATTTTGAATTCACAACCAGTTTTACTTCTGTAATGTGATGTGTTTCGGAGTGAAAAAGAATATTTAACACAAATATGATCTGAAAAAAAAAGATGTTATTGTTTTTTTATTTGCATATCCCTAAATAGCTATTTTCATTCCCAACAAACTGAATACTCTGGCAAAAGTCTATAGGTGCACAGTGACATAGAAAAGACATGTACGATACATGTAAACAAGCATGTATGCATGGGGTACGATCTGGATCTAATGGTCATTTAGTCTGGCTCTAAGCTGGATCTGCTTCAATGCAACCATGATATATTCAGCCTTGATAGCTGTCACATCGTAAAGGAAAATGAGGGAGGAAAAAAAGTTGTGCTGTCAAAGCCATGAAGAAAGCATCACCTTAAAGTTTGAAAGGGAAAAAATGAATACAATTCAATTTTTCTGCTCCGAACTCCCAGGTCCCTTAAGGACTACAATAATATGTGCGTCGATCCCTCCATTAGAAGGAGCCAGACTGACAGCTATTGAAATGTTTCGAGGGGGCTTGTGACAGCCCTCTGACTGGGAAGATGGACGCTTTCACTAAACATAGGTTGACACATTTTTCTCTTTTTCCGCTCTACTTTCTCCTCTACTCTGCGAAGCACTGCCTATTCATCATGCCCCCATGTAGCCTGTGTGCTTCTAGTAACTTTTCTCTCTCTCTTTTCTCCCTCTCTGCTTTCTGTTTTTCTCTATCGCTATCCAGGCAGCTGATGCAGCAGCAGGCGGCCCTCATGGCTGCCAGTCACGGAGGCTACCTGGCGCCCAGCGTGGCCTTTCCCACCACCCAGATCCACCAGATGGGGGCGCTCAATATCAACAGCCTGCCACCCACCCCCATGACCCCGGTGTCGGGTGAGTTTCATCAGACACTGGGTGAGCAACAGTACTTCATTTCCTCTCTTATGGGATGGGGTCTGAGGTGAAGTGTTACCATCGTGTTAGTCGGACCACCATAGTCAGTCTCAAGCTTACATACGCTTTAAAAGTTAGATTTCTTTCCGACTCAAGCTATAAATCCTTAATCAAAAACATTTTTGCACAGTCGGACTTAACAGAACTAGATAACACAACTGTAGCTTGGCTTCACCCAGCATTGTATTGTTGATTGCACAACAATTGGCCCTGCATTCTGCTCTGAAGAGCTCTGAAAAGAGGTGAAGCGTGATGTGTATTTAATGTATTAAGTGTTCGATTGCACTCTTGTCATGTTGGATGGACTGTAGTTTGACTACGCAAAAAGCCACTTTAGCTTGATTGTAAGTGCGCATGTAAATGTAACTGTGTTCAAATGCACAAATACTGTTGACAGTTACATACAATTTCTTGAGGTTTTTTGTACAATCATTTGCGATAAAACAGAAAAAGTTAATTAACTGTGTAAGTGTGAATAGTCTTTGAGATTTTCTTCTGAACAATAGTTGATACTACAATTAAAAAAAAAATCTGCATTATAACTGCACATGTAAACATTCTTGCGATACATTTGTGAATCTTGTGTTAAAAGGTTGCATAATTTTTCTTGTGCAACCATTTGCGATAAACTGTGAATAATGTCATCTTCTGTATGTTAAAATGTCAGTACACATTACTTTTGGGTGGATAGAACAAGTACACAAAAACAATACACAGCTATGCATTTTTTTTTACTGTATAACAGTTTGCGTTAAACTCTAGAAAAAATACTGGAAGTGTGAATAGTATATATATATTTTTTTCTGAACAATAGTTGATACCACAATAATAAAATAAAATATTATTATTGCACATGTAGATGTACTTGCAGTTCGTTCGAATAGTTTACTGCATGTTAAAAGTCAGTACTCATTTCTTTTGGATTAACAAAATTTTTGTACAAATTTTTTTTTTTATCGGAAGTGTGCATAGTATTTGAGATTTTGCTCTGAACAATAGTTGATATACCACAGTGAAACATATTGGTATTGTAAACGAAATTTGCAGTCTATTTGCATCATTTTCTGTGAGTTAAAAAGTAATTTGCATTACGTTTTACTTTTGGACTGACAGAACGAAAGCACAAAAACTATACATCATTTCACAAATTTATTCTCATACCACAATAAAAACTTTTTTGTGCCGTTTTTTTTAAATTGTGTTGTCAACTATTTCAATAATTGACAGGAAATTGCTGCTAAACAAGGTAACCAAACCAAATGTATAAAACCACTGTATTTGATCTCTTCCATAATTGAGCTGCAAAGTGAACCAGACTTTATGCCTGTAGTCAAAAATTGACCTACGCGACCTAGATGACCGTCGCATGGGCAGCCGTGGAATTGTGGTTTCACATGGGAAATTTGTTTGAATATACTATGACATTCCAAAACAAGCACATTTCTTGCCTTGATTTTAAACAAATCAGCCCATATTATGTCACATTTTAAGTTACAAAAACACCCATGCTGACATTTCCTAAATGGCACGCACACCAGATTGTTTTATTTGTCCTCAGAAAGCTTTGATAATCAGGACACACGACTGCTCTGATTGTCATTCCCAACAGCCCGTTATCATACAATCTAAACAAACAGGAGATCTTATTGGATAATGGCCACCTTACAGAATTTGCTTATGCAGCAGTATTGCACTTTTCCAATCCCTTCCGAAAACATGCCACCCAGTGAATTATGCTCAGCTTTAACAAAGCTCATTCCTCTTTTGTCAACAGCACTGCTGTACCAATTTACACTATACACCACGACACCGGACAATATCATTTGTCATTCCCGGTAAAGCGCATAGTTTTGGCAACATATGAGTAGCTTGCAGCAAACTGGCCGGCCAATTTCGAAGCACATTATTAGTTTCGTGGCTAATTGACTGACCGTGGAATGACAAAACGTTTGCGTTCTTATGCAAAGTTAAAACACAAGCTTTGTTACCTGAGGGGCTGGAACAGCAAGACGCTCCCCCTGGCATCACATATAGATTTAATACGGTTCCATCTTTTACAAGCCGCCATCTAGTCCCATAAAAGCCTCGTCCAATTAAAGCTCCAGAGCTGTCAAGCCACACTTCTCTTCTGTGAGGCTGAGGCTATCCATGTGTGGCATTACATGCAAATGTACTTACTTGCTACTTCAAATATTAAGTCAGGCAGACAGGACGGTTTGTCAAATGTTTTGTTAAGACACATGCAATGCAAAACATGCACTTTTTCCATCCCGGATCATCCATCACTCACTGCATGTTTGTTTTAGCAAACATGCAGTGATACCCATTGTATTAGCAGTCCTGAAATTCACAGGACAGCAAGACTGCAACTGTTTATATTATACAATTATACAGTGATGCTACTGCATAGTTGTTGTATTTTCATTATGTTATACCGAAAAGTACTGTGGTGGTACCATGGTACAGTTATGGCATCAGATGTTAATAGTGTGGTACTTTGATATACATATAATGGTATTTACATGTGTAGTGCTGTCAAATGATTAATCATGATTAATCACATCCAAAATAAAAAAAAGTTTTTGTCTACATAATATATGTTTGTGTACTGTGTATATTTATTATGTATATATAAATACACACACACATACAGTATATATTTTGAACAATATTTACATGTATTTACATGTCTATATTTATATTCATACACTTCTTTATATGATATAATATATTTATATATGAACATAACATTTTTCTGAAATGTATACATGGGTCAAAGAAGAAAAAGGGTTTAAGCATAAAAACAATAAGTGTAATAGTGCTTTAAATTGTTGTTATTTTACCCCCCAAAATTAAAAAATTGCAATTTTGTTTTTGTTTTTCTGAACATAAAATAAATATCATACATTTTCCCCTGATTTACAGAAGACACCCACTAAAATGTCATTCAGTGTAACAATCTTGTCAGGCATATTTACAACAAAAATCAATTTATGACATATAAAAAGACTAATTACTTTCACCCCAAATACTAATTAGTTGTAATACCACTATCCTAGGTTTCGCCCATTTGTCAGTAATAATTTTTTACTCATTTAAAACACAATAAAATGTAATATGCTCCCTTATTCTTTTATATATTTTAATATGTACAAGTCAGAATAAGCATGTTGTTCGAATTTTTACATAAATATTGTGTTACACTGAATGACAATGTAACATTATTTCAACCAAATGTTGACATTTTATTCTTCAAAAACTTATTTGAAACCTTAAAAGTAGACACTTTACTTACATTTAATGTGCTTTCTATGGACATAAAATCACTTGTAAATTTATTTTAATGCGGACATATTAACGTCTTTGACCCACATGCATGTGTGTGTATTTATAATTTAGAAGTTTATAATTTAGAATTTGGAAGCGATTAATCGTTTGACAGCAATACTCCTTTGATACTTCAAATGTCCAAAGCATAGTATTACCATGTGCCTAAAACAAAATATATGTGTCATGGTATGTGTCACAAAATATAATAATACCATGGCAGATGTCCATGAAAACATGATAATATCTTGGTAAACGTCACAAAAACATAGTAATACTATCGCTAATGTCCATGAAATTATGGTAATGGCATGTGACACAAAACATAGAATTACTGTGACAAATGTCTATAAAAACAATGGTAATGCCATAGTAAATGTTATAAAAACGTTAGTATTACCATGATAAATGCTCATGAAACTATACTATTACCATAATAAATGTCACAAAACAGTATTACCATGTAAATTTCCATAAAACTATAGATACACCATGGTAAATGTTTATGAAACCACAATAATACCATGGTAAATGTCACAACACATACACTATATTGCCAAAAGTATTGGGTCGCCCCCTTCTAATGAACAGGTTTGACTACTTTAGTAATTTCTATGAGTACAAATCTTAATGTTAAAGCATATAATGATATTCTAGGAAATTGTGTGCTTCTAATATTATATCAACAGTTTGGACAGGACCCTTTTCCATTCTAACATGACAATGTCTCTGTGTATAAGGCAAGGTTTAAAAAGAAAATGATTGCAGGGCTCGCAAAATTTCAAAATCCCTGGTAGCCCTTCGGGCAGGTACTCTTCAGATTTTGGTAGCCCGAAATTAATTTAACTAGCCCAAATAAAAAAAAAAGCCCATAAATGTCAATCAAAAACATTTTCAATACACAAATATCAACACATATCAAGGAAAGAGTTTTATTTTACTATTTACAGGCAATGTTCCCTCTAATGTTTTTTTTCTTGCTGAGCAAAACTTTTCTCTATTGGGCGGACATTTCAGGCACCTGAGCAAAAACATTCTTTATACCAGACCTGTACAGAGCACACACACAAAAGTGTGGAACTTTTAACTTTAATGTGCTATTTATATTTGATTTGACCCTTGATGTAACTAAATGATGTACATTTTAGGTTACCTAGAAAACATTTTTTAGTATAATACACTCATTCAAAAGTTTGGGATCAGTAAATATATTTTTTAAAGAAGTGTCTTATGCTCATCAAGGCTGTAGCCTTCTATTTGATAAAAAAAACTGAATATTATTCACAAAATAATATTTTGAAATATTATTGTAATTTAAAATAAATGTTTTCATTTTGATAACTTTAAAATATAATTAATTCCTGTGAAGCAAAGCTGTATTTTCAGCATATTACTCCAGTCTTCAGTGTCACATGATCTTCAGAAATATTCCAGTTCTGATTTATAATCAATGCTGGAAACAGTTGTACGCTTAAATGTTTGGGACCTGTGATTTAAAAAAAAAAAAAAAAAAAGTTAAAATTACTGTTTATTCAAAATGGTTTTGTGTTACAATATACACTATTCAAAATATACACTATTTTTCTTTCTTTTTAAAGATACTTTAAAAGAGTTTAAAGAAACTTTATTCAGCAAGGATGTGTTACATGGATAAAATTGATAGTAAAGACTTAATGTATAATACATTTTGAATTCTTTTTAACTTTTTATTAATCAAAGAATCAAAGAAAAAAGTAACACAGGTTCCAAAAAAATATTAAGCAACACAACAGCTTCACTGTGGTAATCAGATATTAGATCAGCAACACTGATAATAATTCAGCATTTCAGAATGATTTCTGAGTCATGTGAACTGAAGAACAATATGCTGAAAATTCAGCTTTGCTTCAAGGAATAAATTATATTTTAAAGTATGGGCATTAAAATAGGAACCCAAATTAGAAATTGCAATATACTTGTTTCAGATTTTTTAAAAAATAAGCCTTGATGAGCAAGAGATTCCATTAAAAAACAAGGTCAATTATTTATTAGGTTTAAATATAGGCCTAACATTATAATATATCAAAACAAACTATTTAAACTGATAGAATAGAATTAAATAGAAAACAAACTGAAGCAAAACTTAAGCTGAGATCTGTAAGTTAAATATATATAAAAAACTAACATATAAATTCTTCTATAGCTGTCTAAACATCCCTATGAAGTACAGTTTGCACAATAAAACTGTTGACTTTATTTCAGTTTTGTTACCGTTCTGTGCTCATCCTCTGCTGTTTCCAGCACTTAATCAAGCCACTTTCTTTAATACTGAGGACGTTTATTTCACATGTCATGTCATTGCTAGTTCTCATGTTGAGCGCACCGCAACCATTGAAGTATTGGGTTTCTAAGCGACTCGTTTGGCGCACATCATTCTCTTTCTATGAAACTGTAAACCGCATTCAGCGGTTCTAACTCTATAGCGACTCAACTTTAGCGGTTTGCCTGAGTATTGCGATTCTTTCGCTTTTACTGGCATTCAATCTATATTTCCCAACAATTATTGCGTGCGAGCGGCACATTATTTCTTCTGCGCGGCCGCGGTTGTAGAAGTGTACGGCCGCGCGCACGCAGCTTTAGAGGGAACATTGCGTGGGAGCCCTGTATTTAAGGTAGCCCGTCGGGCAGGGCGCTGATACATTTTGGTAGCCCGACTGGAAAACACAATAGCCCCGGGACGTCGGGCTAGCGATTTTGCGAGCCCTGGATTGATTGAGTCATTGGAAGAACTTGACTGGTCTGCATAAAACCAAGTCCTAATCCTAGTTTAACCCTCTGGTGTGATGTAAATGAAGACCTTGAGCCAAAAACTCATCACCAAACACCAATGACTTGTACATACACTTATAGACAAAAGTTTGGCACCCCCTTCTTTAGAACAGAAAAATGCACTTCCAAATCTGTGGCAACAACGATGGGAACATAATTCATGTATTTAAAAATTGTATTTCTTGGTAAAGAGTTAAAATGACTGAACCCATAAGTAAGTACCTTGCACACCAGAGGTGTAAATACTTGGTTTTATGCATGTTCTTTTAAATTATTAGAAGCACACAATTTCCAGAATATCAAATGCTTTAACATTAAGATTTGTACTCATATAAATTACTAAAGTAGACAAACCTGTTCATTAGAAGGGGGCGACCCAATACTTTTGGCAATATAGTGTAGTATGACCATGCCAGAGAGCTAATCATGGTCATGTCATGCTAAATGTCACAAAAACATGGTATTACCATGGTAAATGTCATGAAACCTAGCAAGTCTCATACAAACATAGTATTACCATGGTAAATGTCAATAAACCACGGTAGTCACCTGGTATTTTCATGGTACGAAATGTACCATGGTACTAGCATGGTATTTTGACAATGTACCAAGGTTTTTAATGTTTGTCAGGGTTGTTTAGTTAACTGAAGCTAAAACCAAACAATAATTTTTATTTTTTTTTGTTCCTTGAGATAAAATAAAAGTTCCCTGAAATATATATTACATAACTTACTTTACTTTAACTAGCTAAAGGCAACATTGTTTTTATTTTCATTAAGTTTAACTTGATGTGCTAAAATAACAAAAAAATACTATTTAGACTTTTTTAATTAAATAAATATAACAAAAACATTATATAATAGTATCCCAATGATACTAAAATAACATTGGTAATGTAATACCATGTTTTGTGTTGTTTTGTTTTTGGACGTGTAGCTTGGTATTCTTAAGTAAGTACCTTGCTGTAAATACCATGTTAAATGTCCATTAAACAACAGCACCTTGTCTTTTTTTGCTTTTTTTCTTTCTTGCAAAAATGATGCATCTCTGTGTAAAACAACCGCACTTGTTTGTTTGGATTTTATCCTCTTTGACTGGGATCAATGTCATATTAACATGCAATGCAGCTGCTGGGGTGAATTGGCCTCTCTTACACGGACTTAATTGAAAGAGACTGGTGGAGCTGCGCGGATCTCCTGTGGACGCGAGATGTGCTGAAATATGCGCAGCATTGGACACGCTTCTGCATGCGCGCGTGAGCTCTGCTCTACTGATTGCCTTCCATTATTGAACCTATTGGAATCTGTTGCATTATTAATCCTGGGCGAGATAGAATGGCTGGCGTTAAAAATATTCCAAGGACTACAATAAATAAGATATTCATACATTTTTTTCTAGTTCATTCATTCATTCATTTGCATCTCCCTGGCAGGCACAGCACCTCTGGTTTATTCAATACATCTGCCTGTGAGTGCACGCACACACACAACACACACACACACACACACTCACTCACTCTTATTGGTTGTGACTTGTGTATAACGCATTGTGGAAGAACTGACTATACTGGAATCTGGTTGATATTAAGCGCTAATGTTGCTGGAGAAATATTGAATTTCTGTTTGAATAAACAAATGTTTTTGGATCAGGCTTTAAAAATGACTGAACACCTATTCTATTGTGATGCAAAGAAGCCTGCTAACTTCCCTTTATCATGAAGTGTTTTTTAGGGAATTGTGCTGCAATCTGAAGACATCTGGCAAGACCACAATTGAAAGGCAGAACAGCTGTCACATCATCTGAGGCTGCTTTCAGATCTCCATCTTTTAGTTAATGCACAAGCGTGGAGTATTATTAATGTGAAATATCCTCAGTGTTAGAAATAACATTAACGTGCAGTAACAAAGTATTAGCAGAACATCTCATTGGGCTCAAGTGGAGTTACAGATTTGCAAAATTGGATTACAAAGTAGACAGCATCTGGAAAGTATTATTAAGATATGGACTACAATGAAACATCGCAGAAAATGTTGTCAGTCAAAAACATTATTTAATATGACTGACACAACCTGACTATATTTGTAATCTTACCAAATGTAATCCTGATTCGAGTCGGATTCAGTCAAGGTTGTTTCGATTTGATTGTGATTCAAAATTGATTATTCAGTTACAATGTCAACAGGCCCAGTAAGTATTACAGTATCATAAAAAATAACAATATTAGTAATATTACTGCACTTTTTAGGTATATTGTCAAGCATTTATTATTTTTATGATATATTATTAGTGCGGCGTCAAGTCCTTATCAAATGTTTAAATCCTTATGAAAAAGGTACTGTAACAGTAGAATCGATATTGAATCTTTTAAACAAAATTTGATTGAATCTTGTTGAATCTTTTAAACAATTTTTTACAACTTTTGTGCATTAACACTATTTAATATTAAGCATATATGATGAATAATATAGTAATAAATAATAAATTATTATTTTTCTTATGATAAATGCATTTGAAGTTCATACATTTTGACGTGAAATGTTTGTCGTTGTTGTTTTTGTACATTAATAAATAATAATAACAATAATAATATTTAGTTATTTTGATAGATTAATTAGATTTTGTACATTAACATTGTTTAAGTATAATAATAATAATAAAAATATGAAAAATATTACATTTACATAAAATTCAATACAATAATAATACAATTAATTTTAATATATTTTATTATTGTTATTTCAATATTGAATCTTTTAAAATAATTTACATTTACATAAAATTCAATAAACAATAATGAAATTAATTTTAATATATTTTATTATTGTTATTTCAGTATTGAATCTTTTAAATGAATTTAATCTGTATAAAAATGAACCTTGACAGGTAAAGTGATGGTATCAGTAGATATACCATGGTACTGAATGATTATATATTCATATACATGGTATTTACATGGTCCCCAAGGTAGTTCGGAGAATTACATGTCCGAAAAACAGTATTATCATGGCACTTCGTCCCCCCCCCCCCCCCCCCCCCCCCAAAAAAAAGAACAAAAAGTAAATGGTATTTACAATGAGGAAGATTTGATGCCACATTAGTACAACAACATGTGTGCCATTACATGTGACTTCAGCATCCAGGGTAACCTAGAAACCTGGACGTCGTCATCGAGAGGTAACGCGGTGACATCCTGCGGTGCATGCAGCGTTTAGGAGTGCAGCAGAGGGGTTAAGAGCACTCGCTGAAAACAATGGCGCGGCCGCTCTATTAACAGATGTAAAGCACTTAAGCGCGATGGTGCGTACACACTCAGCCAGATGGCGCCCTCTATTAGAGGATGTATCGCTACCATGATGCATGGTGATGTTTTCCCCTATTTTGTTTCTTTTTTATAAGAGTAATGTTCAGCAGGTGCAAGCTCTTGAGCTACAAAGAGCTCCAAGTCGATGGCATGACAGTCTAATTGTCAGCAACGGGATTAAATGGCTTGAAACTGTGCAGCCAGGCTGGTCGCGTTATTCGTCTCTGCCCTGAAGTTCGTACCCTGACACGGGCTTGATGGGTTTCGCAAAGCCCCAGTCCTGCTTTTTTTCCTGTTTAAATGGAGATGTGTCACAGACAGATGAGAGGCTGCTCTTTGGTTAAGCATATGTCGGATGTTTCTGTTGTGTTTAAAGCCCCGGACGAAGTTAATGAGGTGTCAGGTGTGGTATTTGCGAGCCATCCGAGAGGCGCGGAACATGATGGGGACGGTTGTGTTCACCTTGTGTGCCGTCAGGGTCATAAAACCCATTGACTTTGTTCTCAGTCTCGCGGGGCTGCGAAATAGAGATTGCGCTCGTACGAAAGCCTGAAAGCGTTTCAAACGGAGCAGCTGCACAGGTTGTATCGCATGCCGGTGTCCTCAAAGATGCTGTTTTTCTGTTTTAGGAAGCCACTGGTTGTAAAAATCATTGTGTTTATGCATATTTTGTTTTGTAAAGTACTCAAAATGCATGTTTAGAGGCCTAGAGCTGCATTGACGTCTGTTTAAGATGTTAAAATGTTGTTAAAAGTTTCAACACTGAAGAACATTTGGAGTCGTTTATCTGTCATTTACTGTTATAATAACTTCAAAATGGTTGAACACTAAGATCCGCTGTTGCATTTCTGCAGCATTCAGACTAAAGAGTCTCATATTCACACTGATTTATATTTCTTTTGGTTTGCCATTTTTCTGTCTCCAAACTTAATGCAAAACAGTCCCCAATGGTGTCAGTAGGCAGAGATTGTGTTTTGTGGCATGCTGAGAGATTGAATTTGTAAATTATTTCATGCCAGACATGTTGCTATGACACATTTTAGATTGTGTTCTGCTGTAAAATGTAGTTTTAATCCATATTTAGTGAAAAATAAATATTTAATAGCTTTAAACAAATATACAATGCTGCTACAGTTGGTCTCTGTGATTAAAGTAATAGTTTGCCCAAAAATGTAATTTCTGTAATAATTTACCAACATTAATGTATATAAATATATTAAACAAACAAACAAAAAAATCTGTAGAACACAAAATCAAATGTTTAGCAGAATTTTCACACTGCTCTTTTACATACAATGGAAGTGAATGGGGACTGGAGCTGTTAAAGGGTTAGTTCACCCAAAAATGAAAATTAGCCTGTGTTTTACTCACCCTCGAGGCATCCTGGGTGTATATGACTTTCTTCTTTCAGACGAATCCAATCAGAGTTATATTAAAAATTGTCCTGGCTATTCCAAGCAGTATCATTGCAGTCGATGGGTGTTTTTGTTCAACAGTCCAAAACACGTCAAATAAAGTGCACGCATCCATAATAAAACGTGCCTCACACGGCTCCGGGGGGTGAATAAAGGCCTCCTGTAGCGAATCCATGCATTTTTGTAAGAAAAATATCCATATTTCAAATGTAATAAACACTTCTCTCTCACTTCCGCTATCTGTCGTATGTGGAAGACGTTCCGGCGGATGACATAGGATGTAGGACATATGCGGCGCGCGCACGCCTCTGAGATATGCTAGTCTCACGAGTTTGTTTACAGGAGCAAAGGAAGCAAAGTTTCCTTACTTTAGCAAAGGAAAACCAGCCTCCTCTTAGCTTATATCGAAATCCTCCGACATTTTTCTTTACAAATCCTCGTTTTGTGCTTCTAAATCGTGACTGGCGTTTTGTTTTGTTCTCTCTCTGCGTTCGTCACTAATCACGCAATCGCCGACATCCTACGTCATCCACCGGAACGGCTTCCGCATACGACAGTCAGCGTAAGTGAGAAAAAAGTGTTTATTACGTTTAAAATACGGATATTTTTCTTACAAAAACGCATGGATTCGCTACAGGAGGCCTTTATTCACCCCCCGGAGCCGTGTGAGGCACGTTTTATTATGGATGCGCGCACTTTATTTGACGTGTTTTGGACTGTTGAACAAAAACACCCATCGACTGCAATGATAACGCTTGGAATAGCCAGGACAATTTTTAATATAACTCCGATTGGATTCGTCTGAAAGAAGAAAGTCATATACACCTTGGATGCCTCGAGGGTGAGTAAAACCCTCGAAGTTTTCATTTTTGGGTGAACCAAAAATGACCATAGAAGCACCGTGATTTTGTGTTTGATGGAAGAAAGTAAGTCATGCAGGTCTGAAAAGACCTGAAGGTGAGTGAAAAATGCCTAAATTTGCATTAAGAGTGAATTTTGATCTGTATTAAAATATGGATGTAATGGGAGTTAGTTATTGTGATTGGTTTGGCTGCAGTGCTAACCGATACAGTTCCAGCGCTCCTTGTTGATTTTAGTGTATAATTTGCATAACAAATCCTTTTGGTGCATATGGTAAGCTGTTCCTCATTGTAGTCACCATCGGGTGCAAATCAGCATGATGCACCGAGGGCAGATTGCAGTAATGTAAATCCAATTACACTTTCCCCTTGAAATAACAGTATTTGCAGAATACTCAGCATCTCGTAGTGCTCAACATACTGACGGGGTTGACAGATAAAAGATTTGTTTAATAACAGATGGATTCATTCTGGACTTTTGGAATTAAAAGCCAAAACAATGCAGAAGAGCTGAAGGCCACTATCTGGAACAAATTGCTGTGATATGGACCACACCGAACCACAAAGGGAAGGATGATACAGTGCATACTTGGATCTACACTAAGAACCGCCTATTTTGATCTGTGAATTGCATGTCATAAGCCGGTACAGGACCACTGCAAAAGGTTTACACTCTAACATAGTAAATGACATGTTGCTTGATTTTCACAACACCGTTTTTAAGATTATGAATATTAGCTCTTAAACCTAGTCGTTATGTACATTTTCAGAAGGGGCCACCCTGGACACCCATCTGGCTCTGCCACTGGAAATATGTATGCGCATGATGTCACTGTTTTCGCAAATTCACGTTTTTGTAGTTTATGCAAAGGTAAACGAATGGTATCATTTTCAAAAACTTGCACTTTGAAACCAGTTTTCAAAGTTTGCTTTTTCAAGCATGTAAATGAATGGCCAAAATGCATAAAAAGTGTTCAGTGTTTAGTTGAAATTGGTGTCATGTAAATGCCCATAACAGATATTGGAGGCCCCGTTTACACTAGTGTGTTTTCGTTTTAAAACGGTGTTTTAAAATGAAAACGACCCTCGTTTACACTGGCGTTTCCGCTGCGTTTCAGAAACGATCTCCGTTTACACTACACAACCGAAACCGCATGCCACGTGACCATTCATGCAGGTGCAAACATAGATATGTATAGGTAGATCCCTATTATTTAGATTGTGGACGCATCTGCATGCTTGGAGCGGTCGAATGGGGGATCTACCCATACATATCTATGGGTACAAGAATGAGCTGTTATTGGTTACATGGTTGTCAAGGATACGCAGAGAGAATGTGGGCAGCCACGCCATCGTTTTCAAAAGTCTCCGTTTTGGTCCGTTTACACTGAAACGCAACCCCGGAGTTTTCAAACTAAAACGGGTTCTGCAGCATTTTCAAAAGTCTCAGTCTTCAACCTTGAAAACACCGGAGTAGTGTAAACGATAGGCGTATCCGTAACAAAAGTTATGCGTTTTAAAACGAAAACGCACTAGTGTAAACGGGGCCGGAATATAGAGGTTAGGAGAATGTTAGGAGAAACATTCTATTTTTAATTTAATAGATCTTGGAAAAACATTCAATAAATCGAACTCCAATTGTCATTGTTAGCTTAGCCACATGCTAACATCAAACTTTAGAAATCAAGTGACAACAGTCTTGCCTAAAAAAACGCTACTGGTTCATAAAAACAAGGTAAAAGATATTGGAATATAGAGGTTTGGAGTACATTAGGAAATATCCAAAAGGAAACATTCAATTTATCAATTTTAGAACTTAGTTAAATATTTAATTTCATTCAGTACCAAAAGTAACAGTAAAAATAGCTTGAATCAAATTGTTATCATTAGCAACATGCTAATGAAATCTGTTTATACAATTATACAGAATGCGAAACACAGGGCTGTGAAATGAAAAATTTTTTTTTTTTTTTTTTAAATGAACTTCTAACTTGAGAGTCGTGTTTTTAGAATGGCGTCTCGTGCGCAAAACACGTCCATCTAACGAATGTTTACTGTACATAGAGAACGATGGAAAAGCAGTGTGGTGGAATGCAAAAACATGTTCTGTGTGAACTACCCTCTTTTTCCCAGCTACACGGCGTACCCTGAGTCATATCATTTGTCTTGTCTTACTAGCTTTCTTTGATGCCTACTGAAGTCTTATTCCTCAACCAGAACATGATCTGAGTTTGCGTGACTAGCTCAGTCTGTTTCCTAACCTTCCTGCGGGCTGGATCCTCCCGTCAGCGTTCAGCTTTTCCAAACTGTCACATCACAATGATAGATTCTCAACATTATAACAGCACGCAGCTGCCGCTCGGCCCCGCACGTGTGGTCGGTTCGGCTGAGGCAGCCTGTCGGACATCCCTGAACGCGCCCAGTCTCCTGGGCTCCGGGAAGAATGGGGCAGAGGCGTCAACTAATTCATCAATGTGCCGTGTGGGAAGCAAACAATCGCGAAAAAGCTTAGGAACAGGAAATAGCACAAACGAGAGTAAAGAGCTCTCCTCGGCCCACTGGAATTCCCCCAGGTTACAGCAGTGGGAGGCTTGAGTACAGGTTTGGGAACCTTTACGTTTGATACGAGCCTGGTTCACACTCTGTCATGCTGTAAGTGAAGCTGGCTGGGTGGACGATCAGCCTGAGCCTGTTTGAATCCATCGGCTTGGTCATATTTCTATGAAGACTTTTCGATAGGGTCTTTTGCCACATTGTAATTGAGGCATGCTGGGGGTTTCCATGACGACCGTCCTCTATGTCCAGCATTGTTCGCGGGTCCAGATTGAAATGGTATCCTATGGGAACTGTTTTCTAGTTTGTACCGATGCACAGCCACAGCTCTGAAACGCTCAAGGCTTGGGATCAAATACAGACTTATGCTAGCAAGGGCCTTTTAAACGATTAATTTGCAGATGGTCGCAAAATAATTGTTTTTAGTGTGTTTTGTTGTAAACACTTTTGTTGTAACCATTTTTTTTAGTCATATAGACGATATAGAATGACTGACTGATCAGCAGTTCATCTACATTTATCTCCATGCCATGCCATTTCTAATAGGTTAATACAGTATTATATAATGTAATGATTGTTAATGACTTTTTAAAGAGTTATTATATTAATAATAAAACTTTATAAATGTTAGTATATAAATAGTGCTGTATCTTAACTTTAAAGTGCCACTATGCCATTTTTAAGGTTGCTAATATTGTTTTATGAGTCTCCTAAAACAGGTTTACATGCATCCAAGGTCAAAAAAACAGTTTAGTTTTCTCGAAAAATTGCTTTAATTTTACCTCATTTCTAAATGATTCCTAAACGACTCGTGTGAAGCAGTTCAAAGAATCAGTCTCTCTAAACTCCACCTATCCGTGAGCACTCGCTGATGTGATTGGTCAGATGGCGCAGTCCTTTGTGATTGGTCTACTGCATACAGCGCGTATGACAGCCCATGGGCGGACATTATGCAAATGTGTTACTTCGTGACGTACAGCCGTAACAATAAGATTCGAATTCCTGAACGACTCGTTTAGGCGATTGCGAGCCGACTCTTTTTTTTTTTGATAGACAATAACTTTATATATCGTGCACTTTCGGCTGCAGAAAGTTTATGTTCACATACTGCTACATGACACACTGCATGAAAGGTAATATTCGAAAAGGCATAATAGGGGCACTTTAATATATCAATAATTAAAATGTAGTAATGTATTATTAAATAATGCAACTAAACTTAATGAATAAATAATAAAATATAGTACATCAATTATATTAACAATAGTAGTAAGGTTACTTGAAAATAAAACTAAATATAAAGATGTATAAGGTATAATAATGATGAAAGAATAAAGGTGTGTGTGTATGTGTGTGTGTGCATAGCCGATCCTCCCTATATATATATATATGCATAGGGCCGCCGAAACACCAGGGGGCCCCCTTGCTCTCAAAGATGTTTTGATTTTAGTTTCGATTTTGAATTTGGCCAGCTGTTGTGAACCCAACCCAAGATTTTTTATGTTTAAGTTTCTTCTGCTCATCAAGGCTGTATCTATTTGATCAAAAATACAGAACAAAAAAACTGTTGTTTTGTGAAATATTATTGCAATTTAAAATAACAGTTTTCTATTTTAATATACTTTAAAATATCATTTATTTCTGTGATCAAAGCTGTATTTTCAGCATCATTACTCCAGTCTTCAGTGTCACATGATCCTTCAGAAATCATTCTAATATGTTGATTTATAATCAATGTTGGAAACCGTTGTGCTGCTTCATTTTTTTTGGGGGGGGGACCTGTGATATTCTTTTAGGATTCTCTGATTAATAAAAAAGTTAAAAAAGAACAGCATTTATTTAAAAAAGAAATGTTGTGTCACAATATACAATGCTATTCAAAAGTTTGGGGTCAGTACATTTTTTTCTTTCTTTTTTTAAAGAAATTAATACATTTAATCAGGAGGGATGTGTTAAATGAATACAAAGTCATAGTAAAGACTATTGTTAGAAAAGATTTCTATTTTGAACAAATGCTGCTCTTTTTAACTTTGTATTCATCAAAGAATCAAAGAAAAAAAGAATCACTTTCCAAAAAACAATATGAAGCAGCACATCTGTCATAATAAATCAGCATATTAGAATGATTTCTGAAGGATCATGTGACACTGAAGACTGGAGTAATGATGCTGAAAATACAGCGCTTCATCACAGAAATAAATTATATTTTAAAGTACAGTATATTAAAATAGGAAACCAATATTAGAAATTGCAATAAGATTTCACAGTATTTTTTTTTTTTTTCTGTATTTTTGATCGAATAAATACAGCCTTGATGAGCAGAAGAGACTCCCTTAAAAAACATAACAAATCTTACTGATCCCAAACTTTTGAGCGGCAGTGTATATATATATATATATTATATTATATATTATATATATATTGATGTGGGATGAGTTGTTGACGATTTTCAATTGTCAATCATTCTCTTTTAGCTAGTTATCAACAGAATTCTCTTTATATGTATACATATACATTTTCTATGCTTTAATATGGAATTGCAGACTTTTTGCACACTTTGTTTGGAAACTGTACCAATGTGCTGTCTGTGTTTGTTTTCCTGGCTCAGCAGGACTCAGCTCACCGCCTGCCAACAGCATTGTCACTCCTATCGTCAATGGCTTTACCAGCATCCCTCACCAGCCCAATGGACACCATGCGGTCGAGGCCATGTACACCAACGGACTGCCCCCTTACTCCACCCAGAGCCCCACAGCTGCGGACACCCTACAACAGGCCTTCACCGGGGTGCAGCAATATACAGGTGAGCCTTCTCTCTCTCTCTCTCTCTATATATATATATATATATATATATAACCACATGAAACTATTCTATTTTTGTGCTGCTTACTTAAAATGGATGGTTGTTTTTGACCAACCATGCATCAGTTTGTCTTTTTTTTTTTCTTTCTTTCTTTTGAGTAGCCTTGTTCAATGCTGTATCACATAAATCCAGGCTGTGTTCTCACACAAATTTCTCTTTGCACGTACAGCCATCTACCCAGCGACCACACTGACCCCTATTGGCCAAAGCTTGCCACAGCCACCGCAAGTCATTCAGCAGCAGCAGCAGAGAGAAGGTGAGGGTGAGAGATTTTTCATTCGTTTTGGCATAAGGATCAATACTACATGCATGATGATGAGTGAATAGTTCATTAGACTGAAATAATTGCAAATTGCATCTTCCATTAAAGTAGTTCACGCAAAAAATTGAACATTTGCTGAAATTTACTCACTCTTAGGCCATCCAAGATGTAGATGAGCTTGTTTCTTAATCGGAACAGATTTGGAGAAATTCAGCATTCCATCACTTTCTCACCAGTGGATCCTCTGCAGTGAATGGGTGCCGTCAGAATGAGAGTCCAAACAACTGTATCACATAATAATCCACAAGAAATCCACATAACTCCAGATGTTACTTGATGGACTGGAGTCGCGTCAATTATTGTGATGTTTTTATCAGCTGACTGTATTCTGACGGCACCCATTCACTGCAGACAATCCTGTTCTGATTAAAAAACAAATTCATCTACATCTTGGATTGCCTTGAGAGTGAGTAAATTTCCATTTTGGGGTGAACTATTCCTTTAATGCTTTTTTAATTGCTAGAATGTGCATTATAAATAAACAAAAATATTTATTATTTAAAAAATGTAATGTTTTAGCATAATGATAAAAACATAAAAATGTAACAAAATTGCTCGCATGGTATTCTGAAACAAAAGGGCACAAAGACCTGAAATTAACAATAGAATTTAAATACAAGTTCTTATACTAAAATATTTCTGTGGTTTCTGTGACTTATTTTGAATGGAGACTCCACAGTGAGTAACAACGTTTTTGTGTTGCAGGACCAGAGGGCTGCAACCTCTTTATCTACCATCTACCGCAGGAATTTGGAGACAACGAACTCATGCAGATGTTCCTCCCATTTGGTGCAGTCATCTCCTCCAAGGTCTTCATGGACAGAGCCACCAACCAGAGCAAATGTTTTGGTGAGACAAATCAACATGCATATTCATTTCTATGTTCGATATCTAAATATCAGACGATTAATCTGCCTAGCCTTTTAAACTTAAAATATCAGTAAAAAGTCACAAAATTGACCAAAAAACATTTAGCATCCTAACTCCAGAGCAAGTATTGCGTAAGTGAGTTAAGTAATGTTTCCGCATACAGCCCGTCCCAAAACAAGCAATAATCAGTCTCTGTCCATTTCACAGTGTAAACTCCATTCTGTATTCTGTGTCAAGCCACAAACCGGAGCGCTGCCTTTTAAAAACCCCTGAGCCAGAAAAAAAGTCCTAAGTGAAGCAAAAAGGCCCATTATGGATCAACATCTGTTCCCGCTCCAGGGGGAGACATTTCCCAAGCCACAATTAATAGCAGCTACCGTCTCCTGGGGGAGGTTAATAAGATATAAATTTGTGAAGTAGGACCTATTTGCGGTATTGACTTATACACTATGCATTTACTGCATAATGTCAGGTCTGGGTAACAGGCGCTCGGTAGAGTAATTAATCTGCGGTGGGGGCCGCGGTCCGAGATGGACCGATGGGACTTGGCTGAGAGCACTGACATACATAGATTCCCTATTAAGCAGCCTTGTGGCTTTATCCCCACATCACCTCCATGTGGACCTTCTCGTCTTGTAGATACAAGCCTCGAAATGGGGGCAGTTCCAAGCGCGGTTAGGCGCCTAGGCCACTCTTCTCCCAGGTGGCTGATGGCCGACGAAAACGCCCAATGTTTTTCATGGTTCACTGCCGGTTCCTGATGATGCTCGTAATGCCAGGGAAAGTGCATCCTCACTTCATTATGGCTTTTTGGTTGCTGGCTTGTAAAAGCCTATGGGTTTGAACGGGAAGCTGGGGATGTCACGGACGAATGTGATTTGCATGCTGTGGGTGGCCCCGTTTCAGAGTCCTGTGGGGCGATTTGTCCCTGTTCTATACCACCAGTGGCTTATATATGCTCAAAAGTAGCCCACACAGATGCATATATGGTGATTTTTCAGAGTTCCAAGAGGAAATAAGTTCATAAAAGAGCCATTTTTGACTTGTTGGAAACTTTACAACTTTAATAAGATGCCATGTGATCAATTTTAGCACCTGAGCGACTTGGTTCACGTCTGTTCTCGTGATCTCTTGCAGGCTTCGTTAGCTTCGACAACCCAGCAAGTGCGCAGGCTGCTATCCAGGCCATGAACGGCTTTCAGATCGGCATGAAGAGGTTGAAAGTGCAGTTAAAACGGCCGAAGGATGCGAGCCGCCCATACTGACAGGGCCCAACCCACACAGGGCTCTCAGCAACAGCACAGGTAGCCCTTTTGGACACCAGACACAATTTTTAACAGGAATACATTCTTGATATTATTTAGAATTTGGTTTTCTTTACAGGATTTGAAGAGTGAAATCTCAAAAGGAATTTAACTTTTTCTTTCAAAACAAACAAGAACAACATGAATGGATTTTTTTGAAGACATATCAGCATTTATTTTATGAAGATGTTCGGTATAGAGGAGGCGGTATTGCAGGTGAACCGGCACCCGTGGCCAAACCACACTCGGCACAGCGCACGAAAGACAAGTGGAAGATCTCTCTAAAGACAGAGAACTCAACATGTCCTGTCTCTCGCTGAGCTTCGCACCGTCAGTCAAGCAACAAACAAAAAGAAAAAAACGAGCGAGAACAACTTCGATTTCTATATACATATTATACACACATATGCTATTTAAAGGAAGAGGCGCTTATGGCTTTTATTACACTGGACAAATGAGGGTTAAACTTGAAGACCAAGGGAAAATGCAGTGGAAAAAAAGCTCTTCTTGTCCCGCTAGTGGACTTTCTTTGTCTTTTCCTCTTACCTTTTCTTCTGTCACCGTCTTTCAGCAAACGCAGGACATTCTGTGGTCACAGAGGTTTCCATGCCCTCAGTGAAACTGATAAATCTTTCACCCCAAAGGGACCAAAGGACCAAACATTTTTATTCCTCAACAGAAATATATGGTATTAATAACAATACTAATACTACAAACTACTATTAACGACATAAGTTTAAAGAAGAAAAAAAAATAAAGCATAAATATTCGCTTCAGGTCGGAAGAGGAAAGGGATTTTGATTTCTTTTCCTTTTACATTTATAGCTACTGGGTTTCAGAATATTTAAACAAAATAGAAAAAAAATGAAGAAAAAAGTATTTTAAAAGCTATACTATTTTAGTGGAGTAGAATATGTGGATTGGAGATTGTTAGGAGCATGTTCAGCCATTTTCATCCATGAAGAAAAAACAAACAAAGGGGGAAACTGTCCATCATCCATCCATGTCAGAAATAGGCCCATATTCCAGAGAACAAATGCTGAGTATAACTATATATGCATGTGCGAAGTGTTGCTGGTTTAGCAAAACCTTGGGTAGATATTCAGTACACACAAACAAACATATTTATCCGATGAAAACTTTACTTATTGAGCAGAATAAGTACATGTGGCTTCAACGCAAACTATCCGCAATATAAACAGCTGTACCATTGCACAGGTAAATAATACAAAAAAATACAGTTAATGCTTGACAGGGATGGGAAATTTTAGTTTTTTTGTTCATCACTTCAGTGATTTTTGTGGTTCTAGTTTGATTTCATCAGGTCTACGACTGTGCTTCGTGAAGTAATGCTCAACTTTACTATTACGAGGGACCTGTAGACCTTTCATATCATCAATTTTGTGCATCTTTCAAGAACATACTCATCAAACAGTTGGTGCCAAATGCTGAATATCAACTGATAAAGCACATTAATAAGTAAACCAAGCAGTTACAAAGATACCAAGCCTTAAACCCTTACACAGCCCACAAAATGAGGTTCGTAACAGACCTACTGAAGGGACAAACTTGTTATTGCTTACAACTTCTGAAGCACATCAGAACTTTACAGGGACCATCTTGCAGCATCAGAATAATAATCAAATTTAGCCTCGGAAACCTGCACAATCAATTCCACATTGACATTTACAGAGTTCATTTCGCTAATAAATGAGTTTAAGATATAGAGAACGCCGTGGGATGACTCGTTGGATCTGCGAATAACCCATATATCTAAGAATACGCTTCTCAGGCTGGTATGGATTAGCTTGACGCTAACTGTCTGCAAAGGTCTAATGAGCAGCCTGTAAAGAGCTCACGAACAGCTTGCAAATAGCAGCCATGGGGGGTTACAGTTGGAGCAAACTGATCCATCAATAAAAAAGCCACCGAGTCTGACGTTATGGTGTACTTAACCGCAGCTGTTGCTTTGCTCTCAGACAAGTCACAAATATACACAACTTTAAAGCACTGGACAAGAATCTTAAAGACCCCGTGAAATCAAAATCGCTTAGTTCGTGTGTTAGCTCTGAGGCTAATGTTAGCTGACAAAACTAACACAAAATTTAAAATTTACAGTTTTCTGGTAAAGCGAACCTAAATATTAAATTACACATTTTTGTCCAATCAAAAGCTCTAGAAGTCTGAATTGGTGGATATTTGTTAGCTTTGATGCCAATTCTAGAGTACTAAGTTTCTAAATTACGTTTTACCAGCAATATGCATTTAATTTTACGTCTCTCATTTTTCACTTGGAAAATGGACCAAAAATGCTGATTTATCATGCACTACCAATTTTTGTCCAATCAGATGCTACACTAATACTACTGTACCTGCAAGTAACGACAGCAAAATGTTTAGTTTAGTCCTTTTTTACTTGTTTTCCAGTAAAAAATATTATAAATATCTAAAAAATTATATAGATTAAGACCTGTTTTCATAAAATGTATCTTCAATATGTGTATTTTGTCTCATCAAAGATTTATTTTTAGATATTTTAAATGGAAAATTAGATGCAGTACTTTCTAAGAGTAGAGTTTTTGCAGTGTAATAAGTAGCACATTATGGCTGTAATGTAAACTAAAGGCTATTGGCTGTTTAAAATAAGTTGACACGCCCCGACTTCCTGTTTTAAAGGGAAATGTATCAACGCTATACTCATCAAATGATTTCACAGGGTCTTTAACTATTAAATGGATAGTATTCTTGAAACGAGTTGTTTTCCTATGCATTTAAAGTTCTTGTTTGCCTTTTTCGTACATTTTTACGTTCTATCCACGCTGCCGTTATGCTACTCTCACCGTTTGCCAACTCGCCAATTCCACACTGCCTTCATAGATATGCCAAAACTATAGATAATACAGTGACACAGAAGTACATGAAGTTCAGGTCCTTCAAGAATCCACAAATAAACAGAAATAGATGCAAAAACAGAACTCTAGAATCTAGGTAGGACAGAAAAGCACATGTTTTAACCTCATTTGATTTCCACTGTGGATATTTGACCTGTTTGTCTTACCTAAAAAATATATCTGTATGTTAAATGTTTAACCTCGCAGACGTCAGAAATAAGTTTTGCTGGAAAACATTAACGTCGCCCATATATCACAGCCGTTTTTTTAGCCTCAGGTCGCGCCGAAATGGATCGCATTCGATTCACAGGTTATAATGGCCTTTTTCTGCTGAACTCTCTCCATTTCATCTTCCTTCTCCTGTCCTGTGGTGGCATATCAGAACGTGGTGATATACAGACACGCAGCCCTCGGGCATCGGCGCTCTAATAACCTCATGTTGCAGGGGCCTTCCTCGCAGAATCTCTCCACGCCAGATGTGAATTATTAAAATCAAATTAAATTTGGCCTGCATGTAAAAGCAAGTGTAATACAAATTAAAAATGGCAACTAGTGCCTGAAGTTTAATAAGTTTGAAGGATGATATCATTACAGCTTGAAAGAAAAAAAATGAGATTGGAAAGGCATATAAAATGAAACTTGATGTGTTGAAAGGTGAACCGACGGCGTTAATACAAATTGCGTTTGCACCCGAAACGAGGGGGTGGGGGGGTGTTTTGCACTACAGGTATTTCTGAAGAAACCAGACCACCAGCATTTCATACTTGCTTTCTTCTCATTCAAACCACGTTCACGTTTCGTTCCTCAGATCTTCATGCCGAACTTTGATCTATGAGCATGCTCAAGGGGGGAAAGGGTGGGAAAGCTTCGGGGGGTTAAAGTGTTATAAAGGTACTACTCATATTAACAATATGATTCTTTAACTATGATTTGTATGCTAAGGAAAGTAGCTTATTATAGATATGAAATCTGTATATTAGGGAACAGCAGCACATTTCTCAGATTCTATGGGGAAAGTAGTTGTTGGGCGGGTGGGTTTCGGGGTGGGGTGGGTTTTTTTGCTTTATAAAGATCATGTTAAAGTTCTGGTTTTCTCAGCACAAAGCGTAAGGAAATATATATCAAGAGTATTGATTTTGCTGTGTGAAATGTGCAGTGGGAGAGCCAGGCACTCCCTGCGCTGTTCTTTAAAGCCTGAATGAGACAATGCTGTTTACAGTTGTTTTTGGTTTTCTTGTTAATGTTTCTTTTTTTCTTTTGATATTTTCCGAAAAAAGAGGACAAGAGGTGCACCATCTATCTCTGTGATGTGATTGGTGCAGCATGACCAACAGAAATGGACATTTTTTTCTGTTTATTTATTTTCCTTTTCTTTCTGTTTTGAGACAGAGAAGATATGTCCAAGATAAATGCCTGAGAAACCAAACATCCTGTTGACATTTCTCAAATACTTGCTGCTTACATTGTTTTATGGTTACGCCTACTCATCTAATGATTTGCTGATTAATTTATGAACATGTTTGTTTATTTATTTATTTATTTATTTATTCCTGACAACAATCTGTTTATGAATCGCCTATTTATTGGTTATGTTTAGAAAAATGTATGCATCGAAAAGAAACGCTTAATGGGCTTCTCTCTTTCTCTCTCTTTTTTTCAATTTTACAATAAAATTTTAAATTTAAATATGAGGTCTGTTTGTCGTTGGTTCTTATCTAACTCTATTGAGCCTAAAACATGCAGTGCTGTGTAAAGGTAAGTACAAAGTCCTTTTTTTAAACATGATACCGAAACTTTATTTGTTATTTGTTAATAGGTTAGACGCTGAATTTTAACCTGGTTGAAAACGAGGCTGGAAGGGATAAACTTAAAGTCTGTACAATGTATTAAGGTCTTAAATCACTTAATTTTCACAACTTACAACTTTCAAAACTGTTTTATGGAGTTCTCTACTTTGTAATTATCTGAACAGTCCTCTTTCTCTTATATGTAGCATTGGATTCATCTAATCAATCGGCTCGTCCTAAATAGTTCTCATATGTAGACGTGAAAGTCCTCATTCTTAGTGGTTCTCTCTCATGTAGTGCTGGTAAGATTCTAGTGAATCAAGTTCACCCTAAACAGCCCTCTCTCTTACTTATGTGTAGGACTGCAAAGACTGTGCATTTTCATGAATTGGTTCATCCAGAATGGTTCATGTATAGTGTTGGAAAGTGAATCTTCTTCTAGTGAATTATTTCAATCAGGACGTTCATTTTCGTGAATTGGTTCATTTAGAATGGTTCTTTCATAGTGTTGGAAAGTGAATCTTCCTCTAGTGAATCGGTTCAATCAGACGTTCATTTTCGTAAATTGGTTAATCCAGAATGGTTCTTTCATAGTGTTGGAAAGTGAATCTTCTTCTAGTGAATCGGTTCAATTAGACGTTCATTTTTGTGAATTAGTTCATTCAGAATGGTTCTTCCTATTCACATATAGAGTTGGAAAGTGAATTTTCTTCTAGTGAATTAGTTCAATCAGATCGTTTTTGTAAATAGTCCTTTCATGGAATTTTTGGGCTTTTTATGCACCTTATTGTGCAACATGGAAATTATCTATTTTCTTTGAACGTGCAAGACTTCCAATTAAGTTAAATAACAAGAAGAATATCAAACTGCGGTAAATAGTCAAACTATTTGCACTACTAACCTGTGTTTACGATTATGTGAATTAAAATAATATGATAAGAAATACCAGTTTGCAATATCCAGCGAAAATATGACACCGGAAGCCTTGCACATTCAATTTAAGTGGATTACATAATATTTAGGTAATGACTTAAATCAATTAAATTGTTACAGCTTACACTTTACAAAACAAAATAAACAAAATAGTCCATACTGTGAAGCCATAGACATATGAAATAGTGAATATACAGTTTGTCTGGCAGCTGAAATACGGGAAGAGAATAAATGAGGATGTGGTTGAAACATTACAGTAATGAACTGAGGGAGAGAGAGAGAGAGAAAAGAAAGGGGAGAGCCTAAAAAAAGTGGAGGCAGTGGCTCATGAAATAAATTGGCCCAATTACAATAAAGTGTGGCTCTTGGTCAGTGTGCGGGCCGAGCAGTTCATCTTTATTACAATTTGTTAATGAAAATCAATCCTCCTCCTGATAGACTCTTATCTCCACGGCCTCTGAGCGCCTCACACGCGGGAAGATAATAAATTAGGGTAATATTGCCTTTGATGAGGGAGTGAATTGCAAATTATCATAACTTTCCAAGATTTATGATACAGATGCCTAATTTTCCAGCTTGGTTTTTCCAGGCTTGGAGGTGTAGAGGGGCCATTTGTTAAAAAGTTCTGTAGCGCAGACTTATTAACAAATATACAACACGAATCCTAAGTGTAGCACATTGCGTATGCAAGATGCAGGCTTGTAGATCTGAGAGTGAACAAATTACCTGTATGAATGTTAGATTTTTTCTACAAAGTAAAATAGTAAAGAAGTTCCTAAAAGGAATGAAAGCTGTACATGTATATTAGAAATCAATCAATATATAACTGCATTTGCAGCCAATTTCACTTAAGTAATAGATGTTTCCAAATGAAGCTGCCTTTTCAACAAGAAAGAAAATTATCCTTAAATGATGTCAATCGTCAAATAAATGTTTCATAGGAAGCAAGAAGGGTTACAAAGACATGCAAAGTCTAACATTTTCTTTAAAAATATCATTAAATCATGAATTGTGGAAAATAACAATAGGAACGTGTTTTAATAAAGTTAATACGGTCGATTTTTATTTTGTTTGACTTGAAAGTTACTGTAAATGATTTAAATGGTTTCCCGAACAAGACATGAATGAAGCCCCGCCCCAAACCCAAGCCAAGATCCGGCTACAAATTTTCTGATTGGCTGACCCAAGTGGGTCAGTCAAATTCTTATTTGTTGTTTTCAAAGCATTTTATTTCTCAGACACATTCTTTAGCAATATATGTCATGAAGTAGTAGCATTTTATGTGAGGTATGCCAAATAAAAATCACTTACAGCTTTAATGTATCCAGTAAAACTGTAAACGCTTGCGGTTATGGTTTCTAATTGATTAATTAAAAAGGCATTTGTTTAAAGAGAGCCATCCATCTATCCATTTATCAATCAACGTGCGGACATGTCCTGTGCTGTCTATTTATCTTGCCAAATATCCTATTAATGTCAAATTAATTTTTCCAGTGAGAATATTAATCACTCTAGAGGCTTATTTTAATTCATTAGCCCAATAATTGTCCTTGTTTATTAGATCAAAGTGAACAAAGAACAAAGTGGATTGTCCTTTTTTATATACATTTGTTTATATACCTCATTATACCGTATCTAGAACAGAGTAGGTCTATGAAGAGCACAGTAATAAATGACTGGAACACGAGAAGACGGTAATGAGACAAAACAAATAAAATGCGATATAAAAACAATAAAACCAGGCGCTGTACTGGAATAACAGAAGCATATAGCTGTCAGCAGGTTAACTACAGGCCTGCGCTATATGTACAAGATGATTTCTGACATCTCTTAGCATGAAGAACTTGCCTCTTTTCTTATCCTCACATCGGACGCAGTTAAAACTTGAGAGTGATGGAGTGCCGAGAGCTGCAAAGTACAAGAGAAGGGCAGCATTGAAAAATGCTTAGTTTAGCATGATGAATGTGGTTAAACTGACGACATTTTAATCTCTGTCACGCGACCCCCGTCATTTCATACCAGTTTCCACCTGAGGCCTGAGGGGTCCTTAACATCACGGAAACAGGAATATGAGCAATGGGCGCAGAAATGCCATTGCTGGAAAAAGTGAAGGGCAAACGTCAACTGCTTTCATGGCTAACCAGTCAGTCCTTGATTTTGTGTTGTTCAGTTTGTGTTGTAAAAAAAAAAAAAATCTGTATATCAACTGAAAATGGCCACAAACGCTATATTAAAGTGTACTATTAAAGCAATAAGCCCAAAGAAGCCTTAGTTTACAGTGAATTTATATAACAGTTATGAGGCGTTGTTTAGCGTTGCTAAAACCATCTATGCTGTTATAAATTCACTGTAAACCACTGCTTCATGGGGCTTATTGCTTATATCAGGGGTCACCAAGTTCGGTCCTGGAGGGCCGGTGTCCCTGCAGAGTTTAGCTCCAACCCTAATCAAACACACCTGAAGCAGCTAATCAAGGTCTTACTAGGTATACTTGAAACTTCCAGGCAGGTGTGTTGAGGCAAGTTGGAGCTAAACTCTGCAGGACACCGGCCCTCCAGGATCAAGTTTGATGACCCCTGGCTTATATAAAACAGTTATTCCATATACGTAGTAAGGTATCACCAAATAAAACAGAGCAAATAAAGTGTAATGATATTATAATATAAACAATGTAGTTCCTCAGAAACGGTTGTGGTTGCAACAAAGTGGTTGCCGAGCAACACACAGACATGGGCTTGATTCCGAAATCGCTATTTGAGGGGACAGCCATTTTTAGTGGTGTCCGAAACCATAGTGGACGTTCTCGAGTGCACTCATTCAATCCCACAATGCACTGCAAAAACGAGTGTACAACCGATGTACACTCAACGGCCAGAGATAACCCATAATGCACTGTGAGAGTCGCGCGCCAAATTAATTCCCCTTGTCTTGCCAGAAGATGGCGCTTGCATTGAATCATCCATTTATTCATTTTAAAAGCGCTCGTCCATGGCATAATACAACACAGGTACAAATTCGTTGTAAATTGACTATTAAATTGTTTAACTAGGGTTTATACATAATTTGACAGAGTTCAAGATCTTACCGTTTCAAATGATTATTAAACAGCAAGTAAGATGCAAAAGCGGCAGTCCTTCCGGTGCACCCAGTGTCCGAATTCACTCACTCGTTTTCATTCTCTCCTTCAAGTGAACTGTATGAGTGGACTAATGTAGGGAATAGTGAATGAGGGTATAGAGCTCCGGACGTTACGTGATCCATTCTGTTTACACCACCATGCTGGCAGGCAAGAACAGCCGGGAGCGAATATGAAATGAATGGCGCCAGCATGAGTTTCAAGGCAACAGAGTACACTGCACACTTTAATTCGAAAGACATTGACCTGTACATAGCAAACCTTAATAGATTAAACATAACAGATCCCTATAATGCCCTCGGGGTGCTTTTAACGTGTTTCAATAAAGGAACGGATAGCTTTCCTGACCTGCAGTATCCTGATATCTAACCTACCTCATCAACTTTCCCTCGTCCTACTCCGGAGACTCTTCAAACGGTCCAAATGGACGCAATCTAATTTTGTGATGAATATTCAACTTTGGAGTCTGCCGGTGTTCTGTCGATTTGTGCTAACTTACCCTGTCAGATTTGGCCACCTCTTATTAAAACAGTAGGTAGTACAATTCGACAATGGAAAATTCTACCTGTAAAATTATGGTTTATTAACGTCTACACCTACCCTTACAGTAATGCAGATACATTAAATGTTGTTGTTGGCTAAAACCTGCTTTGTCGTTATTGGAAGGGTAAGTCAACTGTGTTGTTAGCTAACGTAATCGACTCTAGCTGTCCTTGTAGGTAGCCAGCAGCTATATCACTGTGAGTAAAGTAGACATCATAAATGTCATGAAATCTTAACCCGTTTAATCCCATTGTTTTCCCAGACATGAAAATATCCAGATGAGGTGTCATTAGTTCCCCATTTGCTGTGTTGGTTAGCATTTTAGCTTTATTTGTTAGCGTTTTATTGCAGTGAACCATTTTCGTCGTCTATCGGGATCCTTAGGAATACGATAAAATGATTTCCCCTTTGCTTTCCCTGCCTGTTCTGGCATCCTGGCGCACAACAGCTGTTTAAATAGTAAGGTTTATAAGGTCTGAACAGTCTGGTTTTAAATTATTGTTCGATCACTGTTGATACCAAGGCTACAGCTGCTCAATGGGGGAGTTTAGATTGCGTGACGTCAACCTCCGGTGCTCTATAGGGGCGATTTCGGAGACAGCCATAAACAAAGGTGTATGTTTGTAGAGTAATTTACAACAGCTTCGAACGCAACTCAACCAATCAGAATCAAGGACCAGAACTATCTGTTTTATAATTATGCTCATACCAGAGATTGTCTTACTATATGGAGATGAAAGGACCTGTATTACTTACTATTGGAGAAAGTGTAATGGCTAACTCGGATCACGTGTGCCTTAATAACCAATCACATTGCAGCCTTGACGTCATTGAATTTCAGTCAGAGTTGTGCGACACTCAATCGCTGTTTACAGATATCATAGGAATAAATGAGAAGTGCCGTAAGCTGAATCCCACCTGTCGCAAAAAAGTCAGTGACTTCTCTTATAAAACAGCATTTTTTTTTTCATGGTAAACTCTAAGAATAGTTAAATTCAAAAGTATTGTTTAGTGTAAAACATGTTGAAGATTAGCAGATAGGCTGTCGATTCATTAAATGAAAAGCCGTTTACTCTAAAAGGCTGTTTATTCTGCGTAGTGAAGCCTCTCCTCCATTGACATCCATTAAAAAAAAAATCTCAGGTCTCCCTTCCCACGTACTGCCAGACCGGAAGTGTTAGCTTTAGCCGTTACGCTTTTTCGGCTAATGGTTGCAGGCTTGCTTTCTAGTGGCTTTGCTTATACTGCTGAATTGTTGAAATCTTGATTCTGATTGGTTGGCACTTGTTGCAATGCATCAATTAATTTATTTCTTGATTCTGATTGGTCAATTGAGCCATTCAGCGGTCTGATAACCATCATAAGCAATCTATTTTGTACGATTTTTCTATGTTAGTATCAAGTCTCTCGCATTAGTTTGCTGCTTTTTCTCCCCATATAACAAGAGTAATTTCGCCTTGAATTATTTTTCCATGTCAAGTTATTTATTTGGCAAGAAGCTGTGTAATAAGTGAGGCACTAATCACCTTGTCAGGTATATTTTGCTATAACAAATGGCTAACTGTACATTATCTTTTACATAACTGCAGCTAAAAAGACATTCTTGTATTACTCCAACAAGTTCCTGCAACACTTTATTGCTGTTGTAAGGAAATAAAGTGTTTTTAAGACAACAAAAAAAAGTAGAGTTATTCAAACTTGCAACTCTATCATTGTCACCCTTCGCTTCATTGGACGTAGAAAGTGTCAGACAGAGTCAGGGGGAAAAGAAGACTTGAGCATTTTGGTCACATACTCAGTCTTTTTTATGGTGGAATGAACACTGGAAAACAACAGGATTACACAAGGTTCACCACTGCAAATAATTACTGTGGTTCGTTTTTAGAAAGGGCTTTATAACAACTGATAGATCTAATTAAAAAAACATGATCTAGGATCTACTTCAATGAATTGCGAACAGGTGCTTCAAAACTGATCACACAGTTATAAAACAAACACTTACACAGGGCCAATTTTGTTTTCCTATACACAACTTGTGATTAATGTACTGAAACATAAAGTAAACATGCACACTTTTTCTGTATCATGCTCATATATTCATCTACTAGCCAGCTGCTGAAGGCACATGTACAGTGTTTTAGTTTGTCTCCTTAGTCATCTGTTATAGCTTCCAGTAGCACCGTGGTCCTGTGAAGTATGTCCCCACATGTAGCTTTTCCATTATCCATGCAGCTGTTCTTGTATTACGCTTAATGTGTGTAAGTTGTTTTATGTCGACCTTGCAGCACCCTCTATGGAATAAAACCATATCATTGAGATTGTCAGGTAGCAAATATTAGTTGTTTTATACAAACTGATGAGTTGTGAATGGAATTTGTTTTGTTTTCTCCTTAATAAGCAGAGCAGCTTGAAGAAGTCTTTTCCTACCATGACTGTAGCTTAATGTGTGGTTGTATGGACCCAGACTCAAAAATATATGGATAGGTAGCATTTCATGTAGTTGTTGGATCCCGTGTAGATAACATTTTCTTATAGTAGAAAGTTTGAAGTGCACCTAAACTTGTGTGATTCAGGAAGATGTGAGGACATCCTATATGTCTTTTACAATAATTTCATCCAATAACGTCACATCTGTAGTAGAGTTTCCATTCTTTAATCGGTGATAACCTAGAAGATAAGCAGATTAGCTGCCTTCATCTTTTCCCGATTTGAGCGATTGTCGATTTCACATTCGGAAAGTGTTCTGCCATTATCCGTTTGAAGAGTAAAACACTGCATGTTTAAATGGAAATGTCTCTCACTCGCAGACAGTTTGAAGTCAGTTTGATTGTTTTTCCAGAAGGGTTTCATGGTTGAAGAACAGTCTGGCTGGTGGGTATCCATCCTCAAGCTGGCATCTAGACCAGCTCTTTCAGTTCAGTTCAACAGCAGCATAAGAACCAGAGCTGCGAAAACAGAAGATGTAACTATTGTTCCTCTACTATAAATGTGTGGAGTCCTGGGTGAACTTTGTTTCAGAGTGCTTGGCGGAAGTGCCTTAAGGTCCTCCAGGGCACCATACGCAGCCATGGAGAAATCCGGATCTCCTGTCGTGAGAAGATCGAACACGCACGACTGGAAATAAACGTCCTCCACCTGCAGCATCTCTCGACACTTTGTGGTCGCACGTTCCAACATGTCCACGTGTGGTGAGAGGCCTGGCTGCAGCTCGCCGCCATCGTCCTCCCCGTACCAGCCGCCCATAAGCCGGTTTTGCTGCCGGTTGAGCACATGGGCTTTTATGACCTCACTGCGCGGACAGCCATGCAGACACAGCTGCAGGCCGCCGTTCTCCTCGGCTAAGTCCTCAGGCATGCGGATGGCGAAAGTCAGGTAGCGGCCGACCTGCCGCACAATGATGGACGTGCCTAGGTAGCGAGCGTGGATCTTCACTTGCCGTATACCTAGACCTCCACTACCCTCCACGATCCACAGGCTCTCTCCTTTCCCACCGCTTCGCGTGCCGTCCTGGAACGCCGACGGCAGGTCCTCGGTGGTGGCCTGGTACACCTTCTGCTCGGTGCAGTCATGGTAGGACTTGAAGATGACGGTTATCTACAGGGAAGATCAAACGGGAAATGGTGAGTAATAGCTCACACTGAAAATCAATACTTGAAATTGCTTTCAATTGACTGGAGGATTGTTTCAACATTGTGTTTTTGTGCAGCCTGATTTTTGCTTTGAAATCTATATGTTGGAACATGTCCTAACCACCAGGTCAGTGGTGTTTTAGAATTATTTATATACTATTATATTTCATTTTCTGAATTAACTTTAATTTTTATATTTTTAGTATAAATTCTAGTCATTTTGTTATGTGTTTTAACTTTATTTTTCTTCAGTTTTAGTACTTCAACTTGCCAAAGCAACATTTTATGTTTTATTTCAGTTGCATTATAATTAACGAAAATCATTTTTTTAGTTAACAATAACAACACTGAACCAAGTACGGAAAAACATTCTAACCTACAGTGACCTCACCGGTCCAAAATCCTGCATCACATTATTAAATTATACAATATTAACATATTAAACATCAAAAATGTTTTGATTGAATGAAATTGTCTCACACTGTGCAGCTTTTTGACCTATCGATGGTGGACAGACAAATTATTTCTTGTACCATTTACAGTATAAAATGGTGAAAAGGCCAAATATATAATCTACATATGATGAGGAAAATAATGTAATGTGGATAAGAAATTAATTAAAAACTTTTTTTGTTAATTGAAATAACCTTGAATTTTTTTTTTTTAATTGAAAATCAAAAAGATGAAATGTTGGCAAATAACTGAAATAAGTTTAAGTTGAAGCAATAAAATTACTAAATGGAAATAAATAAAACCGAACTAAAACAGAAATAAAAAATAAACCTAAATACAATAGTAAAATTTGGTTACACTATTTTAAGGTGTCCTTGCTACAATCAATGTAATTATACATTTAAGTACTGAGTAATATTAATTAACTACATGTACTTACTATATGGTTAGGGTTTGGCAAAGGATTACTTGCATGTAATGATGCATAATTAATTGTTACTATAATAGTGCATACATGTAACCAGTGTAACAAGGACACCTTAAAATAAAGTGTTAACTAATATTTTTAAAACACAAACTATTAAAAATTACAAAAGCACATAGCAAAACAGCAAAACAGCAAATTCAAAGTATGAATAAAAACTATAATAATATATAATACTAAAATAACTTTGGAAGAGAGCTTGCTAGTGCCATAGACCTAGAGCTTGAGGAAAAAAATGAATAACAGGTGTAACCACATGAAGGCAGTAGAGGACCAGAGAAAAAAATCAAATGGACAACTTGGGATCTGCTAGTATCTAATCTAAACCAAACTCAATGACTAATCAATGGAACATCCAACGGCAGATTTCTATAAAACTCTGATCAAGTCACAGAGCTTCATGTTAAAATTAAGTCTACATGATTAATCCAAGAATGTCCACTACATTTAAAGCTAAAGATACAGCACTGATGCAACATTTTGTGTAAATTTCTAAATATATCATGAGCTCTTCTTGAGCCAAATAATAAATTAATGAGAAATCGTTAAAGATCTTTAAACAATTATTCTCATAAACACTTTGTTAAAGTCAGCGGTCCCCTGAAAGTTTATTAAAATGACAAATTTTATGTTCTGTGGTATTAGATTACTTCCCTCCTTTGAAAAATGCACAGATATTGTCATTCCCATGTTACAGTCATACTTCATGTCTGTTCACCTTCCAGAAACTAACCGACCGTAACCAGAGTCTGAATAATTTATTTTCCATTCCTTCTTTTTGTGTCTCCCCCACTCTTTGTGAAACAGCTGGGGGATTCTATTAGTCTTTTGGTCCTGCATTGTCACCACGGCTCAACAGTCTAAATCCACATCCCTTAATAGAAGAGGGAAAAAAAGTCCCCCTAATGACATCATTGTTTGGGCTGACTGTCTGTCTCTTTCAAGCTTTTGGTTTGAATGGTTTCTGTGGACCATGCGAGAACATAAGACATGGCCCATTTTCCCCCAAAATCCTCACAAGTTTCAGTTACATTTATTTGGTAATCTATTTGGATATTATATTATGATAAATTAATATACTTTGCCAAACAGGTTTGTATAGTATCAAAGAAAAAATTCACCAAAAATATCCTCATGTTGTCCTAAAACCTATGTGACTTTCATTCTTCTGCAAAGCACAAGTGATATTTTGAAGAATTTTTCACCATTTTGTCCATGCAATGAAAGTTAATGGGGTCCAAATCCAACAAAACCAACTTACTTTCTTCTGTAAAGCACACAAGAAGAGATTATTGGGGAAAAAAATCTGTGTTTTTGTCTTTGCAAAGCCATGGGATTCAAATGTTGGTTTTGGACCCCATTGACTCACTATATGGACAAAAAGCTGAAAAAAACTTCAGAATATATTCTTCATATTCAAAAAGTAAATCATATATGTTTGGAACAACATGTGGGTGAGTAAATGATTGCTTTTTCACACTTTCAACTCTTGCACTGATGACAAGGCTTCAAAACAACTTTTGCCCAATTTCATAAAACCGCCTGTATCGTGGTTACTCTGCTTTACTAAAAGGACCAGTACAATTTGGAACAGGTCACACTTACAGGAAGTTAATAAAAAGCCATTTGCACAACTAACCTTGTTGGTTGCTGTAGCACTGGAGCCTTCAACCACCGGTACGTTTGTGACTTGAACCGAAAGGTATCGGTTGTGGATGAGTGGCCAGGCTCCTTCAACCCTACATGTCTGGAACTCATCCCGAAAAGTCCGCAAGTGAGGATCACCGAATAATCCACAATGTCCGTACTTTTTCTGTTGGGCCGCCGGGCCCGAGGCGAGCACCCTGCTTTCATAGTTGCAGACGTCCACCACTGGTGGCTTGGAAGTGCTGGGTGCTTTGGCCGACGACGTTGGGCCATCGCTGGAGCAGTTGTGCTGTGCAAAGAGCTCTTTAATACGGAATACAGCGGAGTGGTACACCAAGTCCCCTCTACAGCCATGAGCTGTGCGACGCGTACACAACGAGTAGGCCCTCAGAGCAATGCAGTAGTCCACATCTGGAAGCACCTCCTCTTGCAAGCCACCGGAAGGTGAGAATGAAGCCACGTACTCCGCATTACAGCGCTGAATTCGACATTTTTGGCAGCACACTGTTGAGAATCAAGAAGAATTAGGCATTAATGAGATGCATTTAAAACTGTGAGAGAATCACTATTTGATGGTTGGTTGGTGATGGAGACGTTCATGATTAAAGTTCTTAGCCTTGAATGGTTTCTAGCTATCAATCTATAGACTAAACCCGTTTAACAGCTACACAACTGCTGTATTTTGTCATTCTGACACATTCGTTGGTTGCACTCGAGTCAGCCTGGCATCTGAAAAGATAACTACAAGCTGATGATTGCTATTCCAAACCAAGAAAACATTCCTTGGATGGATTCCTTTTAGTGTTTTACGGTTATGGTCTAAAAAAAGTGTGAAAATAGTTACTGCTTCATTTGATATGATGACTTTTAACTGCTTTGAATACAGGCCCAACAATAACAAATGGGATGGAATTTGGCTAGCATTAGTAAAAATATGAAATACTCCCACTGCTAGCACGTAGTAATTGTATTCTACAGGGTTTCCACAAATTTGACCAATGAATTTCCATGACTTCAGAGTAGTGTATGAGTAATTACTAAAAATATTGCACAATAGCATGGAAACTGTGGTGTTCACGGGTAAATTAACTTATTAATCCCATATTATTAACATGAACAATGTATTAAATATGTAGCCTACTTTTTAGAATAACATATACTATTTTACATGAACTGTTCTAGATTAATCGTTATGCATAATTTACAACTCTGTGTAAATGAATGCAATATCTCTGTGATGAGACATAGTTTTTGACTAGGCCTAATAGACAAATTTGTGAGACAGAGCACTGGTGTGAGGTGAGTGACCATATATTAATTTTTCTGCTGGACTGGATGCATTGGTCATGGTAAAAACATGGTAAAATAGTGGTCTGTCAGTATGCATTTAGTGATATGTTATGAAAAACATGAATAGTTCTGATCAGCTGGAGTATTTGATTTCCCTTTTCTCGCACTGTATGCATATTTAGTGAATTTGTGGGTTATCATACAGAATTATAAACAATTCCTAAACTGAGTTTAAAATGGATTTATATTCAAAGTTGTCTAGTAGTGTATTATTATTATTTAACTTTATGTACAGCTACTGTAAAATATTAATTACTACATTAAAACAGTTACTATTCATATTGTTATAGCTAATGATTTAGTTAATATCAAAGAAATTATCATTCTGTAGGGAATTTTTTTAAAAAAATCGTTAAAAAAAAAATCATTCAATCGTACTCAGAGCACGCAGCAAAGTATTTGCTCATTTTTAGCTGTACCAAACCGATTTTTACATCTAGTTCACACTCGCGAACAATTAAAACTTCGAAACAAACAACAACAAAAAAAACATCCTGCGCGTGCTTTTCAGAGGGGCGTAAGTTAGGTTACGTTAGGTGGTTAAAACGCGCAATTAACGCAAAGTGTAAATAACCCATATTTGATCGCTACTGTTCACAGATGACTATTTATTACTCTTTAAGGCACACTTTCTTCTTCAACACAGTCACGGGCTTTCGAAGTAAACAACTTCGAACAGCGACAAGACGAGAAGCTAGCCAGGTTAGCGAAAGTTTTGCCAAACTAATAAAATATCTGACTAAACTAAGCAATACGCTTAAAGAAGGGTAAATAGTGAGGATTAACTTCAAACATCACTCCAGAAGGTAAGTATAATATTTGGTTATCACTGCAAACTTTTAAAGAAATATGTTGGGTTTAAATATTTTCGCAAACACGGTGCTGATTTGCTAGCGAGTTAGCAGCACAACTCTGGCCTACAGAAAAACTAAATGCGTATAAATTGGAAAGTACATTTAATATGAGCGATTGTGCAATTGCATTAACGTTAAGTAACACGTTTAAAGTTTTAAACTGCTTTTTAGAAATTTCTCCAAACGATAGTGTAAAGTTTTCCCATTAGCTCTCGCTCTGGGATGCGTTTATGCACATAAGAGCGATTAATACGAGCAAAACTATTTACCTGGTCGGAGTAACAGGCACATAGAAACCACTACAAGACAAATCCAGTTCCAAAGCTGCCGCTTAGCCAGGTTGAGAGTGCCGCTTCTCCCCATGCCAATCCATTCAGTTTGATTGCAGTTCTCCAACTGCTGCTCATCGGCGTTGAGGCTGCGAGAAATCACACAACTTTTTCATTCCCTTCCCCTGCCACTGTCATTCAAAGGAAAAGCATCGCATGGGAGGAGCTTCTATTCGCCAGCCCTTTCCATGAACACGGACAAGTGCTCAGTCACGTCTTAATATGAGTTATGCAGTGCAAAAGTATGCACATAATAAATAATGAACGATTCTGTCTATAAAAGAACGTTTTTAGGTTGCATGAATGTCGTTTTGTTAATTTTTCATTACAGAGTCAGTCAACTAGTATTAATTGTTGGCATGCCTGCTATAACGTTTTAATCATTTAAAACTTGTTTTCTGTGTTAACTACATTTTAATTGTAGAACATATATATTTTTGAAAGATACATTAGTTTAAGTGATAAATTAAATGTGCCAAAACAAACATGGGAACTGTCATCTATCAATTGCCTCGCTTTGGGCAGCTGAAATTCTACAAAGCTTTTTCTAATCTATGTAATAAGCAGAGGGAAACTAAAGGAATGAAAATAGTTCAGCCTAGCCTGGGGGGTTCAATTCTATGATGGGCTTCAGTATGCTAATCCTACATCCTCCAGTCTAATATCATGGTTTGTTGAACTACTTTGAGCTGGTTTATGGTTTGATCATGTTTGCAGTTGGTGCTTTGAGATATGAGATTACATTGTGATTATGGGAAAAGAACAATATATTACCGTTTGAAATGATTTTGTGGATCCATTGAGACTGTAGCCTTGGAGTAAACACAAAATATACACATTAATTTATATACATAATATTTGTATACACATCAGTGTCCTTAAACATGTTTGTTACCACACACACACACACACACACACACACACATATATATAGATAGATAGATAGATATAGATAGATAGATATTAGTCCTGTCAAATGATTAATCGCAATTAATCGTATCCAAAACAAAAGTTTCTGTTTACATAATATGTGTGTGTATTGTCTATTTATTATGCATATATAAATACACACACATACAGCATATATTTTGAAAATATTTACATGTATATATTTATATTAATATAATTTATATCATATATAAATATATTTCATATATAAACGTAACATATTTTTCTGAAATGTATACATGCTTGTGTGTGTATTTATATATTCATAATAAATATACACAGTACACACACATATATTATGTAAACAAAAACTTTTATTTTGGATGTGATTAATCGCAATGAATCGTTTGACAGCACTAATAGATATAGATATATGGTCATATTGTGTCCTTGTATCATCACACAATTGGTTGATCACTTGAAGTTTGACTTAAAATTACATTTCATTCTCCCTCACAACAATATGTGCATTAATGTAGTCAATGGTAATAGTAATTACCTAAATACTACTACTGGAGAGCTGGCTGCCCCCATAAAGTCATTCCTGTCTCAGGTCTATAGTGGTATTGATACTACAGAGGCATCATTCAGAATCTGGCCACTGAAGCAAATACCTCATTCACTCAGGTGGATGGATCAGTGAGCCCCTTACAAGCACCTCATGCCAGTAGACGACTTGACAAGGCTGATGGGCGGAGAAAGCGTTCTTTCTTTCCCCCACGTTTGTGAGCATATTACATTGCATGACCCAGCGAATATACATATTCCTCTGGACTAAACAAGAAGGGAGCGAATCAATTACAGAGATGAATCAGGTAAAAAAAAATGAAGAAAAAGACAGAAAGAAAAACGAGAAACAGAAGAGAAAGGAACGGAAACGAAGGGATAAGCCAGTACATTTCTCCTGACACTGACTCACTTGTTCTTATACAATAGTGGAATGAGGTCAGTCTGGTAAAATTAGCCATCCGCTTCATGGTAGGACTGAATGCCAGGCCAGTGAGAGGGGACGGAGAGACTCCATTTGAGAAACCAGAGAAATAAAGAGACTAGATTTTTTGACAGAGAGTGAGATGAAGTATTGGGAAGAGAAGAGAAGAAGGTAATTTGCTAAAAGCCCAGAACTCCTACTCAGCGCAAGTTAAGAAAAAGAAGTGAAATGGAATGATATGAACCATTACACCAAGTAAGAGACCAAAAAAACCTGAACTGAATAGTGGAAATAATGATTGTTTTCAAGCAGGTTTCCTGATGACTCTCCTCATCTGTCATTGGTTGAACAAACAGCTTGGCGACACCTCAAACCCATGCCAATTGTTGAGTTGCTGTTGCTGTTGTCAGGCTGGTCTGGATGTTCAAACAATGTTTTTATAACACCACAGAATGTTTACACTCTTCGGGGGAATGAACTGACAAACTAACAGTTGTCTTTGCATATTAAGCTGGGATAGGAGAAAGTTTTTAACATAATTCAGCTTTAAGAAAACAATCGGCTGAAGCTGTGTCCTATAAATTCAAAGGTGGACACAAGAGTGAGAGACAGAGAAGCAGAGAAGTTACTGAAGGAGAGTAGGAGAGGGAAGAAAAAGAGGAAGAGGAATTGGGTTTCCACTGACTGTATGTCTGGGCAGCTCCATATGGTCTTCATTAAGGTGCTCACTCTGTGGGAGCAGCTCCACACCGCGCTGCTTATTTTTGTTATTAGGCCCATCACATTTCTGTATGGAGGGCACTGGAATATTGGGCTACTGACAGGTCAACCAGTGCTGTTATCGGTAACAAAAATGAAAGTTTTCACTAATTTAAATAAAAATAAAATATAAATATTAAATGAAAAATGTTAAACTTAACAAAAAAATTGAAATGTTGCATTGGCAGCTAACTGAAATTAGCAAGTTGAAGTACTAAAACTGCGAGAAAGAAAAAAAAAAAACTTAGAAAAAAAATATTAATAGTATAAAAAAATCACTGCTTTTGCTTCTTTACACAGACTGAACACTGGGCATAAAGTACTGTAATAATATATAATACATAATATTATATAAAAAATCTAATAAAATTTATTGAACATTGTTTTATCTTGTTGTTATATGCTATATTAAAATATATTAAATGGTTTGTTTGGACTTGAAGCCTTCAAAGCCCCCTCCTTAAAATATTAATAATGCAATCTGTTGCATTTTATATTTTGAATTTGTGTTATTTTTTCTTTTTTTTCTTTTTTTTTCTTTGCTGTCCAGAACAGGTCAGTGAACCACTAGTTGAGAAGCCCTGGTCTATCCATCCACAGAAGTTGAGTAAAGTGTCCTTAAGTGCAACTGTGAAATGAGAAATATGTTTACCCACACTAGAGCTAAAATTAAACTTTTCTTAGTAGCGCGTTTGAGTCAGAGATGAGAGTTTTGCTTCACTGGTGACAGAGACTCAATTGAACACAGGAGCAATTATCATAGATAACAGGGACAGAAGTGTGTGCCTGTAAGAGGCTGCCACTGATACCATCTCTGCTCAAGGATCCCACTTAACTGCCTTGATTGATGCCCAACTGAACTCTAGGGGGTACGAAAAGAGAAGGTCTTTGTGGGTCCTAAGTGGATTGCTTTCTCCCTGAGAGTTGTTAGGTATTAATTTGTAATAATTGCACTTGAAGTACATTTAATTGCATCGGAAAAAGTTGTTGCACTTGGAAAGCGCCTCTGTGAACTGACATTGTTGGCTTAATAGATTTGATAGACTGAAAATATTAGGCATTTACTTCTAATTTTAGATGCTAGCACTGTCTGCTTCCTACAGGTAATTCGTTTGCAAACACAAAATCCTTTTTTTTCTTCACTGCCCCTTAGAGCTGTTTCCTTCTACTCAAGAGATGCTGTTGACATAGTGTCAAGCTCAGTCCTTTTTAAAAAGATAAACACACAAGTAACCTTAGATTCAGGGTCATGGGGTCTTCTCAGTTTGGTGAAGAAAGATAGTGGAAGTAAACAAAGGCAGAATGAGGAGAAGCCTTAGATCTCCTCTCTAAGAAAGGCTAAGCTTAAGCAAAAGCAATCAGTGGGATCAACGCTGAGCTGCTGCCATCCATACCTGACAATTGGTGAATTCAAGAGACTTTGTTGTTGAACTTTAGGTTTCCGATTAACAGGAACATATACGGCGTAAAACATTTCAAGATGACTCCACTCAAGATGTTTTATCTAACCCAAACAAGTTTTGGTGTTAGGTGTGGTCTGATATGCGTCCTATTTGTGGATCATTTTTGATGGTATAGTTTGTAAGGTCTCTCCATTTAAAGAAAATATTTTGCAGAACTGTTTATGTCCATACAATAAAAAATGATGGACCCCACTGACTTTCATTGTATGGACAAAAAAAACACTCTTTCTATGTGAACTATATCTGGTAGTTGAATGCATTGATTTTCGTAAGCTCAAATTTCCTTTAATCAACTTTTCAAATGTTTGAACAAAATTTAAGAGTTTGAGAGTAAATGTTTAACAAAATTAAAAGGAAAGCTGTCAAATATGTCAAAAGAGTTGCTTGTTTTGTGTAAAGTATTTTTGAATCTGATTGAGTAAATAGTCATTTTAAAGCATTTACATGCTTAATTTTGTCAATCCGATTGAAATTTAATTCCGATTAAGGTGTTTGCATGAAGGATTTTCAATCCAATTGAGCCATCAATCCAATAGGTGCATGTAAATGTAAATAGTGGAGTCTCATAATGTATTGTACAATTTTTGTTACCATTGTCAAATGATGTGGACTGAAGAAAAAAACACTGCTAAAAGTAGAAACAACGTCCAAATATTTGCTGCAGTTAGAATTACGAAAAGGTGCATGTCGTCTTTTCAAACATTTTTGCTGAAGTACACAGCACAATAACTGATGTGAGAAGGGAAGAATGCGAGAGAGAAGCAATGAAAACTCCTAAAGTTCTCCCGCTCTCTCTCCCTCCCTCACACAACAACACCTGCTCAGGCTCTCATTTCAAACCTCTCAGCTGTGGGAGCATTCTATGACCAAATAAATCCGTGGAATCAAACGTGACTCCCACTCCCAGACCTCCAAGTCCAGCCAGGCCGAGCTCAAGCCATGGGAACACAATACGTTCAATAGAGTGCAACAAAGCCCACATCAGCCCGAGCTTACTAGTCATCTTTTGAAAATTTTGCTCTCTGCCAATGATTTTTCAGTTGTCTGAAGTGCCAGAGTTTTACACCCTGACCAGCATCATCTCATTGGATAGCAGCTTTGTCCCTCCTCCACTCACAAAGTTTGAAAATGGACAGATTGCTCTTCTGTTAAAACTGTAGACTTGCATTTCACCCAAAAAACATGGGTGAAAAACATGATTTACTTGATTTACCTATGTTATTTCAAAAACTATGCCTTTCTTTTTTCAGACTTCAAAAAGTGGTACATTCCGAATCTCCTGTGGTTACATGACATATTTGCGTAAGAATCAGACTGAAATTTAAGTAGTTATTCACTGTTAATTGTCTCATCCATTGGGCTTTAAACCGTTGCAACCAAATAATAGCACAAATTTAAATCTGTTCTGCACACAAGTTATCATAGAAGACCTGTAATATATCACACATGTCATATGGACTACTTTTATGATACATTGGTGCTTTTTGATGCCTTGAAGCTTGACAGCATTAGTCCTTGTTTCATTATACTGAAAATTCGATAAAAAATGTTTTTTTATATTGAAGAATTGTACAATAATTGTGAGCATATTATATATATATATATATATATATATAAGAGAGAGAGAGAGAGAGAGAGTATTACAAATGTCCTTTTTACGTTTTAAATTCTTTTTTTTCTTTTCTTTTTTTTATTATACAGTACTTTTCCTGTGATCAAAAATCAGTAAGGTTATGGCTCTTAGATCACACGAATTAACAGCAGACCATATTTCTAACATATTTTTGATGTTGCAATATTGAGACAAAGGAGTTAGTTGTAGTTGAATGAACTTCTTATAAGTATAGCATAAACTCCAAAAAACAGATGCCAAAGAAACTCCATTGTCTGACTATGGCATCTTTCAGATTCCTCTACAGTGAATCAAAGCTGACTGTACTCTTCTACATTCAAAGTGTTTGTTTTCTAAACTCAAAAATGCATAATAGAGAAATGTGAGGCTTAAAACCACAAAACAGCAGCAGGCAAACCAGCTTTACTGTAGTACTTTTAACAACCGAGGGTTCACTTTAAGGGTCAGTAAGTATCAAATGACATGAGTAATGGCATTGCTAGTCTCAAAGCGAACAGCAGAAAGATGAAATGGAACTTACCTCTGATTTTTGTGACTGATGGGCATGTGGCATGGATGTGTAAAAGACCATTTCACTGAGAGAAGTCTGTTAACCCCTGTTCCCTAGATGTCTCTACCAGACAACTGTGTCCAGCTTTGCTTGACAAAGGGAGATAGCTGCGAATTAAAGCACATGACAACAGCTGTCTTTTTAAAGAATCAGCACTTTGATTAGGGTCGGTTTGTAGTTAAGCAATGTTCGCTAATTCCTACATATCGGAGAAGGGCGGGTAGGAAAAAAAGACGAAAAATCCCAAACACACTATAGCATGCACACACACATACACGATTATACACATTCAAGGGATTTGACAGCATATGTCGTCTTTGGCCAGCGTCCCATATTCTACAATGGTCATCCACACAGTGCAGTCTGTAATAAGACCTGAGTCTTACAGCAAATGTATAGCGGCTCCAAAAATTATATGGACACTTAAGTCACACCTAAAAATGAAATAAATAAATAAATAAATAAATCAACTCAAATGGGATCTGCATACAAATAATGACTTTTTTTCCAGAACTAAATGCATCAGTCATTATTTTATAAAGTTTCTCTAAAGTTCACACAGAGTAACCACAGATGTAGTTCATCACATTAATTATGAACATGTTCTGCTAATGTTTGACAACCTGAAAGATTCCAAATGGTTTTTGATGCAATATTTAGTTGTATTTGTTTATTTTTTATATAGCAGTTTATACAGTACAGATTCTGTCAAACTGGCTTCACGGTAATAAACAGGAAAATAACAATGTTAATGTTGCTGAATTCATCAATTATGAAACACATTCAATTTCAGCTGTAAAGCATCTCTCCAGAACACAACAGACAGAGTTATTCAATTCAGTTTCGGTTCAGTTCATTAAAGTAAGAAAATACATTTTAAACTAATTTTCTTAAAAAAAAAAATTATAATAATGATTGGCTTGATGTTTTGTTATACAGAAAAGACATTAACACATTTTTAACCCTGGTTTAAGTGTCCAAATACATTTTGGGGTCTATTAAAATTTTATTTTAGATTACTCTTTTAATTATTTTTGTTACTAAATATTGCTAAAAAAGATCAGACAAATCAAAGTTCTTATTAAAAGATATTAAATATCCACTATATGCAATGTGCTTCTATAAACGTGCAGTTTAGAAACACCACAAAAGTACAACTGCATCACTGTTTTTAACTTTGTCCAAATTATTTTTTGTTTCTTTAAAATATATATATATTATTATTTTTTTGTACAAGCAGCTGTTCAAATAGACAGCTGCTCAGGCCATTCATTCAAATGGCAGTGATTACAAATCAAGCCAGTATTGTCTCTGAGTTGATCCGTTGCTATTTCAACAAGTAATCCTTGGTCTCATGCACATGTTCCTGTGCACAAAAACAGACTCAAGCGCTCTTATCCATTGATGAATCTAATGACCAAATTTGAAGCATGTTATAGCAACAATGCATTACATTTCTACAGACCAAAGGGGCATATACTGCAGCATCGTGGCACCATTGGATTTGAGATTCTATTGGATGGAGAAGCTTCTAGGAGCCACGTAATCTCTCACTCGCTACACATTTTTTCCATATCTCTCTGTATGAGAAGAATCCATCTGACCAAATCCTCTGTGGCGACAGCAAGTGCTCCATGCCAGTCTCCACGCGGGCATGCCTACGCGCAATAACAGAAAAACGTACACATAAAGCGTAACACATGCACATACATCAGTGCAAACATATGCATTCGCACACATGCACACCCAACTTGCCCCCAGCTGTTCCTCGCCCTCACTGCATGCAGCAGGTGTAGGGTGAACCTTGAGGGATGGGGTGGGAGTGGGCACGGCTTTTTCGGAGAACAGAATTGCTATTGTTATAGCTATGCGCTCCGTCCCACGATGTGACTGTAAATTTGTATCATGTTCTTTCTGCTTTGTGTAAGGCTCGGGCACAGCTGCAGAGCAAAGCGTTCATAACAATTCTAGTTAATGCCTTATATGTCTCTTCTGGCTTGTAAACCCCCCTGGGGCCCATCCAGCAGTTTTGTGCTTCATGTCTTTTCAGTGCTTGTTGAATTCTGCGCTTTTAAGTTTATTAAAGCAGAACGATTCAAGCCCCCCAACATGGTTTCCAAAGTTTATTAGTTGGATTTTACAACAGTATGATCATTCCATAGTGGCTTCAATAGATATGACCTCCCATTAAATGGAAAGTAATCAAAAACCTGTGTGTGTGTGTGTGTGTGTGTGTGTGTGTGTATCTATCTATCTATCTATCTATCTATCTATCTGTCTATCTGTTTATCTGTCTGTCTGTCTGTTGTTTGTCCATCCGTCCGTCCGTCCAACACGTTCTCACTCCCAACTCGTCACATATTGACGCTTGGTCAGGACCCCATGGCATCGCTTTTTGACTTTTTGAAGGTTATTTTTCGACGCACAGAGGTATCCTTTTAGCGTCACTTTTCAACGTGCAGGGTCCTCCATTGTTTTCAGTTGTTTGTTTTAATTTAATGGTTTGCATGCATTTGTAAAAAGTAGAAATAATTTTAGGCAAATAAAAGTACAGTCACAGGTATTTATTGCAAAAACTAACCATAAAAAAGCAGTATAAAAGCATTACAAACAAGTCTTGTTTAATAAACTTAAAAACAAACAAGATGGCGCTGCTATGTTCGGCTGCCGTCCGGGCCGCTCCGCTAAGACTATGCTTTTATTTACTTTTTTACTTACTTTTGATTTCTATTTTTACACACATAACGTCGGCACTGATCACCTATGACAAAAGTGCACTCTTGGACATCGGAAACCGCCTCACTAACCTGGTTCAGGACACTTTATCACCGAATCCATCGTGGCCTCTTGAGATTCTTCGGAACGCGGAGAACAAAGGACACAGGAGACGGAACAAAAAACACCGTGGAAAAAGCGCTGGGATTCGGAACAGATTGAGGAAAAGGGCTCACAGTCCTCCTTTACCGAGCCTTTTGCTCGCTAATGTCCAATCCTTGGATAATAAGATGGACGATCTTAGAGCCAGGATTAGTTTCCAACGGGACATAAGGGACTGTAACATCATCTGTTTGACTGAAACATGGCTCACGCCCTCGGTTCCGGACACTGCTGTAACGCCGTCTGACAACTTCTCTGTTTTACGGATGGACAGAACAGCGGAGGCTGGTAAATCCAAGGGTGGTGGTGTGTGTTTCATGACTAACAAGAAATGGTGTGACCCCAGGAATATCTCCTCTCTGTCGCGATCCTGCTCGCCTCATCTGGAACATCTATCCATTATTTGCCGCCCATTCTATTTGCCCCGCGAGTTCTCCGCGGTCATCGCTACTGCCGTTTACATTCCACCTCAGGCAGACACCGGCTTGGCTTTGTCTAAACTTCACGATGTGATCAGCGGCTACATTAACCAACATCCTGACGCTGCCTTTATCATCGCAGGGGATTTTAACAAAGCCAACCTCAGGCAGGTCATGCCGAACTTTCACCAGCATGTATCCTGTCCAACCAGAGGACCGAATACACTGGATCACTGCTACTCTCAGTTTAAGAACGCCTACAAGGCCCGCTCTCTACCTGCTTTTGGTAAGTCTGACCACGCCGCCATCTTCCTCACACCGGAATACAAACAAAGGCTCGCACAGGAACCCCCGGTGAATAGGGAAGTGACGCGTTGGTCCTCCCACTCTGAAGCTATGCTGCAGTCGGCTCTTGATGACGTCGACTGGGACATGTTCAGGGCGAGCTCATCTGACGTCAGCGAGTTCACGGAGGTAGCAGTGAGCTTTGTAAACACACTTACCGAACAAGCTACAGAAACAATAACTGTAAGGACTTTCCCCAATCAGAAACCGTGGATGGACAGATCAATCCGTGAAGCGGTTAACAAACGCACTGCCGCATACAACGAGGCTCTTTTGTCTGGGAATATGCGCGAATATAAAGCTTCGTGTTATGCTCTCAGACGAGCTGTAAGTGCCGCCAAACATCGCTACAAAGAGAGAATTGAGTCTCATTTCCAGCTCAATGACTCGCGACGCATGTGGCAGGGACTAAGGACCATCTGTGCCTTTGGAAGCAAATCCTCCGCGCAGGTGAGAGCAGATCCGTCGCTGGCCGAAGAATTAAACACCTTCTACGGCCGCTTTGAAAGCAACGGAGGCATCGCGGCTCTGCCGAGCAGCGCGTCAGGAAGCAGCAGGCAGAGAAGCGAGAATCATGTGATCACCGTGACGGAGGACGAGGTTCGGAGGGCACTAAAGAGAGTGAACATCAGGAAAGCGGCTGGACCTGACGGGATCACAGGCCGGGTTCTGAGATCATGCGCTGATCAGCTTGCTGGTTTGTTCACTTCTATCTTCAATGAGTCCCTTGCTACCTCTGTAGTTCCCACCTCCTTTAAAAAATCCATCATCATCCCTGTGCCTAAGAACAGTAAACCCTCTTGCCTGAATGACTATCGTCCAGTGGCCCTCACATCTATAGTCATGAAGGTTTTTGAGAGACTTGTTAAGAGCCACATTAGCTCCTCCATCCCTGTTACTTTGGACCCTCTTCAGTTTGCCTATCGCTCCAATAGATCAACTGATGATGCCATCTCACACATACTCCACTCCTCCCTCACACACATTGACAGCAGCAATGGGAACTATGCAAGACTGCTATTCATAGACTATAGCTCAGCTTTTAACACCATAGTCCCCACCAAGCTGACTAATAAACTCACAGGCCTCGGCCTAAACACCTCACTCTGCGACTGGATCCAAGACTTCCTCACCGGCAGACCTCAAGTGGTGAAGGTAGGCCAGTTCACCTCAAACTCCATCACCCTGAACGTAGGAGCCCCGCAGGGCTGCGTTCTGAGTCCCCTGCTATACTCTCTCTACACACATGACTGTGTGTCCCCTCATAGATCCACATCTATTATCAAATTTGCTGATGATACTGTGGTTCTGGGCCTCATTTCCAACAATGATGAGACCGCATACTTGGATGAGGTGGAGAGACTAACATCATGGTGCCAGGACAACTGTCTCTCTCTGAACGTGAGCAAAACCAAAGAGCTGATTGTGGACTTCAGAAAGAGACACCTGCTGCCCTACACTCCTCTTATGATCAGTGGGACCCCTGTGGAGAGAGTAAGCAGCTTCAAGTACCTCGGCGTAAACATCTCCGAGGACCTGACTTGGACTACACACATCCAAACACAGGTCAAGAAAGCCAGGCAAAGACTGTACCATCTGCGACAGCTGAGAAAATTCAGGGTCTCACCAACAATCCTGAAAACTTTCTATGCAGGGACCATAGAAAGTGTTTTGTCTCAGTGCATCTCAGTGTGGTATGGAAACAGCTCTAGTCAAGACTGCAAAGCCTTGCAGAGAGTTGTGCGCTTAGCTGAGCGTATCTCTGGGTCGGCTCTCCCCTCTCTGCAGGACATCTACATCAAACGATGCAGAGGCAGAGCTGACAAAATCATCAAAGATTCAAATCACCCTGGAAACTGTCTTTTCACTAGGCTGCCATCTGGTAAGCGCTTCCGCTGCCTGATGGCAAAAACAGAGAGACTCAGGAGGAGTTTCTTCCCCACGGCCATCAGGCTCCTGAACTCAAAGTCAGCCTCTTAAAAACATCATCTGACTCACTTCAATCACTAATCACACACTCATTATTAATCTCTACCTCATAACTACCTCATAACTGTCAGTGTCATTTGCTCATTTGCACACTTGCACACAACACGTTCTGTATCTTGTAAATCGTATCTTATTTTTATATTTATTTTATTTTTTGTGATTGGCTGCTTCATGTCAACCATGTATAACCTGTTGCACATTCCTCTCTGTACAGTCATGCTCATATTAATATTTAATTCTACAGCTTACTGTCATGCACATTCTTTTACATTTTATATTTTATTCTTTATATCTTATTTTTCATTCATCTTATCTTATGTTTACTTCCCTTGTGTTGTTTTTTCAATATTTGCACTGTCCATGGAGCGGACCCGACTCTCATTTCACTGCTGGTTATACAGTCTCTGTATAGTCGTGTATGTGACAAATAAAACTTGAAACTTGAAACTTGAAACTTGAAACTTGTTGCATTCCAAGTCTTCTGAATTCATATGATATCTTTATGTGAAGAAGAGAGTAAAACATACGTTTTTAATTGCTGAAAATGATCCCGCTCCGTTAATGCGCTCACATCTCATTCAAAAAGATACTCCCGTAGCATGACGCAATCGGTCACGAGACACACAAGAGCCAATGACATTTCACAACCAAGGCTGATTTAAGGCTTCTTATGGCGGCATTTTTTGAATTTGCACACAGACTGAGGTTTACGGCGGACGGAGATGGCGAATGCGTCTATTCCTCTCACAAATCAATCGTTTTGCCTCAGAAGACTTGGAACATTAATATTTTTTGAATAAATTATGACTGTAGCTGTATCTGCCTGTGTTTTATTGACAAATGGCAGGTTTAGGGGCAGGGGTTGGGTCACGTGCTCATAAATGTGTAAATAGTGTAATGTAAATAAAACTTGTGACTGTTTACATTGAAAAATCACACCCCAACATATATTCAACAATGACAATATTATTACCCAATATAAAATTTAATCATGACGACAAAATTCCCAGTGCCTTTCGCATTGGCATACTGACACCAAGGGTTTCTAGCAATGGAGGACCCTGCACGTCGGAAAAAGACACGAAATGGTCTTGACCAAGCGTCAATATGTGACGAGTTGGGAGTGAGAATGTGTTGGTCTGTCTGTCTGTCTGTCTGTGTATCAATTAATTATTTAATTAATTATTTGCTTTTCGTCAACTCACAATCCCCCTGCAGTTCATTCATGAACCTCCGTTTGGGAAACCCTACTGTAATGTTCAATACACTTCATGATGTTGATAACAAAATAGGATTAGATTTTTTTACATGAAAGGTCAAAAGTAATCCAAAAGCAATCAAAAAGTAGTCAGATTACATTCTAGACCACAAAACCAGCACGGGTATATTTGTAGCAATATCCAAGAATACATTGTATGGGTCAAAATTACAGATTTTTATTTTATGTCAAAAATCATTAGGATATTAAGTCAAGATCATGTACCATGAATATATTTTGTAAATTTCCTACTGTACATATATCAAAACTTAATTTTTGATTAGTAATATGCATAGCTAAGAACTTAATTTGGACAACTTTAAAGGCGATTTTCTCAATATTTTTTTCTGTTCTTGCACTCTCAGTTTCCAGATTTTCAAATAGTTGTATCTCAGCCAAATATTGTCCATATATCAATGGAAAGCTTATTTATTCAGCTTTCAGATGATGTATAAATCTCAGTTTAAAAAAATTGACCCTTATGACTGGTTTTGTGGTCCAGTGTCACATACTGTATGTGTAATCCAATAGATTACAGACTACAGTTTGTAAGTAATCTACCCACTGTCTGTTGATCTATCTATCTATCTATCTATCTATCTATCTATCTATCTATCTATCTATCTATCTGTCTGTCTGTCTGTCTGTCTGTCTGTCTCTCTCTCTCTCTCTCTCTCTGTGTATGTCTGTCTGTCTGTCTGTCTGTCATCCATCCATCCAGAAACTACATTGAAATGCAATGTTGAGAGAAAAGCGGTTGATCTGGCTGATAGGCTGATCTGCTTTATTCTAAAGGAAACCATATACAACCACCCCCAAAGAATCTGATCTAAATGCTTAGGCAACAAAGCAAGGGCCAAAGGCATTAATGTCTAGCTTATGTCTCAAACTGTGTGTAGAAGAAATGCAAATGCATGTTAACAAATACACAAAGGGACAGTCCAAACTGAAGCAGATGTGATAGGTTCCGAGACGGCTGGGAAAAAGGACCCTGCAGCACCTGTTAATATTTAAAAACAATGGAAGTGCAAAAATTAAGGAAAACAGAGCAGTGGTGACATCATCATTTTTCAAACGGGCTCAGTCGGGAGGGGGTTGTGGTAGGGTCTGTTAGGGGGTCAGCTGGTTCCAGGGCCGGAAACTGAGAAAGAAGGAATTTGAGAGCTCAGGAACTCAGCAGCTATGTTCAAAAGATTTAGCTAAACAATGTGAAGCTAGAAGAGCCTCTCTGGCTCTTGGTGTTATTAGACAAGAGCTGTGGTAGATTTTATATTAATTATTTATGAAAACAATACATTTAAATGAATTCATATGAATTAATTTTAATAATATATAAAAAAGTAGTATAAGACCCACCATATAAGTTGCTGTGGTTCGGTGTTTTTTCAATTACTTGAAAGAACAGTCTATTAAACTTAAACTGTCTCCATGGAAACTTCAGAAAAACCCTACGAAACCGCTATAAACCTCTTTGTGTAATTCCAACTGCACTTAAAAAGTCATTATCTATGCATAAGTGTAGTTCACTCTTAAAAGCTACAATATACGAGCTGTAGGAGTGCAGCAAATTAAGCAAAGTAGAACATTCTGTAAAGCCTAATACCCAATGGGCCATGGAACACATTCTGAGCCCCCCAACGTGGCGCTTTTGAAGTAGGCAACTAATCATTTGTGTATGGGCTCAGCGCAAGGAAATGTATCTATTTATCTGCTTCGTTTACAGCTGCCAGATTCAGAGACCCTTTGAAATGCGCAGCGGTGTCACGGTGCTTCATTCATCTCCCAAGTTCTCAATTAAAACCCACTGCTTGCAAGCTGAGAAGAACGTAGAAGAATGCTCAGTGTGGAACATCTGCAAACATCACATCGACGAGGCGCGAACCCCCCTCCTCAAAATGGTGAGAAAACGGAGAGCATCTTCTTTCTTCTCTCGAGGGGGGGGTTGAGTATGGCAATGAGCTGTGGAGGAAGGTGGGTTTTAGGGGGGCTTCTGCAGAGGAGCCTTTGTGCCGAGATCACAACCAGATGTGCCAAGAGCGTCCAAACAGGAATGAGTGCATGTCTGCAATTTTCAGCAATTTGTCAGATTTAAGGGTTCGCCCCCAATACCACCTGATAGACAAATAAAATCCTCCTCACGCCCATGCAATAATTCGAAACACGCCGGCACCCCCTGGAGAGCCAATCTGCGGCCCAGTTGCTCATTCGGTGACAAGACAAGGCCCTGAAGTGAATCAGTCAGCCTGCGTAATCTGAAACAAAGTCAAAAACATTCATCAGCGTTTCCCTCGGTCTGCGTCCCAGCGGAGTGGAGATGTTGAAATCCGTACAGTCTTCACACACTTTAAATCCATCACACGGCACATTTGCTCAAAAAAAATAAAAAGCCTTGAACCAAAACAAACATTTGAATAAATAAACATGAGCGACAGCCAGTTAATCCCTCTGGTGGCACGTCGTAAATCCAGACTCAAAATTTTGGCCTTGAAAGGATTTTTGCCACACACACTCACTATTCCAATGCTTATATAATCACTCCACAAAATTATTTGCAAGAAATATAGCTGTAGTCTATAATAATGCTCACACTGTCAGGTGAATAAGCAAAAAGAAAGAAAAAAAAATTCCACTCTGTGTGTGAGCTTCTTTTTAAGGACACTGCAAGCTTGGTTAAAAGAATAGTTCTCCAAAATTGACTCATTCACTTTTTTTCTTCTGTAGAACACAAAAAGAGATGTTTAGCACAATGTCTGAGCTGCTCTTTTCCATTCAATGAATGTGAATGGGGACTAGAAGCTGCACAGCTTCTAAAATAAATAATAAAATCTGAAATGTATAATAGAAGTAGTCCATACAATTTGCACACTATATTTCTTTAACTTTTGGTGAAAATTCAAGTAATTTCAGTTTTACTTTATTAGATTTTTTTTTTCAGGAGAAATTATTACAATTCATTATAGTAAGTCAAAAAATAATAACTTTTTTTGTATGTCAGTATTAAAATAAATTTTATTAGTTCAAGTATTGTTACATGTTTTAGTTTTATTATTTTGTTGTTTGTTTCAAGCCTTTTAGTAAGTACAAAAATAGCAAAAAAAAAGTTCTTAAATTTTGTATTTTATTATTAGTTATTATTTTGTATTTAATTTTTATTAAAATGTATTTTTGTATTTTCTATTTATTTTTGTTTTGTTTTACAGGAAGTATTATTGCTGATCATCTTAGTTTGTAAAAAAGACAACCAAAATAAGTAACTAATAACATAAATAATTTAAGAAGATTTTTAGCATCATTGATGTTATGAATGTTAAAAATGTGTGACTTAAAAAACACCTCCAAGGTTAAAGTCACAAGGTTTCACCTGTGCTTCACTTTGGTAGCTATTTGCGGTGTGGTTACAGTGTGCTATAAATGCACTTTGAATATGCACACAAAATGTAGTTTCTGTTTAAGGCTGATAATGCAAATACCTTGCGCTACACCTCATATTCTGTATTCTGTATGTGCCTTTGCTGGATTTATTGCACTGTAAATGCAGTAGGTTGTACAGGGACTTGAGTAAGCGTGAGAATAAGTCTTACGCCTATTTTCCACACAGTTGTTCATGTTTATACCATTAGGTATGTTTTTAGTGTACTTTGAGTCCACGGCTCACTACTGACTGAAGGACTCCGTTTTGGCCGTCCTGTTGTTCCCGGACATGCATAGGCAGGCTTTGTGTTTCAGAGACAAGAGAACTTGTGTCCTTTGGCGTTGGCCAAGCGTGACTTCATAAGATGTGTGTGGTCATGCGTCCGTGCGGGTAAACGCTGGGCAAAATGTGAAGAACATACCTTCATTTGTTTGAGTTTGCATGTTTGCATACCACTGTGTCCATGAGGGCCAAGAGCAACTGACTTGTACCATCTGTGGCGTAAGACTCTCGCCACCCACTGTTGCTTCAAGACCCGTCTAATTGCCCCTCAGGGGGCTTGGGGTTTTTGCCCGCTGATCCCATTCACCACTTTGCCTGTCTCGGACTGTTTTCGAGGCTGTCGTCACTTTCAAAAATGCCAAGCGATTTTAATTTACAGCCTTGCGTGTCTTTGTCAATAGCTGTCCTGAATGCTAATGTGAATTGGTTGTTCTTCAACCTCCACTGGTTTGTTTTTCTTCAGGTTTGTTTCTCACACGCTGGCTGACAGACATATATCTAGCTTGGCCAGTTTACATCGTTTTATGGCGATTTGTAAACAGACGTTTTGAGGGGTGCAGCCTATGTTGTTTTCCAGTTAATCTAGTTTACTGCTAAACTTGCCTTGTCTTGAGTAACAACATATTAGCATGTAATTTCTCCATGATTTATCTTATTAGCAGCACAACCACCGCGTCTGTATTAGCTTCCCGGCCTCCGCCTCTCAGGCTGACTAGCGTAACAGACAGCCACCACCTATAACGAGAGGGTATGATTACTAATAACAGTTAATTAGGCTTGTCAGAGAGTTTCTCTGAAAAACAGGAAGGGGGAGGGAACAGTAACAGAAACAAAAGACCCACTATGGCTGAAGTCTTACTCTTTTGCTGGATCTAACTTCACTGGATTCCTTCACTTTCTCATTTACTTTTGCATAATGGAAACATTTTATTCATATTAATGGGAATGTACTATGTACATATTTACATAGAAATGGACTAAGATAAAAATATGTAAATATATTATACATTACATTATAAATTATTAAAATATAATTTATATATTATAAAAAAGATATATATTTTAAATAACATATAGTTGTATATTTATTACATTTGTTTATTGATATTAATTAATATTTAGATATTAATATGAATATATTGTGACATGCATTAAGTGACATTTTTAAACCTCTTTTTTATAAATTACTTCTACAGTACGTATATTGTTACAAATTCTGCATTGCATACATATATTATTATTATTATATAATTTTAAGTGGATTTTTAAAACCTCTTATTTTATTTTAGAAATCACTTTTATATTAATATTGGCACTACCGTACTAATATTAGTACTGATATTAGTATTCACAGTCAGTAATAATTAAGCTGTTCGGAGCAGCTGAGGTCTGGACGACAATAAAGCAGTGATTTTTTTTGGCAGAAAAGAGAGATTGGCTGGGAAGGCATGGGGCTGTATGTGTTAGTAATTTTAAAGTTGTGGGGGTCTAACTCCCACAATGCACTGGCAAATTCCTTTAACATATGGCACGTCAGGAAAGGGGTGGTTGACCTCTGGCCTCTGGAAAGTCTCTTGAGACGGCCTAGTCAGGCTGCATAAGAGATCTACCATCACTGCGCACAGCAAGACTCTCTGTGACTGGTATAACAATCACTTTCCATCTTACCTTTCCCCCGAAAATTCCACTCAATGTCTTCATGGCTTTCACAAAGAGATATCTTTTTTTCTGCCTTTTGTAGTCCCTGCATAGTTTTTTGACGCTTTGCTTTTCTGTACAATACATCATTTCAACACATGTGATCCATTAAGTTAGAGCCAGGAGAAAGCACAGGAAACAGTCTCTCTGAAAACGTGTTACCCTCCTTTCAACTGTTTCCAGAGGCAGAGTGTCCCCACTGGCCCCCAACTACTTCCTCACAATATGATTTTTGAGCATTTAAAAAAAACACGGTTTTGATGTAAAGGAATGGCAGGAACAGATGAATGCATTTTGCTTGTATTTTATAATCATGCATCTGATGAGCTACACTAGAATCTTTTGTAGCCCCATCAGATTGCCTGTCAATTAGATTGTAGTCCTTAGTAGAGGTCTGCACGGGCTTTAAACTGAAGCCCGAACCCGGCCCGTACCCGAGATCGTCTGACCTGACCCAACCCGACCAGAGCGGCACAGTTAAATTTAGAGCCCGAACCCAACCCGACCCGAACCCGAAGTCTTTTTGTTTTGTTTTTTTCACAACGAATAGCCAATTTTAAAATAAATAAATAAATAAGATGCTGTATTTCATGATTGCAAATAAACAAATACATGTAAAGAAACAGATTCATCAAGGCTCGGCCAGTTCACAAGGCAAAAGAAAATAACTCTTACCAGTTATGAAAGTTTATGAACATCAGGTGCAGCGTTCATATAAATTCTGCCAAGTTTTTGAATGGTTGTATACAACAAGACGATAATTCTTCCACCATGCAAATTATGGTAATTTTCGTCAGTTAAGGCTCGTTAACATTCGGCGTACTTTAACCCTCTGGGGTCTAAGGGTGTTTTGGGGGCCTGGAGAAGTTTTGACATGCCCTGACATTTGTGCTTTTTCAGTTGCTTATAAACATATACATGGCTAAAGTCTAATAACACTGTAAACAGCACAAACTGGGCTACAATAATATGTTAGCAGCATTTATGTACATGGTTTTGTTTTTGAGAAAGAAACATTTATGCGTGGTTAGTGAAAAACTAAAATTTTGAAGTCACTGAAATAAGGCCATAAAAAACATACAGAACATTTGTTCACAAGACTTATAGAACTGGATCTTGTAGCCTAGAGTTTTTGCTTCAAAATTATATGAAAATAATCTTGTTTACTTACTCACAGAAAACAATATATTGATTTAAATTTTCTAAGACACTTTTTGAATAGAAAAGGTCTATGCGAGAAGGCGTCAACCTTCACATTCACACCTGAGAAGACAAAGGCCCGCATAATGAGCTGCATAATGAGCTTCATAATGAGCCATTCAGGCAGGTATGTGACTGAGAGGGAAGAGTTACAAGAAAGAATATGAGGACAAAATACATTTATATATTTTTTGTTTGTAGTTTATTAAGAATATATCTAGCAATCACACAAAATAACTTGAGATTCACTTGCGAGTGCAGTTATATAGTTTATTAGGATCAATCAAAGCTGACTTTTTAGCATCATTACTCCAGTCACATGATCCTTCTTTATCATCACTTGTGTGCTATATAAAAGTTTTAATTTCTGTATATACTGACTCCAAACTTTTGAATGGTATAGTGTGTATTGTTACACTTGGAGTAAGACTGGAGTAATGATGCTGAAAATGTAGCTTTGTAGCTTAGTTTGTAGCTGTGTTCCAGGTTCCTGAGTGGGCTGCTTATTTGCATTGGCTCACTTTGCAACAGGTTCTTTTGCACTGTTATCCTCACATCTGAAATAAAAAGTAAGCATGCTGTTTACACAAACTACATTATTAACATTATTGTGATGGTCACTGATACTAGTACTAATTTATAGAAAAAAAGAACACAATTACCACATAGCACACATATTTTACCTTACAGTAAATAAATCAAATTAAAGTAACATCTGTAAAATGGTGAATGCACACTTACTCTGTATGATTGTGAATGGAGATGAAAACTGAACGAGACCAGCGCCCCCTTCCTTTGTGAGATGCAGGTGAAGGCGAGGGTATGTATTCACAGTCCTAAAAGAATGTTATAAACAATCGTCAGCATTTATTTTTCACAGTACCTTACAGAATGCCAATAACAAGAGCAGATATTCGCGAACAGAAGCTTAGTTACATTCATAAACAAGCATGCTTTGTATGCAGGCCTATACAATACAAAAACTATAGTTATAAACATCTATGGCTATATTCACAAACAGAGTATAGCCAAAGATTATAGAATACCCTTCTTATAAACATGTTATAAACATACTTAGACTCGTAGCATTCATCATGTTACAGTGTACACTCATATTACTATTGTCACAATAACACGTTAACTAATGCAAAAAATAAACATTACTTACTCATCAGATTGATCTCCACTACTGGATGAAATCTTGTTCTTCTTTTGAGGGAAGTCCTGCCTTTACTCAGCGCGTCTTCTTCCAGAAACGAACAGTAGCGATCTCCTCTTTGTTTATGTTTGGCGTCTCCATGAGCGCGTGTCTCACGTGGATATTTACATATGAACGGCGCGAGCCGCGAGGGGGCGGGATCGCATTAGAGATAATGAGTTAGACGGGAAAGACTGAACATCGTGTTGGTTTCATACGGATTGCTTTATCACAGAATATTTGTTTTCGATATGACTTACTTCATTTAAAAGAAGACACTTCAAGCTTTCTATAGATATAACTCCCATGTCTCTGTGTTGAGTTTTCGCTGAGTTACAGTTCATTTTAGTGACGCGTTTCTAAAAGCAGTTCGTGGAGACGGAGAAGACAGAGTGCGCACCCTGTTTGTTTTCTTTATTCTTCAAAAGCACAAAGTTTAGTTGTTATTATGAGTGTATACAAATAAAAGTAGACCCCTTACAGATTCGAATGGTGTATTGCTCTTATCTGTACGATCAAAAATGACAGAGTAATTCAAGCTCATTTCGGCCTTATGAGGAAAATCTGCCACAAAACGCGTATCCGCGTTGATCGACCCCAAAGGGTTTTAAATCAGACACGGAGATGTAGTGCGGTAAGATCGCATTTATTTGAATTTATTAATCATTTATTTGAATTAGCAAGAGACACAGAGAGAGAGGGATGAAAGTTGCGTGTGTGAACCTATGTCTGCGTGTCTCTCTCTACAAGCAACGAGGCTTAGTTACTTCAAAACAACGATTTTACCCGCGCATTGCAGAGACATATAACGTTGCGAGTCAGTAGCCTATCGAAGCTATTTTACTAATAAAAGTTTCTGTGCTGTGTGTTCGCTGCGCGATCTCTCTGATATCTGTGTGCAATAATGTGTGTGTGTGTCTATGAAAGCAGCGTAGCCTACATATAGCAACAAGCCCGAGCCCGACCTGAGCCCGAGGCTATTCATTAAACATTAACCCGAACCCAACCCGAAAGTATCGGGTCGGGTAGCAGACCTCTAGTCCTTAGTGATACAAATCATACTTAAGGATTTTTTAATCAGGCACTGCATTGGTCAACCACTGTGCTTTTGCTTTCAAGCTATAGTGGGCAAATGGGTGAAGAACATGGAGAATTGAAATCCTGTTCTATATTCACCTTATTTTCCATTGCCAAAGTAATCGATTGTCTTTTAAGGGTATGTTTACACAACAACTGTACTAAAAATAGAAACGTTTTTCCTTTCAGATTTTCATGTACAGATGCCAACATTGTCAAAACATGAAAATGCTGTATTATGCATGCCAGGCCACTAGTTGGCGATATCACTTTGCAAAGAAAAACTATGCATCTGTGCACTTACCTATAGGCTGAACACATGATACATCTCCATTTTCACAAATTCATGTTTTTGTAACTTATACACATAGACAATAACATAATAATTTTTTTTAAACTTGCACTTTAAACCCCCTTTACAAAAGTTTGCATTTTCAGGTCCCCAAAATACAGTTGTTCTGTAAATGAATGGCCAAAACATATAGCCTACAAGGTTTTCTGTTTTTAGTAGAAAATGGTGTAAATGCCCCCTAAATTGGTGAAATGTTCAATTTATTGGCCATTATAGGTAAAGTAAATAACAAAGTATAGTAAATGGTAAAACTGTTTGCACTACAAACCAGTGTGTTTATGAATATAATGATACATTTAAAATAACAAATACAAGTTTGCGATATATAGCAGGATAACGGACTGTTTTTGTACAAGTAAAATTACTGGAAGTGGATGACACAGGAAGCCTCGCACAGTAAAGTTACAAATGACCGTCCTTGCTCTTATGTTAAAAAAAAAAGAGGTTACTCAGGCATTACGGACCAATCCTGCCTTAGGAACTGTTGATGTTGTCCGCTATTTTCTCAGACAATCTTTTAATATATATAAATAACGAGAAGAGTATGCCTTTGTAGTGTAACTAAATAGTTCTAAAATAGTAACTAAAAATTTCACAGTACCATCATGAATGCGTTGTAGAAATGTTTGAAACAATTCTGTTCACCTTAGCAAATTTTTATCACAACTTTGCAGGCAAAAAAGGTCTGTTGCTTGAAGCACCACTCATACAGAAGTCACTTTTAAACCAACTAGGGTTCTGTCCATCAACGTGGCAATTTCACATTTTGCGTGAAAAACCTGAACCTGATGCAAAATCTGTTTGGAGAAATGTTTTACCCTTAACTAAAACTACTGATTGCACGGATTCCTACTGGAAATATATCAAATTTCACAGGTGACATTTTACCAGTAAATGTGATTGGACCTTTACAATTTTTTATACTCTAAACTATGTTGCTGTGTTAAATATTAAATGTTAATTTTATATTTTCTTTAAAGAAAAAATCTGATAAAACTTTGCAATGTCACCTATTACAGCTCATGTTAGAATAGTATCTAATAGTATGAATTACTTGCTAAATAGCATTTTCTAATTGAAAGATGAACAAATTTAACAGATTCTTGATTTTGATGTCTTCTTTGGCCTATCAATCAACTAATCATACAGATGGCCACTCAGCTCTTGGTGTGGTCTAGATGACCTGAAAATTGATGTCAAGTATCTGGATCAGAGTTCTTCTAGAAAAACAGACAGCAGCATTCCAAAGGTTACAAAAATTGTAGGAGGTATTTTTTTCATCAAAGAAGTCATGCTTCCACTGCAAACATAATTAAGTCAACACGACCCTTGTCACCAACAGTCATAGATCGAATTGCAACTCTTCCAACAGGTGCATCTCCAAAGCGCACCCTGGGATCTCTAATTGATGGGTCTCACGATATCAAAGAGTGGACAAATAGTAGCTCAGGGCAGTTCTCTGAAGTTGATAGATCCATGGGGTGGTAGAGGAAGGGTCTGAGGTTCAGGGTCAGGATGCATCCGAGGACTTCATTGTGCCAATGAAAGGGGCCGTGTTCGAGGCCTAGTTTGTGTGGACCCTGCGGGGGAGTAGATGCATAGGAGGTCGGTTGCAGGGTGTGAATTGGACAGCTGCGTCGAGGAGGATAGGAGGTCCCTTTGTGTCCTGCCAATAAAGATCTGCGACCAATTATCTGTGTCTGTCCCTCAAGTATAATTCCTGGAGACTTTTTGAAAATCACTTAGATTGGGGGAGGTGGAAAGTTTGTCGTAAGGAACGCACAGATGGTGGGATTTCTTGGGTTGTGAAGCCCCCCTCCCCCCTACTTTAACACCTTTCCCATGTTGCACCTTGATGGAAAGTTTATTGCGTTGGTCGAGTTCATGTGTTCTGGAATGCAAGTTGTCTGCTGTTGTCTAGAATCTAGTTTTTGACAAACATAATCTCTAATTTACGACATCCATGTTTTAGTGCCAAGATTTTTTGCGAAAAGTCGTAATGTTTTGCTAATAATCTCATAATAGGCCTTTCTATGAGAATACATTTGTAGAATTACAAGATCAAGTCATATTATTATGAGAATACATTTAAATGAAGAATAAAATTAGAATGAAGTTAAATTTATTCTCATAATGTAATGACGTCATTCTTGAATTTTTTATTTCAGTTTTGATGTGACGCTATAATGTTGCATTAATTCTATATTATGCTTTAGCTTACCAATTTTAATAGGGACGTATATGGCTCAAATCACTACCTTAAGGGAATAGCTCACCCAAAAATTAAAATTCTGTCATTAATTACTCACCCTCATGTCGTTCCAAACCCGTAAGACATTCGTTCATCTTTGGAACACAAATTAAGATATTTTGGATGAAATCCGAGAGTTTTCTGACTCTGCAACACAACTGACACGTTCAAGGCCCAGAAAGGTAGTCAGGACATCGTTAAAATAGTCCATGTGCCATCAGTGGTATTTTAACCTTAATTTTATGAAGCTATGAGAATACTTTTTGTGTGCAAAGAAAACAAAAATAACAACTTTATTCAACAATTTCTCAATTTCGTTTCCGTGTCAGTCTTCGCCGTGCCTTCACTAGAGTACCACAACGCAGAATAATAGTAACTAATAACATTGTGTATACATTGTAGAAACTTTAGGAACAGTTCCATTCACTTACACTAAT